>JAOANR010000012.1:5332087-5846385 GCA_030278955.1 Hygrophila difformis
ATATTATAAATTCTTTAACTATATATATTATATCTCTTATAATAAATCATTAATACTTTCTGGCATATGCAGACTGTATTGCCCTTATTGTATCTTATATTTTTTTTATCTTCATTTTTATTAAAAAATATCAAATCAATGTTATATTTTTAAATCATATAAAATATGATCAAACATATCAACGCCTCTCATCATGACACATCATAAATGTCACATCATCCTCTAAAAAATACCACAAGCTGCCATGTGTCATCTAAGTGCTTCCTTTGTCTTTATTTTTTTTTTCCATTTCGAAACATGCAGTGAATTTATGTTACCATTATTTCTTTTGATGCTTTGAAAATAAATACTTAATAACATAATCCTAAATTTTATATTTTTAAGTTTATCTAAAGGTCAGCAAATGTATTAGGCGATTTTACGTGTCATATGTTGATTTATTGCCAAGAAAAATGTAAAGATCCAAAAGGTTAATTATATTATTGTCAAATAGAGTTTTTCTTTGCATTGAACCATGCATAGCATTAAAAATATGTATTATACTTATAATGATGTGCCAAAAATGTATTGGACGATATATTAGCAAGAAAAAGAGAAAATGCGATGAATGATCATTCTATGATAGTTGAACAAATTGCTAATGTGATTTAAAATATAAGCATAAAAAAGTGGCTACTGCTTTACCGAAATAACTAATTATAATAATTAGGGCAATAATCAATAAAAAATTATCCAATAATTTTATATTCAATGATAATAACTCATTTTTGGATTCATTATCCAATATTAAGTGGGGCGTATTCAATCAAGACTCTGTTGGAGTTTTTCGGATTTCTAAAGTTGGAGTGTATTCAATCTAGATTTTAAAAAGTCTTTAAAAATCTAGAGGTATTCAATACAGATTTTAAAAAGTCTTTAAAAATCTAGAGGTATTCAATACAAATTTTTAAAAGTCTTTAAAAATCTAGAGGTATTCAACAGTTTATGGATTTTAATTCTTTATAGATTTTAATGGATTCTCTTAAAAAATATAACTAAACGAAATCTCTCTAAAATCAGCCAGACTCTTCAAGACTCTTCATAGATTCTATATAAATCAGTCTACTCTATGTGGAGTCTATGGACTTTTTAAATCCATCAACTTTTTAAAGTCCATAAAAATCTTATAAACTCTCAATCGAATACACTCCCCTAAATCATTATTCGAATTTAAGGAAATGATGAATATAATAAAGTATGATAGTTTGGATTCACTCAATAGAACAAATATGATTGGAGAATGATTGTAAGAGTGATTCATTTACGGGACAGTTACAGTACATTATGAAATAAAGTATTGAAAATCATAGCATTTTATTATTATTTGATGTCAATGTGACGATATAATAATTTCTGTTTCCATTTGAATTTGATTGTTCATAACTCATTCATTGTGATTGTAGCAATTTCAGGTGATTGTTATTTTCTTATGATGCCTAAGAAACTTTCCTTTAGTAACATAATAATATTTTGCTTCATATTTTATTGTATAGTTTGTGTATTCATGTTGTGTGGAACTATGAGTCATGAGGTTTAGTTTAGTTTTACAATTGGTTGGTCTTGGTTGTCTTTGAATACAAATTAGTTGTTTGCTTTTTTCTTCCCTTTCTTTTGATCATATTTATTGGCAGTTTTTTAGTTTTGTGGCTGCATATGAATGTGGGAACTTGAAAACAAACAAATTTTGCTGCCTGAGAAAGTGATCTCATAAAAAATTTAACGTTATGAAATTGATTGTATAGAATGATGAATAATTACATAATGGGAATAACCCGAAGATTACCACCAGTATATATAGGTTGTAGTCATAGCTAAAAGGATTGAGACTTTTCTATATCTTACAAACTAAGAACTTATTTTCTAATATTTTCTAATTCTTCTAAATAATGATTTGTATAATATAATTAATTGAATCCATCCCTCCTACTATCTCATTAAAATCGTGGAAATTCCTACTCATGGTTTAGAATAGCTTGGTTTATTGAAATTGGTGGATCAAGATATTCATATAGAAATTGAGGTTGATTATCTCGAGGTAATGAACTCATTATTTATTTTATCGCATGTTTTATGATCAAATTGATACAGATTCTTATGGTTTCCTATGCCTATGTTATGAATTTAAAGTAAAGCAAACTTTATACATAAATAATAATAAGACCACAAATACTTGATTTTATTTGAAAAAAAAAAACACCGCCCGCGAAGCGCGGGTCAAAATTCTAGTCTATATAATAATCTAAAACAAAATAGTCTAACACACACACACTTTCCCGCCCAAACATTTTCCCCTCACAAAATCCATTTTTTGACACTCTCTCTCACACACCAACTAATTTACGGTTCTGCCACTGGACCGTGCTCCACATCGATGATAATTACAAATATGCCATGGACCGTGCTCCAATAATCTTTCTATACTAAACATGCATCTCATTTATTCCATTCCTCCTATAAATATGTGTATTATAACCCACCTCAAAATCATATCATTACATCTTCATCTAACATTTCTCTCAATATTATAGCTTTTGTTCCATTTAACAAATACATCTCCCACCATTTTATAGCTTTTGTTATTCAATTTCATGTCTTTTTCTCCCTCTTTTGCTAATATCTTTGTTTTCTTTTGTTCTTGTTTTGGTGACAGTTATTGGAACAACGAGAGTACAAACTGAAGTGACGAATAACATTTTGAATGGATGAAGAGCTAAGGAATATTCATAATCATAAAAGATTAAATCAATTGTTGTGACATCTTCTTCTATGACAAATACATCTCCCCACCATTTTATAGCTTTTATGATTCAATTTCATGCCTCTTTCTCCGTTTTTTGCTAATATTTTTATTTTCTTTTGTTGTTGTTTTCGTGACAGATATTGGAACAACGATAGTACAAACTCAAATGAGAAGAGCATTTTGAATGGATGAAGAGCTAAGGAATATTCATAATCATAAAAGAAAAAATCAATTGTTTGGTTGTTCTTTTTGTGGAAAGGTTTGTTCCACCGAGTGTAAATAATTGGATGAGTTTATTTGTTATAGCATTATTTTCTCATAATCTTTTGTATTTTATTCAATAAGAGAGTTTCGAATTTGTCTATATCATTTTTATCCATGTTATATTCTCAATTACTCCATTCAATGATTGATTAATATCAAACTAATTCTAGAAAATATATCTATATAATAATCTAAAACAAAATAGTCTAACACACACACACTTTCCCGCCCAAACATTTTCCCCTCACAAAATCCATTTTTTGACACTCTCTCTCACACACCAACTAATTTACGGTTCTGCCACTGGACCATGCTCCACATCGATGATAATTACAAATATGCCATGGACCGTGCTCCAATAATCTTTCTATACTAAACATGCATCTCATTTATTCCATTCCTCCTATAAATATGTGTATTATAACCCACCTCAAAATCATATCATTACATCTTCATCTAACATTTCTCTCAATATTATAGCTTTTGTTCCATTTAACAAATACATCTCCCACCATTTTATAGCTTTTGTTATTCAATTTCATGTCTTTTTCTCCCTCTTTTGCTAATATCTTTGTTTTCTTTTGTTCTTGTTTTGGTGACAGTTATTGGAACAACGAGAGTACAAACTGAAGTGACGAATAACATTTTGAATGGATGAAGAGCTAAGGAATATTCATAATCATAAAAGATTAAATCAATTGTTGTGACATCTTCTTCTATGACAAATACATCTCCCCACCATTTTATAGCTTTTATGATTCAATTTCATGCCTCTTTCTCCGTTTTTTGCTAATATTTTTATTTTCTTTTGTTGTTGTTTTCGTGACAGATATTGGAACAACGATAGTACAAACTCAAATGAGAAGAGCATTTTGAATGGATGAAGAGCTAAGGAATATTCATAATCATAAAAGAAAAAATCAATTGTTTGGTTGTTCTTTTTGTGGAAAGGTTTGTTCCACCGAGTGTAAATAATTGGATGAGTTTATTTGTTATAGCATTATTTTCTCATAATCTTTTGTATTTTATTCAATAAGAGAGTTTCGAATTTGTCTATATCATTTTTATCCATGTCATATTCTCAATTACTCCATTCAATGATTGATTAATATCAAACTAATTCTACTCTCAAGTTAAATATGACAATGTTGAATTAACATTGCTTTAAATTAAAATATTATATTTAAATTCTAACAAATTTTTTATTATATCAATTAGCTAATTATATCAATAAGTTTATTAATTATAATATTAACTTTGGAAAAAATATTGTGATAATTTAATATAGATACTACGTTTTTAAATGGATTTTATCTATATATTGGCAACTAAATCTTTCCATTTAAATATATCCATATATTAGAAACTAAATATTATAATATGTATTTTTAAAATAAACCATTCTAAATATGCGTTTTTAATTTTAAAAATGTATTTTATTTTATTAGATCCAAAAATTATAAATATTTAAATCATGTATACTAATAGAGAATGAAATGATCCCATAATTAAAGGATGTAATTTGGAAATCATTATTACTAATTTGATAGTTAAAAATGATAGTTTACTTTAATTGGTAGATCTTATAATATTAGATAACTAATTATAAAATTTTTAGGATTAATTAATAATGGAAAATGATGATGAAAAAGTTAATATGCCAAAAATATAGTATTCAATGATTGATTAATATCAAATTAATTATATGCTCAAGTTAAATATGAGAATGTTGAATTATCATTGCTTTAAATTAAATAATTAAATTTAAATTCTTAACAAATTTTTTATTATATCAATTGGCTAATTATTGCAATAAGTTTATTAATTATAATATTAATTTTGGAAAAAATATTGTGATGATTTAATATAGATACTACGTTTTTAAATGGATTTTATCTATATTGGCAACTAAATCTTTCCATTTAAATATATCCATATATTGGAAACTAAATATTAAATAAAAAATTAAGACTAAATATTAGAATATGTATTTTTAATATAAACCATTCTAAATATGTGTTTTTTTAGATAAATAAAGCAGATGGGGATGATGAGGGAAATAAATGATTTAAGATATTGAATATAATTTGTCTATAAAATAATTTTTAATTATATTGCAACTAAATCTTTCCTTATAAATTTATCCGTATTTTGAAAATACAATATCAAATAAAAAAATGGAAACTAAGTATTACCCCATAAATAAAGCAAAGATTATGGGGTAATTGATTTCCATTGATTATATTGATTACATTAATTTCCATTGATTAAATTAATTTCCATTGAATAAACAAAAATTAAATGTTGACTATAGACAATGAAATGATTATGGAAAGAGCAAAGAATAATCGTAAAAGATGAGATGATCAATGGACTTAAATAAATTTACCCTTAAATAAAGAATAATTAATGTAATTTAGCCCTTCAACTATTACTATAATTATTATATGAATTGGCTAATTATAGCAATAAGTTTATTACAATATTAACTTTGGAAAAAATATTGTGATAATTTAATATAGATACTACGTTTTTAAATGGATTTTATTTATATAAGTATATCCGTATTCTATAATCATTTTATTTATATTGGCAACTAAATCTTTCCATTTAAATATATCCATATATTAGAAACTAAATATTAAATAAAAAATATTAAATAAAAAATGAAAACTAAATATTAGAATATGTATTTTTTTAAAAGAAACCATTCTAAATATGTGTTTTTAATCTTAAAAATATATGTTACTCTATTAGATCCAAAAATCATAAATATTTAAATCTTGTACACTAATAGAGAATGAAATGATCCCATCATTAAAGGGTATAATTTGGGAATCATTATTACTAATTGGATAATTTACTTTAATTATGTATATTTACTATGCACCATTTCGTAGACCTAAAAATATTAGATAACTAATAAGAAACTTTATTGAAAATCTGTTACCATTTAGGTGTTATTTCTATCCAATTAAATGAGGTTATAGATATAAATTATTGAATCCGATATAATTTATAAAGATATGGTTAAATGAGGTGTTATTTCTAGAAAAATAAATTATATATTATTAATTTTTTGGTAATTAAATCATGATAGAGAAATCATGATGGTAATAAAATATGTATGTAATATGTATTAATTATTTATTTGTGTGAAAGAATTTTGCGGTGATGGGGAAAGCAGATGCAGAATTTTTACAATGGTGATGATAGAGGGAAATAAAATATTTAGGATATTGAATATAATTTGTCTATCAAATGATTATTATTTATATTGCAACTAAACTTTCCTTATGAATTTTTCCGTATTTTGAAAACACAATATCAAATAAAAAATGAAAACTAAGTATTACTCCATAAATAAAGCAAAGATGATGGGGTAATTGATTTTTCATTGATATATTGATTACATTGATTGAATTAATTTCCATTGATTAAATTGATTTCCATTTGATAAACAAAAATGAAATGTTGACTATAGATAATGAAATGATTTTGGAAATAGTAAAGAATAATCATAAAAGATGAGATGATCAATGGAAATAAATAAAGTATCCCTTAAATAAAGGATAATTAATGTAATTTATCCCTTCAACTATTACTATAATTTTTACAAGTACGATATTTTATTTATTTGTGGTGAATAATGAATCCATATTAGGAATTTATTTATGGATAGAAAAATTAATATACCAAAAATATAGCACGGATTAAATCTAATTTAACTAGAAAAATAAAATCAATATTATTAATTATATGATAATAAAATCATCATGGAGAAATCATGATGGTAATAAAATCGGTATGTAATATGTATTAATTATTTATTTGTGCAAATGAGATTTGTGGTGATGGGAAAGAAGATGCATAATTTTTACAATGGGGATGATGGAGGGAAATAAAATATTTAAGACATTGAATATAATTTGTCTATGAAATGATTTTTAATGTAACGCCCCAAAAATTTAAAACCAAATTTCTGTGACGTCACTGCCGTGTTACCTCTCTTAAACTGTTGGCCAATCAATTTAAGATTAATAACACGTAGCCAAGTAAACAGGAAGCCAATGAATCATAATACAAATCCAGAAAGGAAACCTCACATCATAACAGACGTCCGGCTTACAAGCCTTATTCATGCGACATAACAGTCGACATAACAGTCTCATCTCAACCTGTCAGAGATATTAAGTAAACACAAGACAGTACATAGTATAATGTTCAAGACAAACACATAAGTCCACAACATGCTAATGCATCTCTAGGTAGATCACTCATCCCCAAACCCCACATCGTGCTCAGGCTCTGCGTCCTCCCTGGGAATATCTATACATAAAAACATAGCAAGGGTCAGTACAAGGTACTGAGCAAGAATAGAAGAATCGGCATAAGGGGAAACAAGAATTAACTTGATTCCCTAGAAGTATATTTACACATATATGTGAAGATATATTCCGTTTTTAAACATTTGTTAGGCATAACATAAAAATTGAACAGTGCAAATAAGTAAACATCACACCGTCCCATACCGGTGCTTCAACCACTGCAAATAAGATGAATGATGGATGATGAGATGAAATGTTATGACCTAAAATGTCTATCTACCCTAAATGCAACACATAAGCATATCTAGCGCGCACCTAGGTACCATGGTCGGTATTCCCTCCCATATAAGGGTCCACTCCCCTTAATGGTCGAGAGACATACCCACAGTGCCCCCGCCGCGGACACTAACAGCTGAGATCGTGGCTTACGGCAAGCGGGTCAGGCTAAGGGTCATGAGCCCTTTCTAGCCAAATACAGACTAGGATATAAATCCTTTTCAGTCTCAATGCCCCGGGAAAGATACCACTATGCCCAATCGGATACCGACTCGTAAGCATAGGGTATCCTACCCGCGTAGCATAATCCAATGCCCAGGGAAAGATACTACTATGCCCAATCGGATACCAACTCGTAAGCATAGCGTATCCTACACTCGTAGCATAATCCAATGCCCAGGGAAAGATACTACTATGCCCAATCGGATACCGACTCGTAAGCATAGCGTATCCTACCCTCGTAGCATAATTTTTGATTCACCAACATATCATCACAGATATTCAGATTCAATTCAATCTCATGTCCATACGTAAACCAACGCATCAGGACATAATAAACAACTCATCTCGAGTTAAGTATAATCAGGGGTGTGCCAAGTCCCACGTATCGGCATCAACAACTCATCGCGAGTTAAGTATCAAGGGTGTGCCGAGCCCCACCTATCGGCACCAACACATATTCAGATTCAATTCCACACATGTCAATACGTAAATTACGCGTCATGACAAAATAAACAACTCATCGCGAGTTAAGTGTAATCAGGGGTGTGCCAAGTCCCACATATCGGCACCAACTCTCACATCAACATAGAAGCGAAACAAGACTCGATCTCAACTAAGGCATAGTAGATCACCGCTAATCGCAACTAGGTTCAAAGATTGTGAGCATAATGATAGTTATGGCATGCTAGAAGCATAAGAAGAACTAAGGAACACGAAGGACGAAGAATCGGAAAAACGAGCAAACAGAACGCCGCAACAGCAGGGTTGGCGCGCTCCCCGCGCGGTTTTTGGGGAAAAACCGCGCCAACCCCGCGCGGACTTGACACGGACGTCGTGACGTTCGTGTCCTCGCGCGCTGCTCGCGCGCTCGCGCGTCGGGGGCGCGCCGACACAACAGAAACGATGGAAATGGCGATTTCCGGCCATTCCACCGATTATGCCCCCATTTAGGCCTATCTCTACCCTTGCCTGGTATTGAGGTGGTCCAAACTCTTCCAATACAGCTCCCCAACTCCTCCAAACACCAATACCAAGCTACATAACAAGAAATCAACCAAATCATCAAAACTCATCTACAAACATGAGTTCTTCCAACATACATCCAAAGAGTACCAAGAACTTGAAATCAACAACACCAAAATGGTCTCAAGTACTAACCTTAGCTTCCTTCAACACTAATTCAGCTTCCAAACAAGAATCCAAGCTTCAATTCAACACCAAAAGCAAGAATTTCTACAAACACCCAATTCTCGTCACTTCAAAAACAGCCCCCAAAATCACTTCCAAACACAAGAAAAAGCAAGGAAGATACAAGAGAAACACTTACCCCAACTATCTTGACCAAAACCCCAAGTGATTTGAGCTAGAAATCACAACTTCTCCTCCGATTTGAAGAACCCTATCTTCACCGAGAGGGAGTGACGGGAATGGAAAGATGAGGATGAAGAAATGGGTTTCAATGCCCAAAAAATCAGATTTTGAAGGGTAAAAAATGGATCCGGGTCGGGTCATGGGTCTCGGGTCGGGTCGGGTCGGAATGTGGGTTAAAAGGGTTACACCACTTGTCTTGACCACATTGCACCCATTTGAGTACTTGACTCTTATTATCTTGTGAGTTGAACTCACTTACTCCCCCACTTAAATCTTCATTCCTTACAAAATAATCCACATACCAAGCCTTTTGTTAATTAACCATAACTAAATTAAATTAATTATGAGTTAATTAAATCGGGGTGTTACAATCTCTCCCCCTTAGGATCATTCGTCCTCGAATGAAAAAGTATGGATTAAGGTCATTACCTCACTGAATTGGAGTTAAGTCCAATTCGGGATAACGCCTCGCCATGCTTTCCTCTGTCTCCCAAGTGGCATCCTCTACACCATGTCTCGACCAAAGTACTTTCACCATTTTGATCACCTTATTGCGAAGTATCTTTTCTTTAGTGTCTAGAATCGCCACGGGGTATTCTTCGTATTCTAGGTTGTCATCCAACTCCACCTCCTCCGGTTGTATAACCTTGTTAGGATCCGAGATAAACTTCCTCAACTGAGAGACGTGGAAAACGTTGTGCACCTTTCCCACCTCAGTTGGCAATTCTAACCGGTAAGCGACCTTCCCAATCTTCTTAGTGATCTCATAGGGGCCTATAAATCTGGGACTCAGTTTCCCTTTCTTCCCAAATCGTCTCACGCCCCTCATGGGTGACACTCTCAAAAGTACCCAATCTCCAACCTCGAATTCAATGTCTCTCCTGTACAAATCAGCATAACTCTTTTGACGATCCTGAGCTTCCTTCATTCTGTCTCTGACCACTCTTACCACTTCAGTGGTCTGTTCAATGAGTTCAGGACCCATCACCACTCGCTCTGAAGGATCACTCCAACACAAGGGTGTCCTGCACTTTCTTCCGTATAAGGCCTCGAAAGGCGCCATACGAATACTCGCGTGATAGCTATTGTTGTAGGAGAACTCCACCAAATGTAGATGTTCCTCCCACGATCCTTGAAAATCCATCACACACGCCCTCAACATATCCTCCAAGGTTCTAATGGTCCTTTCGGTCTGTCCATCAGTCTGAGGGTGCCACGCAGTACTCATACTGATCTGTGTCCCAAAGGCTGTCTGCAATTCCTTCCAGAACCTTGACAGAAATCTGGAATCTCTGTCGGAAATGATTTCTCGAGGAATACCAAAACGTCTAACCACATGTTGGATGTAAGCGCCAGTCAACTGTTGCATGCTCCAGTTCAATCTTGGTATAAACACAACACTCTTGGTGAGTCGGTCCACAACTACCCAAATAGTATCAAAACTGCTCCGTGTCCTGGGTAGCCCGGTGACAAAGTCCATAGCAATGGACTCCCATTTCCAAGTAGGAACATCCAAAGGTTGTAATAAGCCTGAAGGTCTCATGTGCTCGGCTTTCACCTTCTGGCAAGTGGAACACCTAGACACAAATTCTGCCACTTCCTTCTTCATGCCTTTCCACCAATAGTTTTGCCTCAAATCCTTGTACATCTTTACTGCTCCCGGATGTACGGAGTAAGGTGTGCAATGTGCTTCCTCCATAATTTTTCCTTTCAGCGCCTGATCCTTCGGAGGCACACACCAACGGTCCCCAAACTTGATCATATTCTTGCTATCAATCACAAAGCCTTCCGCTTTACCCTTATGAATCTGAGCTTTCAAATGCATCATCTCTTGACTTACAGCTTGACTTAGTCTGAGCTCCTCGAGTAATGATGGCACCACCGTCATAGCATTCAACCTCGCTATCGTGTCGTAAGGAACAACCACAACACCTTCCTTGTCCAACTCTTGCCTTAACTTCCAAGGGAGAGTAATTGAGTTCAGTACATGTCCTTTCCTACTTAGTGCATCAGCCACCCGGTTGGCTTTCCCTTCTATGTACTGAATACTCGTGTCGTAATCCTGCAAAAACTCTAACCACCTTCTTTGCCTACCGCTCATCTTATCTGCAGTGTAGAGACATTTAAGGTTCTTATGATCCGAGTAGATTTGACACTTGGCGCCGTAAAGATAATGCCTCCAAATTTTTAATGCATGCACGACCGCTGCCATCTCCAGGTTGTGAGTCGGGTAATTCAGCTCGTGAGGCTTTAATTGCCTAGATGCATATGCAATCACCTTGCCATACTGCATAAGCACACACCCAAGTCCTCGATAAGATGCATCTGTGTATACCTCATATTCCCCCGATTCATCCGGTAACACTAGGACCGGAGCCTCTGTCACCTTCTTTTTCAATAGATCAAAAGCCTGCTGACAGTCCTCACTCCAATGAAATAATACATCCTTTCTCAATAACTGAGTCAAGGGTCGAGCAATGCTAGCGAACCCCTCAATGAACCTCCTGTAGTATCCCACCAATCCAAGGAAACTACGCACCTCACTGACATTAGTTGGAGGATTCCACTCCAACACCGCTTCGACCTTCGCAGGGTCTACTGAAATTCCTTCGCCTGACACAATATGCCCAAGGAAAGCCACCTTATCCAACCAAAACTCACACTTCGAAAGTTTGGCATATAACTTGTGCTCCCGAAGTACCTGCAACACTGTCCTGAGATGTTCCTTGTGTGTCTTTACATTGGAAGAGTATACCAAAATGTCATCAATAAAGACAACCACACAAACGTCTAACCAAGGTCGAAAGACGCGATGCATCAAATCCATAAAAACTGCTGGGGCATTAGTTAGCCCAAACGGCATCACTGTGAACTCGAAATGACCATACCGCGTTCGGAAAGCTGTCTTTTCACGATCTCCCTCTGCCACTCGAATCTGATGGTATCCTGATCTCAAGTCGATCTTAGAAAATGTGGATGCACCCTTCAGCTGGTCAAATAGGTCATCAATCCTTGGCAGTGGGTAACGGTTCTTGACTGTGATCTGATTGAGCCCCCGATAATCAATACACATCCGTAAGCTTCCGTCCTTCTTTTTGACAAAGATTACCGGTGCTCCCCAAGGCGAACTGCTAGGTTGAATGTATCCTTTATCAAGTAGATCCTTAAGCTGTTCCTTCAACTCCCTCAACTCGGCAGGAGCCATTCGGTAAGGGGCCTTGGCAACTGGTGCCGCTCCCGGTACCAAGTCAATGACAAAGTCTATCCCCCGGACAGGCGGAAATCCGGGTATCTCATCAGGGAACACATCTGGAAACTCCGAGACAATAGGAATCTGTGCAATTGCCGAACTCGAGGGTGCTGGTGTCATCTCACGCACAGAACAAAAGTATACCGGATACCCTTTTCTAATTAAAGCTGCAAAAGTGACAGAAGATACCACTCGAATGTTAGGAGGGTAATAAACCACTTGCTCACCTTCTTCATTGGTGAAGGAAATCCTTGGTATCCCGCAGTCTAATCTGGCTCGGTACTTAGACAGCCAATCCATTCCCAAGATCACGTCAAAATCGACCAAATCTAGCACCACTAGATTCGCTCTGAACTCTCGATCTTTGATGATTATCTGTGCATCGGGTTTAATCCACTGGCTCCGCATGAGGTCTCCCGAAGGTAGCGTAACAGGGAGTTGATAAGCCTCCAGTGGTCCCATATCATTATTGGTTACGAATTCCGATGATATAAACGAGCATGATGCACCAGAATCATATAAGGCATAAGCAGGCACATTATCAACTAGTATAGTACCTACGCATTTAATAACATAAGGCACTACTTGGGTACTTGTTACAGATGGTTAAGTCGATCAAGATTGAAATTGAACAATGAACAACTTACCAGTCATGACATCGTCTCGCCCATCTAGCTCAGCCCGCTCAATCACGTTGAGGCGGCCCCCACGGCCCCTCTGTGGTCCACGACCTCTGTCTGCACCTCGTCCACGCGACGCATTCCCACCAGACGCACCTGAAGTAGATCCTCCTACTTGACCTACCAACTGTGGGCACTGTGGCCTCAAATGTCCTTGCTGTCCGCAATTCCAGCAGTGGAATCCGCTCCTGTACGGCTGCTGTGCATAAGTCTGAGGCCTAGAGGTCTCTCCACCGCTTCTCGGCCTCGTCTGTCTATGCTGGGGTCTACTCGGCCCCCCTGGATCCCTGCGACGAGCGGTCAACACGCGCTGCACATCAGTGCGAGCTCTCTCAATGAATAAAGCCTGATCATATGCTGAAGCTAAGCAGGCGTGTTGGTTGCTAAACCCAGTCCGGATCTCGGCCTTCAATCCATCCACAAACCTCGAAACCTTATCTTCCTCATCAGCAACTAGCATTGGTACGTATGACATGAGTTCCACAAAACGACCATAGTACTCAGACACTGTCATATTTCCTGCTTGCTCTAGGTTGAGAAATTCCCTCTTTTTAACATTCATCATCTGTGTGGTGAAAAAGTGGGATCTCAAAACATGACAGAAAACTTCCCATGAAAAGTTGGGTCTCGCCATAAGCTCACTCTTACACGACCTCCACCAATGGAGAGCTGGTCCAGTAAGATACTGCCGTCCCACCCTGACCTTCCAATCCTCTGGGCAGTCTATATTCTCGAAGATCTCCTCCATATGATAAATCCAATCAGTCAGAGCAACCAGGTCTACTCCTCCACTAAAGACCGGCGGTTGATAATGCCTTGCTAGATGCACGTAATCCACGGGTCTGGGTGGTGGTTGTGCAGGTTGATTCGCCTGCCCCTGATACATCCCATGCATAGCATTAAACATATATTGCATAAACTGAGGGTCAATGGGCATCTGCACAGGTGGCGGTGGTGGTGGTGGCACTGGTTCGTCCTCATAGTTCAAGTCATCCTCCACCTCTACCGGTTCCTCAATTGGAACATTTTCCCCATGATCATAGCCAAGTCCACCATCCTCATGGTACTGTCCACGACCCCCAATAACTGGCCCCTGATTCCTACGAGGCCTTCCCCTCCTCCTGGGCTCTCCACCCCTGCGCGGCGGCATCCTATATTCATAACATAACGAGATATTCAGTAACACTCGGTAAACAAGAATAATTCTTTACCGAACAGCAATTATTAAGTATAGAATTCCCGGAATATCCCCAAGGATTGATCCTGGTTTGATTCACAAACCACAATCCACCCCTATAGGGCACGCAGATAACCAAAAACAATGCAATCTACAAGAATATAAGCAGAGCTAGATGCAATTCCTACACTATATGCTTTCCCCCACACATCTCACCACATGCTTGTGTTAGAATTCTAAGCACATACGAGCAGACATGGCTCTGATACCAACCTGTAACGCCCCAAAAATTTAAAACCAAATTTCTGTGACGTCACTGCCGTGTTACCTCTCTTAAACTGTTGGCCAATCAATTTAAGATTAATAACACGTAGCCAAGTAAACAGGAAGCCAATGAATCATAATACAAATCCAGAAAGGAAACCTCACATCATAACAGACGTCCGGCTTACAAGCCTTATTCATGCGACATAACAGTCGACATAACAGTCTCATCTCAACCTGTCAGAGATATTAAGTAAACACAAGACAGTACATAGTATAATGTTCAAGACAAACACATAAGTCCACAACATGCTAATGCATCTCTAGGTAGATCACTCATCCCCAAACCCCACATCGTGCTCAGGCTCTGCGTCCTCCCCGGGAATATCTATACATAAAAACATAGCAAGGGTCAGTACAAGGTACTGAGCAAGAATAGAAGAATCGGCATAAGGGGAAACAAGAATTAACTTGATTCCCTAGAAGTATATTTACACATATATGTGAAGATATATTCCGTTTTTAAACATTTGTTAGGCATAACATAAAAATTGAACAGTGCAAATAAGTAAACATCACACCGTCCCATACCGGTGCTTCAACCACTGCAAATAAGATGAATGATGGATGATGAGATGAAATGTTATGACCTAAAATGTCTATCTACCCTAAATGCAACACATAAGCATGTCTAGCGCGCACCTAGGTACCATGGTCGGTATTCCCTCCCATATAAGGGTCCACTCCCCTTAATGGTCGAGAGACATACCCACAGTGCCCCCGCCGCGGACACTAACAGCTGAGATCGTGGCTTACGGCAAGCGGGTCAGGCTAAGGGTCATGAGCCCTTTCTAGCCAAATACAGACTAGGATATAAATCCTTTTCAGTCTCAATGCCCCGGGAAAGATACCACTATGCCCAATCGGATACCGACTCGTAAGCATAGGGTATCCTACCCGCGTAGCATAATCCAATGCCCAGGGAAAGATACTACTATGCCCAATCGGATACCGACTCGTAAGCATAGCGTATCCTACCCTCGTAGCATAATCCAATGCCCAGGGAAAGATACTACTATGCCCAATCGGATACCGACTCGTAAGCATAGCGTATCCTACCCTCGTAGCATAATTTTTGATTCACCAACATATCATCACAGATATTCAGATTCAATTCAATCTCATGTCCATACGTAAACCAACGCATCAGGACATAATAAACAACTCATCTCGAGTTAAGTATAATCAGGGGTGTGCCAAGTCCCACGTATCGGCATCAACAACTCATCGCGAGTTAAGTATCAAGGGTGTGCCAAGCCCCACCTATCGGCACCAACACATATTCAGATTCAATTCCACACATGTCAATACGTAAATTACGCGTCATGACAAAATAAACAACTCATCGCGAGTTAAGTGTAATCAGGGGTGTGCCAAGTCCCACATATCGGCACTAACTCTCACATCAACATAGAAGCGAAACAAGACTCGATCTCAACTAAGGCATAGTAGATCACCGCTAATCGCAACTAGGTTCAAAGATTGTGAGCATAATGATAGTTATGGCATGCTAGAAGCATAAGAAGAACTAAGGAACACGAAGGACGAAGAATCGGAAAAACGAGCAAACAGAACGCCGCAACAGCAGGGTTGGCGCGCTCCCCGCGCGGTTTTTGGGGAAAAACCGCGCCAACCCCGCGCGGACTTGACACGGACGTCGTGACGTTCGTGTCCTCGCGCGCTGCTCGCGCGCTCGCGCGTCGGGGGCGCGCCGACACGACAGAAACGATGGAAATGGCGATTTCCGGCCATTCCACCGATTATGCCCCCATTTAGGCCTATCTCTACCCTTGCCTGGTATTGAGGTGGTCCAAACTCTTCCAATACAGCTCCCCAACTCCTCCAAACACCAATACCAAGCTACATAACAAGAAATCAACCAAATCATCAAAACTCATCTACAAACATGAGTTCTTCCAACATACATCCAAAGAGTACCAAGAACTTGAAATCAACAACACCAAAATGGTCTCAAGTACTAACCTTAGCTTCCTTCAACACTAATTCAGCTTCCAAACAAGAATCCAAGCTTCAATTCAACACCAAAAGCAAGAATTTCTACAAACACCCAATTCTCGTCACTTCAAAAACAGCCCCCAAAATCACTTCCAAACACAAGAAAAAGCAAGGAAGATACAAGAGAAACACTTACCCCAACTATCTTGACCAAAACCCCAAGTGATTTGAGCTAGAAATCACAACTTCTCCTCCGATTTGAAGAACCCTATCTTCACCGAGAGGGAGTGACGGGAATGGAAAGATGAGGATGAAGAAATGGGTTTCAATGCCCAAAAAATCAGATTTTGAAGGGTCAAAAATGGATCCGGGTCGGGTCATGGGTCTCGGGTCGGGTCGGAATGTGGGTTAAAAGGGTTACACCACTTGTCTTGACCACATTGCACCCATTTGAGCACTTGACTCTTATTATCTTGTGAGTTGAACTCACTTATTCCCCCACTTAAATCTTCATTCCCTACAAAATAATCCACATACCAAGCCTTTTGTTAATTAACCATAACTAAATTAAATTAATTATGAGTTAATTAAATCGGGGTGTTACATTTAATTATATTGCAACTAAATATTTCCTTATAAATTTATCCGTATTTTGAAAATACAATATCAAATAAAAAAATGGAGACTAAGTATTACCCCATAAATAAAGCAAAGATGATGGGGTAATTGATTTCCATTGATTATATTGATTACATTGATTAAATTAATTTACATTGATTAAATTGATTTCCATTGGATAAACAAAAATGAAATGTTGATTATAGACAATGAATGATTATGCAAGAAAAAAGAATAATCGTAAAAGATGAGATGATCAATGGAAATAAATAAACTACCCCTTAAATAAAGAATAATTAATGTAATTTAACCCTTCAACTATTAATATAATTTTTACAAATACGATATTTTATTTATTTGTGGTGAATAATGAATCCATATAAGGAATTTATTTATCTATATAAATAATACTCAATTTACACTTAAATCCATGTATTAACCTAAAATTATATGCAAAAGTTTCCAGCCTAAAACCACTAGCCTAATTTTTAGTCAATAATCCCAAAAAGTGAAATTAATTCTATACTCAAATAATCCTTTCAATATTAGATTTATGGGATTGTATTCTCAATTTCACAAAATGGAAATTTTTAATATAAATAAATAGTGAAATGATTTCAACAATGAAGTTATTATGTCATTAATTTTAATTGATTTTTTACTAACATTAAGTTTCATTATAACATTTATTGGTCCTTACAAGTTAAATATAACAATGTAAAATCATCATTGCTTTAAATTAAAATATTATATTTAAATTCTAAAAAAAATTATATTATAGCAATTGACTAATTATAGCAATGATAAGTTTATTATAATATTAACTTTGAAAAAAATATTGTGATGATTTAATATAGATACTACGTTTTTAAATGGAATAATTGAACATATCATTTTATAATCAATTTATTGTGATTCATTTTAGTTATAGAAATATTGTGATGATTTAACATTAATTAGTTATTTAAATATATTCTTATTTTAGAATCGTTTTAATTATACTGGCAACTAAATCTTTTCATATAAGTATATCCATATTTTAGAATCATTTTATTTATATCGGCAACTAAATATATCCATATTTTGGAAACTAAATATTAATTAAATAAAAAATTAAAACTAAATATTAGAATACGTAATTTTTTTAAAAATAAACCATTCTAAATATGCGGTTTTAAATTTAAAAAAAATATGTGTTACTTTATTAGATCTAAAAATCATAAATATTTAAATCTTGTGCACTAATAAAGAATGAAATGATCCCATGATTAAATGGTGTAATTTGGGAAACATTATTACTAATTGGATAATTAAAAATCATGTCAAAAATAAAAATTTACTTTAATTCTGTATATTTACTATGTATCGTTTGGTAGATCTTATAGAAGTAGATAACTAATTATAAACTTTATTGAAAATATGTTATCATTTAGGTGTTAATTTCTACCAAATTAAAAGAGGTTATAGATATAAATTATTGAATCCGATATATTTCATAAATCATAAAGATATGGTTGACATTTATGTTAATCATCGAAAATTTATTTTATTATGTATATATCAAATAATTTGATACCGTATTGGCCACCTTGAATAATTTGGAAAGAGATCCCGGCTGCTCAATTTAGGTGCACAATTTTTGGGTTCAATCAATAATAGAAAATAATGATGAGAAAATTAATATGCCAAAAATATAGCATGGATTAAATCTAATTTAGCCAGAAAAATAAAATATGTATTATTAATTATATGGTAATAAAATCATGATGGAAAAATCATGATGGTAATAAAATATGTATGTAATATGTATTAATTATTTATTTGTGCAAGTGAGATTCGCGGTGATGGGGAAAGTAGATGCGGAATTTTTACAATGGGGATGATGGAGGGAAATAAAATATTTAGGATATTGAATATAATTTGTCTATCAAATTATTTTTATTTATATTGCAACTAAATCCTTCCTTATAAATTTATCTTTATTTTGAAAACACAATATCAAATAAAAAATGGAAACCAAGTATTACCCCATAAATAAAGCAAAGATGATGGGGTAATTGATTTTCGTTGATTATATTGATTACATTGATTAAATTAATTTACATTGATTATATTGATATCCATTGGAAATACAAAAATGAAATGTTCACTATAGACAATGAAATGATTATGGAAAGAGCAAAGAATAATCGTAAAAGAGGAAATGATCAATGGAAATGAATAAATTACCCCTTAAATAAAGGATAGTTAATATAATTTAGCCCTTCAACTATTATTATAATTTTTACAAATACGATATTTTATTTATTTGTGGTGAATAATGAATCTATATTAGGAATTTATTTATGCATATAAATAATATTGAATTTACACTTAAATCCATGTATTAACCTAAAATTATATGCAAAATGTCCCGCCTAAAACCACTAGCCTAATTTTTAGTCAATAATCCCAAAAAGTTAAATTAATTCTATTATCAATTAATCCATTCAATGTTGTGGCTCCCATGTTTCTAATCAACTATATATGTGGTGTTTCTGATCATGTTTGTAATGTGCACTTGAAGATGATGTGGGACACCCGAATTTTTATAATTTTAAGTGCAGTTGACTTATTATTTTCTGTTTTTTTTTTAAAATTTATTATAATGATATTTATAGAATCCATCAGCTTACTACATTTCTTTGACCATGTTTTTCTTTTTTCAGTTTACTGTGATGTATTGTACTTTTAAACTTATGCTTTGATCTTTTCTACTAACACCACCGTCCTATTTTGTATATAACTGAAGCTCTCATAACTGTTATTGTTTGTTTCATCATCATAGTTTTGAAGTTTTAAATCAGCGGGTAGTAGCTGTGGTGGTGGATCCCACAAAAGGTCTTAACCACCAAACTATGATGCTTGGTCAAGAACCGCATCAAATAACATCCAACCTGGGCGATCATAATCAGCCATGTATCCAGCATTGATTTATTTCTTTTAATGAATTATGGATTCAAGTAGATGTTTCAACAATGATTGCCATTCCATACTATAAATATGATGAGTACTACTTTGAAGTTAAAGCCTTTCTTTCATGGATACAGAACGAAAGAAAGTTTTGAGGTTAAATTTTTATCTATTGGTTCGATTCTCAACTATTTTACTTTTTACATTGTCTTTCATTCAATTCGTAAACATAATATATTTTTTCATTGAATCTTTAAATAAAAAGAAACTTTAAAATTCATGTAAATTTTCTTCCTGCGCATCGCGCGGGCGGGTAATACTAGTATATATATATATATATTATAGTCTACATTGATGCTTTTGCTCCAAAATTTATGTGGTTGTTAATTTTTTTATTTTGACATAATTAATATTTGAATTTTGTAATTCATCGTTTCGTGTTTAAATTTAATATTGTAAATTTGTTAAGTTAACTTTGATATTATAATTATTTTTGTAATCTATTTCTTAGTTCATATGCAAGAATCATGATTTTTATCAATAATGAGTTGTGAGCTAATTACATAATTACATCGAATCCGCACGGGTCGGTTTTGCTCGGGTTCAAACTTTAATGTTCACTATAGTATTAAATTATATTACTACAATTTTATTTTCCATAAGAAGTAAGCAATGGTACAACATCGGCTAAGGCTAACATTTGAAACCCGCGGCCTCTACTACCACCAATTAAAATCTCCGACTAGTCTATGTTCAACCAGCATCCATTATTCCATATACTAGATAATAGATGATGCGCTCACTCTTGTCTGTCAATTGAAACATTAAACCAGCAGCAAATTAATGTTTAGGAAAGCAAACATCACAATTCAGTGACAGACTAAATAACAATTCTCCAGCTGTCTCAATTTCTCACTGTGAAAAGCCAATAATGTCACATACTAGCATTTATCTCAAAACAAATGCATTCCCAACTGGGAAAGAGATCCATGTTAACATATACTCGATACTCAGGAAATAAGATGTGCAAGCATCACCTGGTCAAATAAGAACCAGCCCCGGAAGCTGCTTCCCACCTCATCAGATGTCCAAGCAACTAAAGTGAACATTATGATTCCACGAAAATGTGAAACCTACAGTTGCTGATCCAGGTAAGAGTCATTGCTGGGTTTCCCCGTGCCTCCTAAGTATCCTGAAACATTTGAGAGAATGTTATTTAACCAGGAGGTACTTCTAGTGAATAAACTGCCTTGTGTTTGGTCCTGTGCTTGAAGCATGGCTTTCCGGTCTTCCTCTATCACTATCTGTTCAAATCTTTTCGCCATGTAAGACCTAATAGCTTCAACCCCTTCGGCAACGACCTCCTTCGGAGGTATTTCAAGAGGGTTTTGGTCCACATTAAGCTTAATTAAATTCAGTAGCTGGCCAAAGGTGTCTGGCAGTGCATGGATTTGGTTGTTGCTCAGATCTAATTCTTTCAGGTTGTTGAGGTCAGCAATTGTGTCTGGAAGCTCAGTTAGGTCACTAAAGTTGCTGGCAAGATTGAGGATCTCAAGATTTGCCAATTTTCCGATTGAGCGTGGAAGACCATGGAGCATGTTGAAATGCACATCCAAAAATAACAGCGATCTCATCTCACCAATAGATGTAGGAAGAGAACGGATCTTGTTGAGGTGTATGTCGAGCCTTTTAAGATTCACGAGTTCAAATCCAATATTTGTTGGCAGGTAAGTAAGCTTGTTGAAACTCACGTCCAGCTCCACCAACAACCTGCAAATAGGAGAAAAAGCCGGTCATTGTCATGACATGCACAATTTCATCCAATGTAAGTATTCGAGACTCACCTGCAATGACAAATACTGTCAGGAAGGGCACTGAGCTTGTTTCCAGAAACATTCAACAATTTCAGCTTAAACAGCAGGCCAATTGAATCAGGCAATGAATCTAATAGATTCTCCGAAAGATTGAGCTCCTCAAGATTTTCCAATCCAGCAATTGAATCTGGAATTACCTGGTTGAATCACATAAGATGATCAAATGTTAACATCTATCATGGCCGCATTAACATGTAAGCTTCAAAATAATTTCCTGTACGGTTGTTATCAAATAAGAAATTTAAACATAACATTAGAAAACCCCAGCACATAAGACGGAACTATGCAAATGTGCATAAATTCATAAAAACAATAGCAGGCCCAAATTTCTCATTTCTCACTCCGTTTGCAACAAGCGCGTACAAAAAAGCTCAACCCACCCACATCTACTGAAATATTCAAGAAAATCCCAAAGGCCAGAACACAAAAATTCATTTGCAATTTTGGCAGTTTGGGTATTAACATTACTATCACGTATCTTCATCCAAAAACAAAGAACAAACAAGTGCAAACCAGCATCACTCTTTTCTAGAAGAACTAAATGGAGTCGTCCACCTGGGGTGATTAGCCGATTAGCCTTGATAAAATTACATGTTCACTTGGAGGAATTAGGGTCTGTGATTATACTACTGGTTAAGGAACATTGCTTAATGAACTAAATTCATTCATGGGATGAAAATCCCATTGAACTATGTGGTAAATTAGTTGATGCCATCCATCAAAGTGAACATGCCCAATGGGTATACAACTCAATAGCCAAAACTTCCTAAACATGAATGCTTTCTAAAACACATCACTAAATCCATCATAATCTTGGCTGTTTGTCTTATAACACCATCAGGGCATCCAAGCAATAAAAGATGCAAATGCAATATGAACTCATTCAAAGTAACATATGAAATCAAACAACACAAAAGCACATAATCTTATGATCTATATTTCCAGGCAAATAATCCGAATTCCCAACCTCAAGCTGGTTATTGGACAAATTCAGCATAATCAAGAACTTCAACTTCCCAAAGGCCTCGGGAAAAATCCTCAGCTTGTTCCCTGACAAATCCACCTTCCTAATCTCCTTGCCTGATTCCGCCTCCTTTAAGATCTCAACCACTCTCTCATCCAACTGTTCATCCCCCAGCAAATCCGCCGTCCCTTCCTCAATCACCTCAACGCCGGCCACCGCCGCCTCGTAAATCCTCTCTAGCCGCCTCTCCGCCTCGCTCAGCATCCGCTCATACGCCTCGTGCATCTCGTCAATAGTAATCACCGCCTTACATATCTTGCAATCCTCGC
Organism: Hygrophila difformis; assembly: GCA_030278955.1. NCBI lineage: Eukaryota > Viridiplantae > Streptophyta > Magnoliopsida > Lamiales > Acanthaceae > Hygrophila > Hygrophila difformis. The sequence goes on from JAOANR010000012.1 coordinate 5,355,452, forward strand.
TCAGTTCAACCTCTGAGTCATTCAAGTGAGCGCCGATCTCGGACAGCCGTAACCTAGCCGTGTCGACCGTCTCGTGATCGGGACGGGGACCGAGGGCTTGGAGCGCGGATCGGCTCTCAACAACGTCGGTAACGGCGCGGCGCATTTCGGTGATCAGTTTGGGGTTTTTAAGGTGCGGCATCCGCTCTGTCAGCTCGAAGTAGGGCTCCTGCGGCTCCGGCGGCTGTTCCGGCGGATTCTCGACATCAAATTCGGGTGGCGGCGGCGGCGATGCGGAGAAGGTACGCTTGATGCTGGGAAGCTTGGCCATGACGTAGGAGAGGATAGGGAAATTGGTGGGATTGGGATCCATTGCAGGAATTGACGGCGAATTGGTGAATTGTGAAGTAGTGGTGGAGTGATGAGCGGTTTCAAGTTTCAACGCTAACGAGAAAAGAGAATCGTGCTTCTTTATTGGAAGAATTTATTTATGCACTAGTAATTACTGCACAAAGATAAGATGAATAAATGTACTCAAAAAAAGCAAGACTCTAGAACCATGTCAACCAAGTCATAATAACAATACAAGATTAGATTCTCAAGTTTTACTATTTACGAAATGAAATTTTTTACTCAATTTTTGGGGTACTTGAGTGGATTGAGTCTAGTCGATTAAGCAAAGGTTTCGAGAAACAATGTTTCGGGTTTAAGCTTGGGAGAGACATTTTCAGGTTTGAAACACACTGAAATTCAATAGAAAATTGAGGAAATTTGAAATTAATCATAAATCATTTTTATCAATCAAAATAAGTGGGAATATTTATTACTACACTATTATGAATCATCAAATCTATAGTTCTACGCATCACTAGGCAAACCTAGTTATATCTTCTCCTACTTCTATACAAAAGCATGTAAAATTTGCTTCCTAAATCATGAACATCCTCCTGTATTATAGCATCATGGATATTTTGCATTCAAAATCTCCATATTCATCATCAAATTCCAGTAGTATCACTATCGACTTGTTAGCAAGATCTCTCGTTCAAACGATTGCAATATCTCCTGTGACCGCTGAGCGAACTTCCCCACAATGTTAGCTGTTATCCTCGTCTCAAACTTGGTGCTTCTTAGCCACGTTACTCCAATATAAACATCGCATTTGCAGCAATTACGAGTGAATGAAGATTTCTCAATCTGGTAACGGAACTGGACCTGCGCGATTGAAATGTGGGGTGAAGGTTGAGCCATTGAGCATTGCACCATCGGAAGGAATTGAAAATGACTGGGAATTTTGTGAACTTACTCGGAAGTGATCACTGAAGGGGACGTCGTGAAGGGTCATTATCTCGTATATCACCCATCCACCGTTGTCATTTTGTAAGGGAGATTTCTGCTGCACACAGGTGACTTCACCTCCAAAGATTGAGATACGGCGACTGAATTTGTAGCATACACGGCGTTCTTCTGTGTCGGGTGTAGCGTGTTCCCACGCAGTCACCAGATAGTTGAGGCAACCAGACTTGCTCATTACTTTGTGTTCCAACTCTCCTCCATCAAACATCTTCATCAGTGATTCGAGCTGCAAATTTTTCCAGTAAAATAATCTCGTCAGGAAGATTAATGAGCAAACTAACTCCCCTAACCAATGTTAGTTTCCATAACAGAAGTCATGAAGTGAAACCAAACTTCCTACCAAACCTCAAGGCAGTTCCTAAAAGCACTACAAAGAATTAGTGACATCTTTCTATTTACTGATTATTAACTGAAGTACAATCAGACTTTATAGATCACAAAATTCAAAGGTGACTAATTTTTTCACCAAATCATTCAATTCAGCCGCGGCTATAAGTATGCTAGCATTCCAAATTGTACCTTTTACTATTCACATAGAATGAGTGCAAAAAAATTCGAAGCCCTTCTTTTTACACTATTTCGGGTCAAATTCTACAGGATCAAACCTATGGGACTGAGTAATAAATGAACCAGCAATACTTAGGGCTACAAACGAACTAGCGGTTTGTGAGTGGCTACTTCAGGCTTGCTAACGAATATTAAGAAGAGTGTTCATTAAGATGGTTTTATTGCAGTATTTTATAAGATATTTAGAAATTTACATCTGTTTTATGTAAAATTTAATATATACTATATACTTCAGTTTGTATTAATTTATTTTAGAACACTAAAAAAGCAAGCTCAAGAACATGATGTGTCGAACTCAGACAATGTATTTGGCTCTCGAGCCATGCCAAGCTCTAACAAGCAAAGATCAGCGTGTTTAACGACATAGTCATACTTACATTCATAGGCAGCTCCGCAGAATAAACCTTTGTCATTTTGATGTCTTTAACAACCAAATAGGATCCAGTGTCTTCGGCCAAGCAGGGCTTCCCATCATCATCCAAATGCTCTTCTGTACTTTGAGCTTTCTGGTCAGGTTCTACAGTTCGTGTTCTCCATAAAGCCATAATTGTTCTGCAATGACGATTAACAGCACATGCTGATGAACTACAGCTCTGCGTTTTCAAAGAATATTTGGAAATAGCATCAAAGTGGGATACCTGCACGCGTCGTGGAAGGAAACGAAGGAATGGAAGCAGAAATGCAGTCTGCCTTCCTCATCTAAAAGCTTGGCTCCATGCTGGGAATCAAGGCCTCGACCCTTGTGCAAAATTATTACAAGAGAAGGGCTGCCAACAGTCGAAAGAGATGGTGGTAGGATCTGGATATCTTCAATGTCCTCCCACAAGAAGAAGAATCTAGTTTTGTGTCCAAACAAGTTTGCATAGAACCCAACAATTCGGGCAGATAGAAAAAGGCGGCCCTGAAGAAAGACAGGCAGTGCCTTAAAAAGCATTCGACTGAAAATAATGCATACAAATGGATTCAACAATTGTATAATTGTTTCTGCTACCTGCAGTGGCATTTTTCTCTTCAAAGAACATGAGAAATCATTGATGAGAAATTCTTCTGGAGGCAATCCAAACAATTTTTGAAAAGTTGAATTCCTGTGTGGTGATCGGAGGTTCAACTGCAGGCACATTTCATGAGAAAAATTTGAACTGTTTCTAACAACTAGTGCTTAATTTACTACCCGTCATGACTGTACCTTTTTCCCAACCTCCTTTTCCAGATTCGCTAGATAATCTCGAATTGTGTCTACTCCATTTGTATTGTCCAAGAAAATTCTTAAGTGCAGTTTCGACTGAGAAGACTGAGCAAGTTTTCCATGAAGGGGAACCCACAAGTCAGCAAGTTCATCAGCTGTGTGCTTAAGAAAATTGATCTCAGCATGCCCGAGAGAGGAAGCTTGATCAAATGGACCATCAAAGTTAAAAACTTCCACATCCAACACTGAAGGGGGATCTTCTACAGCGTCAAATTCAAGTATCTCTGTGGAAAACACAGAAATAACATCTATTAATTGGAAATACTAGTAACAAAATTTAGGAAAAAAAAACCATAGAACAAAGAGGCATACCATTCCATTGAGGTTCGAGAGTTTGGAGCTTAACTGAGCTTGTCAAAGTCTTGCCATTGCAAGTGAACAATACATAAGGATCCGGAGTTTCTGTTTGATTTACAGAAGCTAAGTTTGCTGCCTCAATCAAAGCAACAGTAAGAACCCAACCATCACCGTGTGCTTTGATTCCATGATCACTTCCTGCCAAATATCATAAGACACTCAAGTGGAGAATATAGACTGTACAAAAAAAACAGAAAGTACATTTAATATTCAACAACCTCAAAAAGTATCTGCCTAAGTGTTTACCTCTTTGTAGCCTAGCTTTCACAAAATGAGAAACCATATTATAAACTCGCTCCAATAGAATAAACAAAAGGCCACTGGAAATTATTTCACCAAAACTGTCTGGTAAATCAAGTCCATCAAATTCTAGTCCTTGCTGTTTGCTTGGCTCACAGAGAAAAATGTGAACAATGATGTACATAGAAATGATAACTGTTGACAACACTGTTAAATTCAAGAAGTACTGAACTGATGATTTTGTATCCATCTGATCCGTCTCCACTGTTGCTAGCATTTGATCTTTCACCGACGCATCTGCTGCCTTTATGACTTTGAACTTTTGAGACAACAAGCTGGAAAATTGTTCAAAGCTTTCCTTCAGTCCTTGTCTAGCTCCATTTTCAATCATCGCTTTCATCATGGTACTTTGAAAGAAATTAATGGCCCAAGATATAATTAGATGAGAAGATTCCTCTCCAGAAGATAACGCTGGACCTTTTATTACCTTATAGAGCAATTCAACTTTGAAAGTGCTCCCATAAGGAACATCTGGAGTGATGACACTAACAAGCACTGCGAATTCATTATCACTAGCCTTGATGTAAGTTTGTTCTTCGGTGGCTTTGACAGCCTTAATTAATTTGGTTGCTGCTTTAGTATATGTAACAACTCTACTCAAATTTGAGGTGCCATCTGATTTCCATTTCCAAGGTTCTTCTTGAACATCTGTTGTTCCTTGCAATTCTGCTAAATTCCTTTTGAACTCAGAATTGGGAGCAAAGAGTACCATATTGAGATCCTTTGGAGGCACCACATAAGTTTCATCCAAAAGGATACCCCCTGGAAGATTTTTCGGCATTTCTTGGTTATCATTCTTGGATTGCAGTTGTTCAATTGCTTCGTCAAAGCTCAAATTGCTAGGGATTTCCCCCAAACTCTCTTCACTATCCGACAAAGTTGACACTTCACAGGAACTGTCATTCCTTGGTGCTTCCTGCTCCTTCTTGTGAAAGAGTTTTTCCACACGCTTAGTGAGTGATTTCATCAATGTTTTCCCTTCACGCTTCTTCTTGGTTCGAGCTGCAGGTGCATGAGGATCATGAGCCAAAACCGATTTACCTCCTACCTGCATCAAATGACCGCCTTTCGAACTTGATTGAGCAGAGAAAGGATGCTCAGTTGAAGTGTCCGGATTTCTTCCAAACAGGGACAGAGAAAGAAGTACTTTACCTACATTTATCGGATAAAAGGCCCTACTCATCACTCCATAAACAAGGTAACTTACCTAGTATATTAAGATTGTTGAACCGGACCCCCAGGAGGGTAAAGCTTAGCACAAGAAAAAAGCTTCTAAAGAAAGCCATTCAGTTGAAGAACAACCACACAATCTGGAACGCATTTGCTACTTGAACTCCCTTATATCACCAAGCAAATCTACACAATACAGTGCTAAATGATTCACAAGCCATTCTGCGTTACATTCACCGGACCAATGTTAAATCATTGTATCTAAATAGACTGCATCATTTTATTTTTATTTTGCTTTTTTAAATGCCAACACTAAATGCAGACATGCTTTCATACACATAATATTTGCCTAAGCAAAGAACTCAAATCACAATGTAGTAACACAGTGGAAACAGAGATTCCAAAGCAGCAAAACACTAAAGTAAATGATATTTCCAACAAAACAGCATGGAAATAAAATAAAATGGAACAAATTTTCATCCATGAAATATCATACCAAATAAATAGATTGCTCATGCTTGATTCACAAACACGCAAACAACTGATTTCTTCAGTACAAAAAATCCCAAAAAACGCACAAGAAAAACTAACCAAAATCCTTGTCAATTGATTTCGAATTCTTTGTCCTGTCAACAGAGAACCACGTCGGCGGCAAACTCTGATTCTCCTCCGCCGCAACAGTCCACAATGGTACACTCACTCGTCCCACCAATTCCCCACCGGAAACATCCGACAACCCTTTCTCATTCCCCTCGAAATCATACTTGTACACAGACACCACCAGCTCATCCTCCGAATCAACACCACCAAACACAAATTCCTCATTCCAAACCGGGTTCGCCGTATTCCTCAAAATCCTAGTCTTGGATTTGTACTGCCCAACTTGCACCGTCAAAAAACAATTCTTGGCCGCCCAATCCCTGCCCTCCAACAAATACACATAAAGCCTCATTTCCGAATTGAGCCCTTCCTTTTCAATTCAATATATCAATTATCGAGACCCATATTGCGGATTAGTTTAGTTCGGATTATAGAAGGAAAGGTGGCAAAGGGCAATGGAGGGGTGGGAAAGTGGAGGGGAGAATGATTATAGGTGAAGCCTAGAATGAAGCAACGTGGGCGTGTGATGAAAGGGGACACGAGTAGCAGAAACTGAAGCTGAAAGATAGTTAAAAATTGGAAATTGGAAGTGGGGTTTTGTTTGGTTGGCGAATGGCGGTTTTGGGTTTACAAAATTGTTGGAGGTGATGAATCAGATGAAACCTTTTTCTTGTGTTCATCTTCAGGTTCAACTCTCAAACGGTTACGCACCGCATTTTGGATATGAATATGTTCAATGCCTATCTCCATTTTCATTTGTGGAATCAAGATTTCTAGAAAGATGGATGAAGGTTTAGTATACTTTTGTTATTCGATTTTCCAAATTATTGATCATTTTAAAATTATTCATTTTTATGCATTAAATTAAATTGACAGCCAATTAGGAAATTCCCTTTTTTTGTTTAAGAACTCCACCCTTAGTAAAAATAGATAAAAGGATCACGATGAATATATTTAAATGAAATTATCGTATTATTTAAATTTGAATGAATTTTTATATATTTATAATAACGTTTTATTTCTTACAAATTATTCACATCTCATTAAAAGGATCACGATGAATATATATGAAACGTGGTCAATAATTTCAATTTTCTATATTGATTTGAAATCGTGGAATTTTTTTGAGCACGTAGCTTTGACCTTTTGAACCCACAAATTAATAAATACCCCTCCAAATAATACTCCCACCATCAAATGATATTAAAATTTCATATTTTCACGCAATCCAATACATATGTTTAACGATTAATATCTCAAATTGTATAAAAATAAAAATTATAAAAATTTAATATTCTACAACTATGTGATTAAATAAATCTAACAAGATCTCACTTGACTATTTTTTATCTTAATACTATGTCAATGTTAGTATAATTAAATAATAACGGAGGGAGTACTAATAGCCATTATAGCCTGTTGTGGAAATCGGGTTGGTTTCCACTAAAATTATACCCGAATAATAGAGCAATTAATTAAACAATAAAGAGAACACCAAAATTTAACGAGGTTCGGCACAAATTTGCCTACGTCCTCCAGACCCCACCGAATTATTAATTCACTATGAGGGAAAACAATATTACAAAAGGCTATAGGAAATAATCCTATACCGCAAAACCCTCTCGACAAGAGACTTACAAAAGCTACTCACTAAGAAGAGCCTACACTAGCATTTGGTGTTTATTGCTCTATTTAAGAGTGCTATGAGATGAAATGGCTTAGGGATGATTGAAATGAAATATTTTGCCTCTATTTATAGGCATTCCTAGCCGCAATGCATAGTAGTCCACAGTCGCAATATGCATAGTAGTCCAAAGCTGTAATATGTATAGTAGTCTACAGCCGCATTTTGAATAGTAGGCATGTGAACAAATCAACACCTCATTTTGGAAGGCAACAACTAACAAATCTCCACCTTGTTGCGTCCCAAATCTCAACCACAGTATCTCTTTCGAAAATTCTCCTCATCAAAAATTTGGCAGGACCTCCAAGTGCGCTTTCCAGCGCCAATTTCAAAATCTTGAGACATTTATCAAGTTCAAACAATGTTCGAACTTGATGCTTGTTACAGCCTTCGTCAACATGTCTGCCGGATTCTCGGTGGTCCTGATCTTTTGTACCTTGACTCCACATTCTTCAATTATTTCCCGCACAAAATGGTACCGCACGTCGATATGCTTGGTTCTAGCATGATATACCTGGTTCTTTGCTAGATGAATGGCACTTTGACTGTCACAAAACACTGTTATGTGTTTCTGACCAACTCCCAAGTCATCCAACAATCCCTGTAACCAAATGGCTTCCTTAACAGCTTCTGTAATGGCCATGTATTCTGCCTCCATTGTTGACAAAGCAACGGTTGACTGTAAGGTAGACTTCCAACTAACTGGTGCGTTGGCAAGAGTAAATACGTATCCAGTAGTTGATCGACGTTTATCCAGATCTCCTGCATAGTCTGAATCACAGTACCCAACTATATGTTGACCAGTAACATTAGTCTTCTCAAATATCAACCCAATATCTAAGGTTTTCAAGATATACCTTAGAATCCATTTCACAGCTTGCCAATGATCTTTACCGGGATCATGCATGTACTTGCTCACTACTCCAACTGCATGTGAAATGTCAGGCCTTGTACACACCATTGCATACATCAAGCTACCCACCGCATTTGAATAAGGAACCTTTGACATGTATTCTCGTTCCTCTTCCATCTTCGGGCATTGTGAAGCACTAAGTTTGAAATGAGGAGCAAACGGTGTACTTACAGGTTTGGTTTTGTTCATCATGCCAAACCGCTGCAATACTTTCTTCAGATATTGCTTCTGAGTCAAACTCAGAGTGCCCATCTTCCTGTCTCTCGTTATTTCCATACCGAGAATTTTCTTTGCTTCACCGAGATCTTTCATTTCGAACTCCTTGCTGAGTTGGGACTTCAACCTGTTATCTCTCCTCTATGTTTTAAAGCAATTAACATGTCATCTACATATAGAAGAAGATAAATGAATGATCCATCATGTAGCTTACGAAAATATACGCAATGATCAAAACTGCTCCTCGTGTACTTCTGGCCAATCATGAATTGATCAAATCGCTTATACCATTGCCTTGGAGATTGTTTCAATCCGTAAAGCGATTTGCTCAACCTGCAAACTCAATCTTCTTTTCCAGCAACCTCAAATCCTTCTGGTTGGGTCATGTAGATTTCCTCCTCCAAATCACCATGTAAGAATGCCGTCTTGACATCCATTTGAACTAGTTCCAAGTCAAACTGCGCTACCAAGGCCAACAAAATACGAATGGATAAATGTTTTACAATAGGGGAAAATACCTCATTGTAGTCAATTCCCTCCTTTTGAGCATAGCCTTTAGCTACCAATCTTGCCTTGTAGCGAACGCCATTCTTTTCTGGAAATCCTTCTTTCTGAGCATAGACCCACTTGCAACCAATTGCCTTCTTTCCCTCTGGGAGTTTAGCTAGCTTCCACGTGTGATTTGCTTCAAGGGAATGCATTTCCTCGTCTATGGCTTTCTTCCACTTTTCTTTTTCCGGACTAATTCTTGAATCATGAAAAGTTTGTGGTATACCTTCTTCAATAACAGGAAGTGCATAGACAAACATACTTTCGAATCGAGCAGGTCTCCTAATTTCTCTTCCTGGCCTCCTTATTGCAATTGGTAAGTCTTGTTGCTCCTGAGGTTCTTGGGTTAAAACCTCACTTTCTCTAGGCTCTTCTTCGGTACTTGGACCAGCGTCTTCTATTGGTTGACCATCTACCTCTCTGGTTGTAGATGTCTGAAACTCCACTTGTTGAGGATAATGCTCCACCTGCTGGGGAGTACTATCCAGCTGCTGCTTGGCTATCTTCTTCAATATTATCGATTCGTTGAAGGTAAATCTCTGCTAAAGATCACCTTTTTCATCTCTGGGCACCATAGGTGATATCCTTTTAGTCCAGAAGATAACCCTACGAAAACAGCTTTTCTCACCCTCGGATCCAGCTTTGATTCTTTAACGTGATAATATGCAGTGGAACCGAACACACGTAAAGAATCATAATCATTTGCAGGTTTGCCAAACCATGCCTCCAAAGGTGTCTTGCCTTCAAGTGCAGTTGATGGTAGTCGATTGATTAGATGGCTTGCATATGTCACCGCTTCAGCCCAGAACTGCTTGCCCAAATTAGCATTGGACAACATACACCGAACTTTCTCCAACAAGGTTCGGTTCATCCGTTCAGCCACACCATTCTGTTGTGGCGTGTCCCGCACAGTGAAATGTCGGGAAATACCTTCCTTCTTGCACAAATGGAAAAAGGGTCATTTCGATATTCTGTGCCGTTATCAGATCGAAGCACTTTAATCTTCCTCCCGGTCTGGTTCTCCATCATTTTCTTCCAAGCGAGGAATTTCCCGAATGCTTCATTTTTAGTTCGCATGGGATACACCCATACTCTCCGGGAAAAGTCATCAACAAACGTTACAAAATAGTGGTTTCCTCCCAGAGAAGCCGTCTTGGTAGGTCCCCACACATCTGAGTGAATGTAATCCATAATGCCTTTAGTGTTATGGATTGTTGTTCCGAACTTCACCCGCGTTTGCTTTCCCAGAACACACTGCTCGCAAAATTCAAGTTTGCAAGTCTTTGCACCCTTTAATAATCCTTGCTTTGCCAGAGTTTGCAAGGATTTTTCCCCAGCATGCCCAAGCCTCATATGCCATAGCTTGGTCATCTCCTCTTCCTTGTCTGCTTCTGATAATGCTGCTGCAATGCCAACCACTGTATTGCCTTGGAAGTGGTATAAGTTATTTTTCCTTATACCTTTCATGACAACAAGTGCTCCCGAGATCACTTTCATAATCCCATTCTGAATGTTGATGGAGTGGCCTTTAGCTTCCAAGAGTTCCACAGATATGAGATTTTTAGCAAATTTCGGTATGTACCGAACTTCCGTCAGCACCTTGGTTTTTCCATCGTGGTTCTTCATATATACTGAGCCAACTCCAGCTATCTGGCAATATCCGCTGTTGGCTAGGTAGACAACTCCACCGTCAACACTTTCAAAGTTGACAAACCACTCCTTCCTGGAACACATGTGGAATGAGCATCCTGAGTCCAGCAACCAGTCGTCAGTGCACGTTACCGATGAGACACAAGCTAAAGAATACTCTGTCTCATCACTATCAGCAACACAAGCCTCTGCTACCGCTTTCCCCTTTTTCTTTTGCAGCTTCGGACAATCTCTCTTCCAATGTCCTTTCTCGTGAGATACATTTGTCTTTTGACACTCTGCCTCTTGACTGAGATCTGCCTCTTCTGTCCGGCTTGTACTTGTGGCTACGACCCCGAACGGTATGGGCTTCACCAGTCGAACCCCTATGTTCTAACTTATCCTTTTTTCTGATCTCGTTAAAATATAAGGCAGTGGTAACTTCTTTAAAGGAAATTATTTCCTTTCCAGTCAGCATACTAACAATTATATGCTCGTATTCATCGGGGAGTGAAGCTAACAGTATCAGCGCCTTGTCAAGTCATCTATCTTCTCTTCGAGATTCAATAAATCGGTGACCAAAGAATCGAATCTTGTTATGTGTTCATTCATCGTGGTACCGGGCAAATACTGGAATCGATACAGCTTCGTCTTCATGTAGAGCTTGTTCTCCGTGCTCTTTTTCATGAATTTATCCTCCAGTTCTTTCCACAGTCTGTGCGCCATCGTCTCTCTCATAAGCGGATACTTCTGCTCCTTTGAGAGACATAACCGAATTGTACCACACGCAAGACGGTTGATCCTCGTCCAGTCTTTATCATCAACAACATCTGGTTTGGTTTCTTCAAGTGCCCCATCCAGCTCCTGCTGGTACAAGATGTCCAACACCTCGCACTGCCACATACCAAAATTATTGGTACCGTCGAATTTTTCGACATCAAATTTGGCATTTGAAACCATCGTCCGTGATGACGATGTCACCAACAGCTTCGAATCTGAAGTTGACGTTTCACTGGACCTATCCGCCATTTCTGCTTCAAAGTTTAATTAATAGCTCACAAACGGTAGCTCAACCGAGATGCGTTTCTGATGTGGAAGATCAGCTTAGCTGCGACCACAGAGCATACTATGCAACCAAGGCTCTGATACCAATTGTTGTGGAAATCGGGTTGGTTTCCACTAAAATTATACCCGAATAATAGAGAAATTAATTAAACAATAAAGAGAACACCAAGATTTAACGAGGTTCGGCACAAATTTGCCTACGTCCTCCGGGACCCACCGAATTATTATTTCACTATGAGGGAGAAACAATATTACAAAAGGCTTTAGGAAATAATCATATACCGCAAAACCCTCTCGACAAGAGACTTACAAAAGCTACTCACTAAGAAGAGCCTACACTAGCATTTGGTGCTTATTGCTCTCTTTAAGAGTGCTATGAGATGAAATGGCTTAGGGATGATTGAAATGAAATATTTTGCCTCTATTTATAGGCATTCCTAGCCGCAATGCATAGTAGTCCACAGCCGCAATATGCATAGTAGTCCAAAGCCGTAATATGTATAGTAGTCTACAGCCGCATTTTGAATAGTAGGCATGTGAACAAATTAACACCTAATTTTGGAAGGCAACAACTAACATAGCCTATATAATAGTATAGGCTAATTGGGGATGAGAATTTGGCCTAGCGGTCAAGTATCATGATCTCCAACCTTCAGATTGGGAATTTGATCTCCACCCATACTCTATTCATTCCCTTTGTCTTTTAATAATTTATGTAACGTGGATTCCTACCACCTTCTAATTTGTGTATGGTGTTTAAGAAGAAAAAAAATAGTATGGGCCAATTTATATTTGTAGATATCATGCAATTGCCTAGACGTGAAGGAACTGGATTTTCATACATGCAATATCTTTTATTTGTTGCGCACACCGATGGACTTGGAAATATTTCTATTTTGGGAGCTAGACTGCAAATTATTTATATATTGCAGAATAAATAATTTATTATTAAGAAGAAACTGAAATGGTCCGAAACAATTTTGTTATTCATATCTAGAACTAATGCTTTTTTTTTTTTTGAGGTATTAATATGTTAAAATGGTAACACGTATACAAAATGTGGATCTCCATGATATACACGATGTTTCTACAAGACACATAAATGAACAAACAAGTTATCGATATTTGATGAGTGAACTACGAGCTTGAATTCAGACATGGTGGAAACTTATCATGTTCCATTTAATTGGGCAAAATTCAAAAGACATGCAATAATTTGTAGCATACAATAGTCGGGTAAAGGCCCATTTATGAGAATGAAACTGAGACCATACAATATCACGGCTTGTTTAGAAATTAGCTATTAACAGTTAACTGATTATGTAAGTAATAAATTAGTTAAAATTAATTGTTTGACAATTTTGGGGCCATCTTTTTGTCTATAACAAGCTGAAATCTGCTATTTGCAGCAGTTTCAAAAGAACTGATTGGAAACTGTTTTAATTTATTTTGTCACTTTAAAAATTTATTTGTCTCACAAATTAGTTGATTCGATTTAGCTATTGTTAACCCAATAATAAATTAGGATGCATTAGTTGAGGCCTTATGTTTAGTAGCCCATGTAATGAGCCTGTTGGAGTGCCAGCGTAAGGAGTTACTGAGCCCATTAGAGGAGTAGCCTGAAGACTTCCTGGAGGACGCGTGTCTTGAGGCAGACGATTAGGTGCCAGCATGAGGGTCGGCGTGATGACAGGTGTCCTAGAAGAGGTCGTGGGGATGCCTGACGGTTGAGGGGTTCCGGTTATAGTTGAGGGGATGCTCACTTAGGGGCTTCCTTCAACTCGACAGACAAAAATTCACTTTCTGCAATTTATGTTCTTTTCTGCAAGTTTTATTTTGTTGTTTTCATTCTGCAATTTTACCGCTTTTGTTTACATTCCTGTAATCTTCTTCTGTAATCTTTTTGAAACTATCAATTAAAAGAGGTCTCCAAACCTCTGCAAATTTTACGCTCAACAGCTATTTTGTCAAACAGACCACAAGTTTAGCATTTTATCATACTTTTGAATATTTCATCTTCAATCTCAAAATTCTACATTCGTACAGATATGTTACATAAATAATGCAGAGAAAAATGTTAGCACCAAAAAAATACTCCATTGTATTCAAAACATATTGTATGTTTTGAAAATATATTTTCAATTTATATTTCTGAAATACTAGTCTTCATCTATCTACAACTAAGTGCACTTATTAATTGGTAAAAAAGCTATTTAGTGAAGGGGAATATACAAATTTTGCAGTATGATTTTTTTTTTTGTTTTAAATTAGTTGTTCCAAATGCTAATAAAATACTGAAAATAAAAATAAATACTCCCTCCATTCCATTTTAGTTGTCTCTTTCACCTCAATTTCAATAACCAAGATATGCATTAATTAACTCATAAATTTCCATTTTTATCCTTCAACTAAACCATTTCGTAATAAATGTCAAGAAATACTCCCTCCATTCTTTTTTTGTTGTCTTTCTAGCAATGTTACACAAACCAAGAAACATAATTATTACCACACGATCTTCCATTTCTACCCCTCTCACTTACCAAGAAATGTACTTAGGGTGGAGAGCAAATGAACATCATTGGACGAATAAAGGGGTAATATTGGAAAACTTGCATAGAAATAGCCAAAATGACAACTATTATGCAACATTTTTTCATCTCTAAGAAGACTACTAACGGAGGGAGTAACATTATGTAAAGTAAGGGACAATATAGTAAAAACATAACATAACTACCTAAAACTATCTAAATATGACAATTATTGCGGAACACTTTTTCATCTCTAAAAAGACTACTATTTTGGGACGGAGGGAGTATGTTTCTTTGTTATATTTTTGATGAGAAACTCAAAAGAATGTAATGTAAGAATACATTCAAACCTACCCCAAATTTTTATGTTAGGAGTAAATGAAGCGCAAAAGGCCTTTGATCATATATCTGTATATTATAAGAGAGTTTGCAAAAAATCTTGCCAAGCTGAATTTGAATATTGACCGTTGGATCCAGAGTTAATTTCAATTGTGCCCATTGGATCCATTTGATTGCTGACCTTTGGATCTTAATCTTGCCAAGCTGAATTTGAATACTGACCGTTGGATCCAGAGTTAATTTCAATTGTGCCCATTGGATCCATTTGATTGCTGACCTTTGGATCTTAAATTCAATTTCAATCATGATCGTTGGATTCATGGGCTATGGTCGGTTCAGTGGATTCACTTTCTTCCAGAATTCTCCATTATCGTTTATCGATCTCTGCTTCCTTCCAAAGTTCTCTGATTTTACACTCCTTTGTCCCTTCAGTATCGGGCCCTAATGCCCTTCAACCAGCCGGGTTCGATCTGGAGTGTCTGAAGGCGCTCCGTCGCGGTTGTCGACGGGAGATGGATGACGGCACGGTGAATTAGCGCCTCCTAATTCCAACCCTAATTTCCCGTTCAAAGCCCATCTACAAAGTTCTTCATCTTCGCCGCCAAGGGGATTACATCCTGAAGCGTTGCCCTGCAACCATTGCCTCACCGTTATACAGGCCCTCCGTATGCGCATCCATCTTCCTTCAAACGCCACTGGGTTGAGGCTTTCATTTGCGCCGGTGACATTGCGGAGTCCGCAGGACTCTGCTAGATCCCATCTTTACATACTGCCTGCCGAGTTCTCACCCCTTTCGTAGATCTCTTCGTCACAGGTAACCGAGGTATTTGCGTTGACCCGTGGTGGGCAGAATCGCCGGTGCAGCAGCGTCTAGCCGCCCACGCCCTCCGGAAAAAGTATTTCTTATTTTTAGGTTTTCCGTTGTCTTTGTTTCTATACGAAGGTTTTAAATTAACTTATTTCGGCAACTCTCACTAGATCGCCAAGTTTTTCCCATTCCAGGCACTATTATTCGTGATTTTTTAACTTTAAATAAAATCCCTGAAGCATCGTTCAATGATTTGTGCGGTAACACTATCCGTGCATTACTATGCGAACCGATCTGTTAGTAACTCATAATGCCTATCTTCGGGAATTCACAAGGAAAGAGTTTTGATGGGTCGGACGGCTATAGAGGTCAATTTTGTTTTAACTGCCACAAGTTGAGGTTACTTCTGTGTTCCATCTTTTTTAGATGCTTATATGTGAACAATTTGGGTTTTTGATACCTTAAACTTTTTTTGCAAAAAGTCGAAGTATCGACGTTTTTTTAATAATGTAGTGTCCTGTTTTCCCCGAATCTAGGATGAGTTACTGAAGTTATGAAAACTTCAGTAAACATAATTTGTATTCCTGCATTATGCTTTAGGCTTTTCTGCTGGATGTCATTTTCTGGCTCAGTTTTTGAAATTGAATATAGACTTCCTAAGTTACTTAATTGTCTAAGATTTTGTTTTATTATGGTAATGGAGTTCCGATTCCCCTCTATCGTGACTCTAAGTTGATCCAGAAATGGGGTATCTTGCTCAAGTTCATTATAATCAACCTGTGCAGATGTGGGAGTAAACAATTCAGCCCTGTTTGAATATCAATTCCAGTCCTTGATGGACACAGGGAAAAATGCAGGCACAGATGCTTTTGTGCATTTTGTAGGTGGTGGCTTGGCAGGAATAACTGTAGCTTCTGCAACATATCCATTGGACCTTAACACGCATTGTCTTGCACCACAGGTACAAGCGTTTCTTCAAAATGAAATCACTCCCCAATTCCCGGCTTCACTCCCAGCCAAATATCTGCATTGGAAAACAACCAATGAGGAAAAAAAGCCAATCGTTAGCCAACAAATCAATTATACTCTTCATTAACTAATATTTGTCACTTTAGAAACATGTTGTCATTGGATGGTTAATGAAGTTATTAAACTATGTCGATTAATGTCGAGTTACCCTTGTGGTTGGAGTTGTTTGTGATTTATGAATTTGGTTTATGAAAAAATATGCCACTTTATCTCATTCATAGAATAACTGTATGATTTTTGTTTTTTTATAATAAAAAAACATGGATAAAAGTGGAAAAAGTAGATAGTTTTACATTGAAATTTGTAATAAAGCATCTATTTGCTTTAAATAACAATTATATGTGCATGGAAAGAGTCTTTTCTTTTAACAGATTATTATGCTCTTTTTCCTTTCATGGTTTCTTTAATTTTATATGGTAGCTAGAGAAAGTCACATTATTTGCTTTCCAGATTTGACTTGACTTGCTTTTGAACTATGTAGCAGAATGTCATATACCATCACAGGATAAGGCATGAACTACGTAGCAGAGATGAAGGTCTTCTTGACTTGTACAAAGGGATGGGAGCAACATTATTGGTACTTTTCTTATTTTGTCTTCTACACTTGAGAGTTATGGATTCAATATTTTCCATTACTTTTTCCACGTTGATGGCAGGGTGTTGGACCCAACATAGCTATAAGCTTTATGGTTTCTGATCTATCTTCAGTTTAAAGTGCTTAAAGATACATTATGTTTCCGCTAGGCCGGATGATTCTACAGTACCTGGCAGTCTTGCTTGCGGAAGTCTTTCTGGTATTGCATCATCAATAGGTTGGTGAACGGATATCCTTTGCTGGCTCAGATACACACCTATTGAACTAATGTCTAATAATTGATCTTGTTTTGTATGAAGTCGCTGATATGTCCTGATTGTTGGCTTCCTGAAGATTTTCAATTCATTATGTATTCAATTGAAATGGTAACCCTACGAAGAATAAGAATATGATATCCCCTTTATTTCCATTTTTGCCCCAGCAATGTTCCGTTTGGAGTTTTGGACCTTTTTAGACGAAGTATGCAATTGGAAGGTGCCGCAGCTCGAGCCCGCATGTATAAAATGTGCTTGTTTGGAACATTCAAGCACATTGTCCGAGCAGAAGGCTGGTTTCTATAGAGGGATTATGCCCGAATACTACAAGATTGTTCTTGGCGTAGGGATTGCGTTCATGACCTATGAAACATGAAGAAATTACTACCAAATGGACTTTTATAGTTAATTGAGGTGCATTGTTGCAGGCAGCCCTTTATATCTGGTTTGCATACCTCGAACCCTTAGACTCTCTTTTTTTGTCTAAAATATATCTATGATGCAATAGGCTTTTACTTCTTTTTTCCATTTTCTGCAGTGCTTCAAATGTTTTTGTAGCCATAGATTGTTGTGATGTGGAGTAGGCACTTGTACTGGAATAGTTACCGGATTGGCTGCTACATATCCAATGCACATGGTTTGAGCTGTGGATTGTATTAGCAGTCCATTTTGATCAGTGGTCAGAGTGGATCCATTGAAACAAAGAGCACGAAGTTGTTTATGCGTTATCTTGCTTATATGGGAGGACGATCAGTATCAGAGGGAAGAAGTGTGGAGCAGCAGGTTCTAGAAGTATTTATTGCTTAAACTCAAAATTTCATTGCACTAATTTCATTTTACTGATTTGAAATATATTTAAAAATATATATTTTATATATATTTTAAATATATTTAAAATATTTAAAACATATATAAAATATATACATGTAAATATATATTTTTTAAACATCCAATGCTTCTTCATCGCCTCAATTGTTTACAACACCCATGTATGATTAAGAAGTGCTTCCTTGCTTGTGAATTTTGATATTTGTGAATTTGACATCTTTCAATTTTCCAGGTTTGGCAAAGCCTTGTCCTAACAATTCCAGTATTCACTATACATGGATGCTTATGAGATTGAGGAAAATTTGCTCTCTATTGGAGAGCCAAAAGTAAGGGCCTTCAAACTCCCAGATATGTTATCTTTTGTGACAGTGCTTCTTGTGCTTATTTTGAAATGTAGTTTATATATTTATAAAAAAAAATATAGTAACATGTATGTGCTCTCACACAAGCTCACATTTATGCAGGCATACATGTATTGGATTATAATGGGTAGTATCAGCTTATTCTTTGAGCTTTCTAAGCCATGATCGGCTACACTCTTACAAGCTTTTATCTTCAATGTTTCATTGTGCATGTAGTGGTTTACCTTTACATTTAAGATACTGTTTGATCCTTTCGGACTCATGGTGAACTCTATCATTTCAGTTACACTCCTCTTTCAAAAACTGTTCACCGGGTGTCTAAAAGGTTCTCTTTTGGTTGTTGTGCAGTTACATAGTGAGATGTGCAAGATTCTGTGTGCAGTGTATGTGAAATTGCTGGCAATATTTCCCAACTTAGAAGCTGCACGGCCAAGAAGCACATCTGGAATTCAGGCATTATGTGCTCTTCATATTGCACTTGAGAAGACCAAGAATATACTCCAACACTATGCGGAATGTAGTAAACTTTACTTGGTATATCCTCCAAGAAAATGATGCTATCCAGGATACTGAAATCTTTAGTTGCTTGTTACTGTCTCCATTTCCTCCCTTTTGTATGTAGTAATTGGTTTATATTGGTCACCATTATTTTCATGTTCTATAGTTACCATGTGTTATTTTTGTTTTTTTTATTGTTAACTTCTTTAATCATCATTTTCTGCATGAATGATTGCCAAATTATATGGTCTAACCTTTTTCGATAATTTATATGCCTCCTTAAAGAGTAACTTCAGTTATGAATTCGAAACATACTATAATCAATGATGTTGGTGTGTGGTCATTTCTCATGCCAAGTTTCTTTGATTGAGAATTAATGCAGTTTCCCATCAGTTTAGATTTCTGTTTGCAGTCCTTTATTTCTCCACGCTTCTTGCCTGTGACCTTATTTGTATTTTATGTACTATTAGGCAATCACTAGAGACTCTGTTGTTCTAAAATTTGAAAAGACAAGATGTGCTTTAGAAGATAGTTTGCACCAGGTTGAAGATATTGTTCCTCAAGCCATTGGTGGTCAGGTACTGTTATGGAATGCGTCTCATTAGTTTATGTTCTTTTTTTTTCCCCATTTCCTATTTATGGTTTTTGGTAGTGGAACTGTATTCTGTGATGTGGCTTCCTATTGCAAGCTTTAAGTTGAGCTTGATTTATGGTGTGATGAATGAGTATCGAATTGCTAAATATTTGAGTAGTTATCATTCTTCTTGTCTGAATTCCTAGAGTTGGGATTTTATATATTTAGTGCTTTGGTAGTTTAGATATTTCTACTTTGTTGGAATTTGTGTTTGTCAACTTTTATGTAGAGCTAAGTGTTGGTATCATGAACACTTCTATATCACATGCTATTATAGGGTGTTTCTGATGAAAATCCTGGCCATAGCATTCTGTTTTTTAGAATTTAGGCCTCATTATGTGCATGAATTAGGGGAGGTTGCATTGTGGTTCTTTTGCAAGTGACATGAATTTTGTCAGAATCACAATATAGCGTGATATACTGTATTAGACTAAGAATGCTAGCCCAAGTGGTATTTCAGTGTTTGTACTGTAACTCAGAATAATGTCACTACTCTCTACTGTCACAAATATAAAAGTGTAACTGACAGAATCATAATGACCGTATTAAGTTGCTTCTTCCTAAACATAGTTGCAATCATCCCCACAATCTCTTGACAATGTGCTTATTGTGATACTTTCTGCATCACTGACACTCACTCCAAACATGGGAAATTTTTATGTCATAGAAGTAGAAGACTCATCTGATGCTAATGTGGCTTTTATTGTACTATTGACTTATAAAATCAACATTTCATCAATTGAATAGCTTGGTTTTTGGACTTCTCATTCTAGCGAGGAGTGCTGCTAAAGCTGAGACTTGCCAGCAGCAAGTAACCACATGCCATTAAGAAATATTCATATATCTATATTGTACGAAGATTGGAACAGTTTGCATTCCCTTTTCTGGTTCATGTTCTTGTGATTTTTCCTTCTTCATGCAGTTTTATGTGGATAATTGAACTGTGTTCAGACGTTACTTTTGGTTCAGGGAAGAGAGTGGTGAACATCGAAGGTGACCAAGCCACCAAGGAGATGAACGCTTATAGAGTATGCTATTTCAGTTTTTGTTTATGTGCTGTTGTTTTGGGATTCGGTTACATACTTTAAATTTCAAAATTTATTTCTTTTCTGAGTAATTTAGGTACAATAAATTTGTAACAATATTTAACACTCATTTGTTTCACTTTCTTTTCTCTATTAGAAAATAAATAGTCACATCAGAATTAAAATAAAATTTCCCATCGCCATCCTGGGATCTCTAATTGTTCTACTCTTACGGCATTGGTTAACAATTATTCGGATTTATATTGGACATAAGGAAGACAAAATCGCTCACCTATTAATATTTTTCCTTTTTCCATGGGCAGTTGTATATCCATAGTAGGTTGTGCATCGCACAACGAGCTCTACCTAGTTCTCTCTATATATAAGAGGGAGAGCTTCCACATCCACCAAATAGAATTGCATTATTGACCGTTGGATCCAAAATCTAATTGAAATCCTGGCCGTTGGATTCTTTCTTGTGAATAGTGAACGGGTCGTCCCATCTTATTACCCGACCCGTTGCCTCCCTCCATGAAAAAACCCTGCAATTTTTCCCGTCTTCCACTTCTCATTCGGAATCCAACTCCGCCGCTCCGCTCGAGATCCCCGTCTCCTGGCCCCCTGCTTCTTCCCTGCTTTGCCCCCACCGTCTTGTGGCTTGATTCTTGCCCGGCGCGCATTGCCGACGCCCCGCCCGCGACCTCTCCGTGCTCATCTCCTACCGCGTACCCATAATCCCTCCTCACCCTCCATTTCGTCGGGCTTTCGACATCACATCGACACTGCCCCCGTCAAGGCGACACCGTCAAGCGGGATCTAAGCTCCAACACTGTGCAGGTGGCGCGCCGGCGCGCGCACTCACCTTCTTCGCGTTTCCACTGCCGTTGCATCGCTGCCTTTCCCACCTTCCGGGCGCCGCGTATCCTCCGCCGTCGGCCTACCTTGCCCAGCACGCTGCGTGGTTCGGGGCACCGCTCTCCGCTGACCCTTTCCCATTGCCCTAAATCCCTCAATCGCGATCGCTCCAATTCCCAGTTGCCCTAATTCCCATCCCTAATTTCCCCAATCACTGTGTGGATATTCTTTCGCCGTTTCGCCGCTTCCTGTCTGTATGGCGTCGAAGGGAGGAATGGTTCGGGTGCTTCGACACTAGAATTGCTTGCTCTGCTTTGTCGCTGCGGAGCCAGCCTCCCAGAATCATTTTTCAAGAAACCTGATGCAAGGTCTTCCTTTTTGTCGTCCTGTTTTACGAATCGGCAGCCCAACTTAAAATGCAGATATTTTTCTCATTTTGGAACGACTTTTGCTTTCTGGTTTCAATTAGAAACATATCAATTAATTAGACTATCCTCTTGAGGGTTATATGATTACTTTTAGTTCCATTTATCCCTCAACATTCTTACAGAGTGCATATAGTGATAGATAAGTCATAAACTTAGAAAGGCTTTACATAGTCCGGTCTCTTTTTATTTATTTATATAAACATAGAAGGTAAAAAATGATTTAGCTATAATCATGGATGTTATTGGCATGTCCTATGCTGTGTTTCTTCATTGTATTAAGCTGTTGCTTTTGGAATTTTCAGCATATTTATTTTGTGCATGTTTCATATAGGTCGTGCATCAAGACTTAGTGGAGAGACATTGACTGATAATGGGCACCAATGGATTGCTTTAGATGTATACGAATCAATGCATAGTGCGTCCCATTTGATCTTTGTATGTCATTCGTTATTCTCATACTTGTTTTTTCTTGTCATATGTCTATAAGCTAATTATTTCAATTAATGCAGGTATTATTGTTACATGAAGTTGAGGGTGGCCTTTTACTTGGGGACATGGGTCAAGTAAGTCCTGATAAATTGTCTTGAATTTAGTTTTCAGATGGAATTTGGAGATTTATGTTTGTTTTCTCTTCCAAAATCCCATATTCTGTTTACTGCATGTGTCTTGGGCCAATGAAAATGGGATTTTCTAACATATAGAATTCAATTCAAAGTCACAAATATTCTTACTATCCTCAGCAAGCAACCCAGTCAAAAGTGAACAAACAAAACAAAAAAAAAAATAATTCTAGGTGTATGACAGGGCTCTTTATATTTATATGATCCATTATTTTGTATCCTATTTGAAGAAGTTAAACGGTCGGAGGATCAGTTAGGATATTGTTATCATATTCTTTCTCGATGTCAAGCCAGCTTTGCAGATGGGGTGATTTTACCTTGTACCTCTTTAGTTAATGTTTAAGGTTAAATTTAATGATGAAAATGAGAATATTGCCAATCAATGTATCATCAGTTGGATTTGGATGTTAATGAATTCCACTTCTCGTCCATGTCTCAGACAATTCATTTCAGTTTTAATAATTTTTTCTTCATTTAAATTTCTGGTATTTTATAGAGCATTTATTTTCCCTATTATGGAGATAAAAAACACAATTACTTGACTTAAATATGTTATTATATATGCTTTTTTTATCTGTATATGATGCCATATTTATATTAATATAACTGTTCATTCTTCCATGTGAAAATATCTTTAAATACGTTTTAGGTTGAGCTCACATAATTTAAACTATTTATTAGTTTAAATCCTTCGAATAATTCCAAAGAAATAAATATCTGCCTATTTCAACCCCTTCATTTATTAGTTCAAATGCTAAAGGCATGCATGGTTTAAGGGATATGATCGAGTAATTATATTATCCATCCTATCCTAATCATATGATTAGTGTGCAATATATAATTAACATTTAGCACAAAAATATTGAACCTTGAACAAATTAATTATCAAGGGATATATTTATCCTCTGATGTCCCACATACTAACATGCCATAAGAGTTACTTTGCTAATCTAGAATTATCTCATTATGCATTCCGGCTTTGTTGTAGACATTTTGGTTCTCATTAATCATACCTTGTAATTTTGTCTTTACTCTTTTAAGATGAAGGGGATTTTTCAATGTGCATTGTTCCCATGGATCGAAGCCTGGAACATGGGCCATCTGGAACATTCATTATTGTGCCACCACGCCAATTGTCTTGCTACCACCTAATGGTAGTTTCAATTTTGGGCTTATTGGGGGCATTAAAATGCCTTCAACAGCATCATGCCCAAAAGATTATTGCTTCCATGCCAGAGCATTTCATGGAAGATGCTATATAGTTGCTAATTTTTGCTTCCACGAATTTCTAGAGCATTAGATGAGATTTACTAGTATGTTATTTTTCCTTTTTCGTGCGAGCTTCACTATGATTGATGAACCACATGCTTCTTATGCATCTTGACAGGATGACTTCATGAACTTCATCATTATATTCATGGCATGTCCCGAATATTTCAGAAACCCATATCTAAGAGCCAAATGGTCGAAGTCCTTGATTGTTGGATGGCACTATGGAAGTATGATAAATCATCTCCTTAATCCCTTAGATTACTCAATACGAATGTATATCTGTTTGAATTGCAATCATACGTCTACGAAACACCAGAAGTCAAAAATTAAATTATTATTGTTGTAGACATTTTAGTTCTCATTAATCATCTCCTTGATTTTTTGTTGTTTAATCGTAGTGCCGCCATATCCCAGATGATTGCACCCGATTTTACGTGTCTTCTGTTCCGGTTTCTCTTTTATCCCGGACATCCCAACGCTCGTCTGCTCTCTAGCAAGTGAGTTCGGTCACATTTCAATTCCATGAACTAGGCTTGAGAATCTGCATTCGAGTTCCAAGATTCCGAGTTGTTACCCAGGTTGCCGAGGGAGATCTTGGATTTGTTCAAGCCTCTGTTTTGTGCCTCCCACCATCGATGAAACCCTAGAGTCATTCAAACCACTTCCTGAATCCCGGTCGTCGTCAATGGATACTTGATGTTCCTCACTGACACGTATCTCTCCGCCAGAAGTCAGCTTCTTCTCGAGATCCTCGGCCCTGGAATCGTCAGCGGTCTCTTCCTCCTTGGTCGGTACACTTCTTGATGGTATGTTTATTCTAGGTAATCAATTAATTAATTAGTAATAATTCCTGTTATAATTACTAATTGGGATTCCTAAAATAACGATTTGATCAATTGATCGAATTTTTTGTTTCTAATTGGGATTCTAAAATAACGATTTGATCAATTGATCGAATTTTTTGTTTTGAAATGGAGTGTCTGGGTTATCTGGAAGCGCGGAAACTACCCAGAGCCAAGTTTCAGTTGGAATGGGGCTTTTAACAGGGTTAATGATGGTGCTACTAAGAGTAATTTGAGGCGTCTGTATCATTATTGGCAATTGTGATGTGCAGATTATCGAGACATTAAATGTTTCAGTTTGACGGGTTTGTCTTGGCTTTCCCCTGCATTGCTTCAATTTTTACCCAAAGTAATTAAAATAGTATTTTCATTGTTGACATATTGCCAAGACTACCTACATCTCTTCGTATTGGCATTTTACTCTTTGATCTATATGAGTTAATCTTAGCTAAATTTGATATGTCCCTGTGCTCTGTGTATTAGAATGACTCTGTAGATAGTAAGTTTGGAAGAATTGAATTTTTTCAAGTGTTAACATATTTGCGTTCTGATTCATGTAATCGTTATTCCAAAGTTCAATTTTGTAACAATGAATTTTTCTGTATTGCATATTTACTTAGATTTGTCCTTTCTCTGCTTATGATACATAAAGTTCTTTATATGTTCAATTATTTCAGCACAAAACTAATTTGCAGATATCTTAGAACTAAGGTTAAATAGAATCATAATATTTGTTATTGTGTCTTTATCTTTCACAGCTATTTAGTTGTTTTGTTTGTTTGTTTTTTTTTTCTTCTTGGCATTTTCCAATTTGTATAAGACTTCATGTACGTCAGATTCTTCATTGTGTCTTGGTTACCTTATATCCTTCCATGAAAATGGATCCATATAGTAATGCAAAAATGCTTTCAATTATATTATACAACTCTACACGCCAACAACGTTTTTCATCCATAAAATCTAAAAAAATATAATGCTCACCGAAACTTCTTTATCATGCTTCCATGGGGTTCTGCTAATATACCAAGTTTCACTGCAGCCTCAACAAAACAAAGTTCGATATTGCTGGAGCTGGGATTTTTCCAGGAGTCCTTTGCCCAGTTACAAGTTGCTTCACACGGCGCTGTTGAAGAAATGCAGTTTCAATTGCCATGGGCATTCTGAAAATAGATGTGATCTCTGGTTTATATAGAGGTTTTGGAATGGTTGTCACAGGAGCAATACCTACCCATGCTTTGTATCTTACTGCTTTAGAGACAATAAAAGCTGCTGCTCTTGATATTATAGCGCCATTAATCTTGTCAGAACCTACACAGGCAGTTGTGGCAAATGGGGCTGCTGGCATGTTGGCATCTGTTTGCTCACAGGCTGCATTTGTTCCGGTTCATGTGGTATGCTTCATATACTATGTTGCATATAGCCCTTTCTTGTGTTGTTCCAGTTGATGTCGAATTTGAATTTTGTACCTTAAGTTTTTTTTTCCTTTTTTTAAAAATATCATTGAGTTTATGAAGGTTAGTCAAAGATTAATGGTGCAAGGATATTCAGGCCATACTAAGTATACTGGAGGTCTGGGTGTCGTGCGCAAGATTGTAAAGACCAAAGGGATTCGTGGATTGCATCGAGGATATGGCCTTTCTATTGCCACTTTTTCTGCTTCAAGTAGTGTTTGGTGGGCGAGTTATGGAGCAAGCCAACGTCTCATTTGGAGGTAGTGCATTAGATCTCATTTCCTTTGTCTCATAATTCTAGGGAATAGTTTACAAGAAAACTTATCAAAGGGGTTGATGTGATGCGCTAACTTTTGCAAAAAGGGAGGGGGTATTAGTTTGAGTCGTAATTGTGTCGTGCTATTTGTTATCTATACTGCTATCAATTTTGGTGCAGCTTGTTTTAGTGCAATTCTCTTATATTATGGTTAGTTTGATTTCACTAAAGAGCAGTTATATGGGGCAACTATTTATATTCGTTTCCTGTTACATAATTTACAATTGTGTTTTATTGATTTATGAATATTATTAATAGTAATAAATGTAATTCATAATAATATTACATCTTTGTGCTGCGCTTCAATACTATGTGTGCTCCAAGAAGGCCTACTGCTGTGCTCTGTTTGATGCCTCTATTAATAATAGCAGTTCATGTTTGTGCTGAAAAGTTTATATGTGGAAAAATATTGGCAATTTAGAAACGTTTATTGAATGCTTTTCCTGGCAGGCTTGTGGATGATGGTGTCGCACCTCGAGCGGAGGAAAAGTTATGTTAGTTCAAGCTGTGGGAGGAGTTATTGCTGGTGCAACTGCAGCATGTATAACAAACCCATTAGACAAAATTAAGATACGCTTACAGGTAATTCCATTGCAATGGAGTGTTTAAAACATGGAATCAATTTGCAATGGAGTGTTTAAAACATGAATTGGCTTTTACTAACTACAATTAGACTACAGGCTCAGTAGTTGACATTGGTTTGTAAATAGATTTCTTGTACTATAGTATACTCGGTAATTTCAGTAGCCTATACTACTGATATCCTGAACATCTTGTGATTGGAATGAAATTGATTTAGGATGTGTATTTCAGGGTTTTTGGCTGGAGTACAGTGAGCTTCGGCAATTTACTCATGGGTTCTTCAGCACAGTAGCAGAACTCTTAGAAGACGGTTTTACTCTGGTAGTGTTTCTTCCTTAAGTTTTATACTCTGGTAGTTCTGATTTATGTTGTTTTATACTTGAACGCTCCTATCTTTTTGTTCTTTAAATGATATGTTTTATTTTTTTTTTAGGTTGTTTTAAAATCATTGATACATTATCTTAAAAAAATTCTCTCATCTACTCTCATCTTTCAATCCACTAATAGATTCTCCATTTCTCTCTCCACCCACTACTTCTCTATTCCTTTTCCTTCTCATCCTGAAATCACGTACCCAGACCCCGCACAAATGTGTTTATGTTGACACTCTTCCTTAGAATTGTTTTGGGCCATGCAATTGAATCATGTAAATTCATGAAACTGTCAGTTAGAGTCTTGATGTCAATTTCATTCTGTAATATTACTACTCCAGGTGATCTTCTCATGTGCCCTTATGGTTATTCAGTTTTGTTCTTTGAGACCCGGGCTATTGGATGCGTATTTTCTATATTATGTATACTTCTTGGTTAAGCGAATAGTTCTTCAGTAGTAATTTCGTGGAAGGGTATATTCTATATTCGTTGAGCAACGAATAGAATTAATTTGTGTGGAAGTGTTGTTTTTCTGATAATGTCTATGTATCACACAGGGTGAGCTTGCTCTAGCCTTTGGAGATTTACTTCAAAGATTGTCAGCGCCAGGACGAGCTGCAATTGCTCCAAGGGCCTTTAAGACAAAGCTTGCTCGCTTCACACTACAGTTTAGTGGGTGCAGTCAACGTGATTCGCAGAATTGTAATTAAGATAATGGCTGTTGCAGGTAACCTTATATGATACCAGTATAACAAAGTGCGGCAGAATTTACAAAGCAAGTAACCTTTGCTGAATATGTACGTGGTTTGAACTCACAATGATATAACCCTTGTACACTACAGGGACCATTCGATTTTGTCCATGGAGTGCTGAAAAGTTGGATGTACCCACATGTTCAGGTTCAGGAAACTTATTTTTTTTTACTCAACCTTTATTTCCCCCCTTTTGGGTGGAAGGTATAATTTTTATTTTCTTGGGAACCTGAACCTGATTCTTGATGTCTGAATTCAAATGGAAATAATTCAGCAACATAAAGGTAAGAAAAAAGAGTTAGAAGAGATGCTGGAGTGAAAAAACTCTCTGGCAAAAGAAATTTGGGTTATAGGATCTGATTAGTAGTTTATATTATAGGTAATTTCTTCAATCTTGAAATTTGTTTAGAAAAGCTTTTGCTGCTAATACTCGTCTTATTCAGAGTTTCAGACACATGAGAGCTCAACAACAGATAATACGTCGAATTCACAAGATTGTTTAGAGGACAGGACAGTCACAACAAAAGTAGAAATTTTCTACTTTCTTGTAATCTTCCTTTTCTGTTAATTCACATATTCTGTAGGACTGTACACTATAAGAATTTGATTTCTACTGTTGTTTGACCAGAAGTTGTTTACATAATCAGAAAGACAGTTGAACTTTTACTATGTTTCATAACAAGTTGTTTCCTCAATGTGTTTGTCAGAATTATGAGTTATTTATATTTTTCGACAGTGCATCTCTATTATGAACTGGAGATTGTGAGTGAGTATACTAATGTCTTTTTTTTTGTCTTGTTCTTATTTAAATTATGATATCTCTGTCCGTGTATTAAATTTGGAATTTCTAACAATGAGATGGCAATTGGGATTACAAATTGTTTACATTTCATTTTCTAATAACTTGTCCAGATCTAAGATGAGATATTCTTTTCTTCAATGTGTTGGACTGAATTATGAGTAATTTATATTATTTTACTGGAGAATGTGATGGTTGAGTTTATCTTACATTGTATTTTGTTTTGTTTCTTACTGTTGGTTGTATTTATTTAAATAAGATGTCACTGTTGAGTGTTGAATTTGAAGTGCTGATCATGTGCGAATGTTACCTTTCCCTCCCTTTTTAAATCTGATGTCCTCATCATTGCAGAGGTCATGATTTTTTAGAGCTGTCAATTGTTCCGACAAGAAGATTTCTTATTCAAAGCCAAGCTTACTTGTCTCTTTACTGGAATAATATTTGGATCAGCCATAATCTGTGGAACATTCAGCAGACATTGTACAGTGAATCTTTTGTCTACAGCCATCAAGAACTTCAAGCAAGGGCTATCCCCATGTTTAGGTTGATTCTATTTATTCGAGGCAAATCTAACTCCTTTGGCATTGAGTGAAGCAACTTATATTTTGGCTGTAGTGGGGAAGTGACTCATTGGCATACATATTAACCAGAAAAAAGAAAAAAAAAGAAAGAAAGAAAGAAAGAAAGAGGTCGTTCAAATCATATAGCAATATATGTTACAATATTTTATGGTAAATCTAATTTCGCAGGATCAAGTTCCTCTCCTTGGATTTTGTACCTGTTAGACCCAAGATTTGAGGTCAAAAAATCTGATTATTGACCGTGGGAGAAAACTGAACCAAATGTAAAGCCTGGGAAGTTGCGAACATATAATTCGATTGTTGAGAAAGGAGTTAAGATTTAACCTTGGTTCTTTCTTTCTTTTTTTAATCGTGATTTAGAGGGTCGCATGAAGCAGCTATTGAGAGACTAGAGAAAATTCAAGATTTAAGCTTGTCTTCTATTGCCATTGTAGGTACTAATTCATTTACTTTACTTAATCCTTTGCTACAACAGAGAATTACTTGGATGAAAATAGTAGATTTGATGGTGAAGTTGTATTCGAGTGATGTGTTTTACTTGGGCTTTTATAGTTGCTGCTTCAGAAGCTGCTGCTGGAATGTATCTTGAACGTTTTCAGGTAACCCTCGGTTTTATCACATGTGAATTTTCTTTTAATTTCTTGTGGTTGATAGATTGAAGATTAAGATATATCATTAATTTTTGTTTCCTAAGGAGGATGCTGCATCAGTGGCTGTAGATTTGACATTGCAACTCCTACAAACAATCCAACTAGAAATAGGCAATGGGGGTGGCTTTGAGATTCCGGAATCCCGTGCCAAAGCACTGAAAGGTTTGGTTGAGCTTACCTCTTGTAACTTTGACTCGGGTAAGCCAGTGTGGATAGAAAGGTGTTCTGTTGTAAGTTTTGGGATTTTCCTATCAATCTTTTTATTTGATTTGATCCTTATGTGCAGCCAAGAAAATCTTTGAGGGAGTTGAAGGACAAAAGTTTTCTGTTGGTAAGGTTTTACTTGAAAAGACTGAATGAAACCATACACGTCAAATTCTTGAAATTAAACCATCTCTTGAAATTGTGTATTCTTGGTTTGTGAAATAGATTGATTTCCTGAGCTGTTGAGTCACATACATTTATTGTGCATATTTTTTGTGAATTAAGTTTTCTTTTTCAATGAGCTGTTGTGTACTATGGATCATGTGAATTGTGATGTTGGTTTTCAATAATGAAGTAGTAGCATAAGCTTGTAGCTGATTTTCCATAATGATGCTATTTTGTCCTATACAGTCTTTTGAATGGAAGCTTTTCTAATTTCCAGGTTAAGCACCCAGGTTTAATAACCAAACAAGAAAGAGGATTATGGATCGCGCTACACTTGTGGTCACCAAGCTCCGGTAAAGTTAATCTTTCTTCATGCTATTATTCCGTATCCTTTGAAAATTATAACCTTCAATTAGAATTTTAATTCAGACAGTCTTTGTGTCTTCAAGTTAGAAATCAAAATTTAAGTGCTTGGGGTGTATTGTAGGTAATTCCATTTCTTGCGGGCACCTTTTCTTTAGCATATACTCCTTCCGTTTTTCAAAAATTGTAACATTCCTGCGTTTCACGTTATCCAATGCACATTTTTAATGCTTAATATCTCAAAATTTATAAAAGTAAAAATTATAAAAATTTGATATTTTAAAACTACGCGATTAGACGAATCTAACAAGATCTCACTTGACTATGTTTTATCTTGTATGATTGTGTTAAAAATTTAAATCAAAGTTACTCAGTGAATAGTAACAACTATGCAAATGTTACAATTATTTCTAAACGGAGGAAGTAATAATTTATTATTTTATCTTCTGTACATGGAGAAATAGTTTTAGATTCATCACCCTTTTCCTAGGCATTTATAGGCTGAGCATCATGATTTAAAGATGCTTTGCCGTTCGTTAGAATGAACCAAGGGAAACTGAATATGTAGACAGAAGATAGAGGTCCTCGTGCTTCCACAATTTAATGATTTCGCTTGGCTTGTTCCATTTGTTTTCTTTCTAGAGCAATCTTATTAATATACTCAATAATTACGTATCATTAAAAGACCACAGCGCACTTCCCACAATTGAAGCATGTGGAATGGATATCATTTCAATTATAACAACAGCAAAACAAGAATAAATTTAACAAACTCATTTCATATTAGCCTACACTAATTACTTTGCGCACCTTTTTACATCAGTAATCGTCCTATGAATTAAGCTCTCCATCTCCTCCGGGCTAGCAGTGTAGTACCACCCATCAGCGATAATTAGTTCTGATGATCAGATACACAGAACAAGCAGGAATAACAGTGCGATACACCATCTCATCCGTATGAGTAATCAAGGTATATTATTACGTTTATTAATTATTCGGCCTACTTAAATTTCGCTTGATTTATATCTTTTCCCTCCACAAAAATTCCAATCTGACCTGATGACAGTTCATATCGAGTTCCAAATTTCTATCTAAGGACAAAGAATATTTTGCAAAATTAGCTGGTCATGCAGTTACGACGCTAAAGGTTTTTTTTTTTTTTTTTGCTTGCTAGCTTGCCAACTGATAATGTGATATTATGATGCTCAAAAGAGCTATTGGCATTGAGAATAATTCGTACTGTTCAAAGTGTTGCATAAGGAATTTATCAATACCAAGTAATATGGTGGTATTTTTGTAGGACCTGTTCGTGGTTCAAAGGAATTTATTAATAAACGTGTTTTGTGTAGGTATTATTGTCATATATAGGAAAATTTATTATAATATTTGCATCATGGAGATATTGAGAAAATATATAACCATGGATTTCCTTTTCATTTATTCCTAACTTTAGTATTCTTTTGTGCTCTATGCACATTTACCTTGACACATGAAAATTATGCAATGGTGGGGGCTTACTTTACAACGTTAATTCCATCCTTCGTTCCTTCCTATTAATGACAACAAGCTATTTAGACCATTTCTCTGTTTAATTAGTATATTACTCCCAGTTTCGATTCAAATATTTTGAAATTTTGCAGTTACTTACAAGCTTTTGGCCATGTCTTATAGTTTTTCCTTCAAATTATTTCCCATTGTTAACAACAATGTGAATAACAGTGGAGTACAAATTGGGAAGTCATTGAAATCATAAAAAAGTGTGGAGGATCATTGATCGATTCATTTTTAGATGAAGGTTGATCTAGATTGAATTTAAGATATACATAGGCACTTTTAATTGCCATTATCTACCCGTTTAATCATCATGTAGGACACTTTTGCTTTCTTGAGAAATTTTAGTTTATGATAATCCCATTCTTTGACAATATTACCAAAATATGCTTTTCTATTATTGAACATGTTTAATTAGTAATGTCTTTTTTATTTTGTTGGGCTTGCTTGCTTCACCTCAAGAAATTGTGTGTGCAAAAAATTTTCCTCCAATACTTCTTAATTCCTACCTAAATTCGTTGTCTCCACCATTTTCCCCATTCCACTTGTGCATGATCCTACTTTCAATGTTGTACACATCCTGGTAAAACAATTCTATGAAAACTTTCTTTTGCGGTCTGATGATTTTGTGCCGTACTTTTTTGCTTCCAGTGTCAACATGACTTTTCTTTCAGTTGCCAATCTCTTGGTGCCTAACTCCATTCCTGAATTCGTATTTTCAGCCAGAAAAGCTGTGTGAACAGATTCCTACCTCTGAATCTCGATTCCCTCGCTTCGTTGCCTTTGTGTCAGGTTTCGTATTTTCCCTTTTTCTCCTATCTATTTACAGTTATGTTCCTATTTTTCTATATGGTTTTTGGATCCTTTTCTTATGCTCATTTATAGATAACAATGTCTGTATGTCTGTTTTAATTATGTCCAATGTTTGATTTTCAGTTTCAGAAACAGCTTGCTCGCGTTGCACCCGGACCTCAAGACCTGCCAGCTCCCTACTGCACCAGCACCACCAGCAAGTAATTTTCAAAATACTTCATTATCGTTTTGTGGATTTATGTGTTAAAAAATGTTTGTTCAAATTGCCTGCCATCTGCTCTTTGTCCCTGTAATGCTTTACAGTTTATATGTGAATGGTGCATTTCTTTGTCTCATTTTATCTCATTGTATTTTCCATCAATATCTTTAACGCACAAGAAACCTTATCAAAACTTTTTAACATTATCGTTAATTTTTAGAATCTTTTTGCCCATTTTTTCCCCATATATGAGTTTAACTCGTTCAACTAGCGAACAACCTCAACCCACTTTACGCCACTCTTAGTTTATGCAGGATGCCTCACTTTCACATTATTTCATTATAGTTTCTTTCTTTATAGAATTATTCGTTACATGTGCTCGCTAAAATTGTTATGCCAAATTATTTTCAATCATTTGCCGTGTGTTGTGTTTTAAGGAGGATTGGAATGGGAGCAGCTGGTTCGAAGCTGGAGAAAGCATCGGGAAACCTTTCCTGAAGGCGAACGGTATTTTGGACTCGAGAATATCGGCAATACTTGTTATTGCAATAGTGTGCTTCAGGTATTTCTGATTTGGGCGTTTTCTGATGATTATAGTTCTTTGAGCTCTGGAATTGCTTTACATTTCTATTTGAATTGGATTTAGAGTTTTTTTGATAAACAGGATTTAGAGTTTTGGGAATGAGGTTTAATATGTTATATTTAGTTCTATTGTTTTAATTTAGCAGATTTGAGTATTTTAATCTACCATATTTTAATCTTTGAGCCCAGGTTTAAGTATATGGTAGATTTGAAGATGTCTAATCTTGGTATGTATTCTATAGGGAAAAGTCATTTATGGGGATTGAGTTTTCGGTTGTATTTTTTTTTTTTTTTTTGTGGCATACAGATTTGTGTTAATTAGTTGTGAAAATCAGTAATGGTTGATGAAAGTGAAGTTAATGTTTAGTAAACTAAGTGATAAATAACAATACTTCTTTAAACATAATAAACATCATATAAAGAAACCACATATACTCACCTATAATTATTTCTTCTTTTTCCATGGGCATTTGTTGACATTAAATATGCTGTGCATCGCACAACATTACTGCTTTCTTATGTGGTAATTTGTTCATTTGTATTACTGTTTTCTTACCAGTATTACATTCCCTACACATATATAGTTCATTTGCATTACTGTTTTCATGGGTTTGAATTGATCGTACAAATATGTTCTGTTGCTATCTTTGACCTTAGTTAGTTCATTTTGCATGGAGATGATACTTGTAATCTCGGTGGTGATGAAGAAAAGTACAAGAATATAAATAAGCTATATGTTATTAGTAAATCCTCTGGAAACAAATTGTTGTAGATAGGAACTCACATACACTTATCTACAATTATTTTTCCTTTCTCCATGGGCAGTTGTACATCCCTTTTACGCGGTGCGTCGCACAGTTTTCCCACTAGTATCAATATATGCCCCCAGTTCACTTTGATGATATTCAAATGGAATTAGAGAAGGAATTAAGGAGTAATTGATTAACCCGCTGGATTGTCAATCCACCTATTTATTACTATAGATATATATGTATATATTTATCTATAATAAAATTATTAAATATACTCAACACAAAATAAACCCGATTAAGAAACGGTATGTGTATCTGGAGTTGACAATTCAGTGGGTCATATCATTTTCCGAATTGGGGTTTTTAATTTTCAAGGACAAACATCATCTCATTCGTGTAACGTGTTTGCCCTCTACCAGCCCTTTGTCTTCCCCCGATTTTATTCATGTCCATGCATTGAAGTATTGATTATACTCACTAATTAGAATTATTATTTTTTTCAAAAAAAAAAAAAAGAAAAGAAAAAGTGCTCACGGGGATTTGTAATTTTGTCTTTAACTTTTTTCTAAACTTAAAATTTGTTTTTTTGCGAAATAAACTTAAAATTTGTTAATCAAAAGGGAGTACTACAATTTTTTTTTTAAAAAAAAAAACAGAAATAAAATAAAAAAATGTACAAAAACCTAGTTAAGTTGCCTAATCACAAACATCCCATGTTCATAATAGTGCTTATTCCTATAATTATTCGATTATCCAATGTAATCTGGCACTGTCTCGACCACAACATCCACAACTAACAAAACATTATTGTTAAAGGTTTGGCCCATATTTCTGCCGGCCCAATGTCCCATGGCCCATGATGACCTCCTGAGGCCCAAGCCCACCAACCCATATTACTTATACTCCCTCCAGCCGTTGCCCTCAGTACCCCAATCCCATTCTGCTTGTTGCTGCGCCCCCACCCCATTTCATCAGTTTCTCTCATCTTCTTCTTCTTTAGTGTTTTTCACCATTCTTCATAGGTTAGATTTGTTCTTCCTATTTGGTGAGAGTGAGAGCAAGGGGAGAGAGGTGTGAGCTTCTATGGGGTTGGGTTCACCGGACTTAGGGGTTCGGTTGGGGTGTGCTGTTATTGTGTAGAGCCACAGAGTTTTAGGGTCATCGGAAAGTGGTTTCCGGTGACGGGTTGAGCGCGGCTGTGCACGGCGGAGGAACTGACAGTGGCTGTGACGACTTGGTGGTTCGGACAGCGGCTTGAGGAGACCGGAACAGATCCTGTCTGTGTTCGGCGACGGGCTTGGTGCCCGGGTAGTGTGGTGCTACCTCCTTCTCTTCCCTTGTGACCGTTTCTGTGATGGCTCCGGTTGAGTGGTGTCTACATTTGGGCTACCTGAGCCTAAGAGTTAACGGATCCAACTAGATCCGTTGGTATTTCGTCTATCTTTTAATATTTATTGCTATATTGTTTGTTCTACTAACTTTGTGTTGTAGATCTAAAAAGTGGAGACGAAAACCGAACTGTTGGAACAAGAAACTGGAGGAAACGAATCTGTCCCGACGAGGCCGAGACCAGATCGCGACTGGAAGTGCACTTGGACGGCTGGATTCATTTCCTGCTTGCTGTTTTCTTTTCTGTTCTTGAGTGAAACTTGTATTGTGAGATCAAAGCCTTGTAAATCCCATAGTTAGGTCTTTAAGGTTTGTAATAGATAGGTAAAACAGGGTACCGGAGTTACCCAACAGTGGTATCAGAGCCATAGGCCACTTTGAGACGGGGGTTGGTCAAGGCACCCCCGCAAGGTAAAATAGCTTGATCCATCTTTTTTACAGTTTTAAGATAATATTCTTGTTTTGGATTGTTGCTTGAAATATGTGATTTTTCATGCTTGGAGCTTTGTGCTTTAAAATCTGGAAATATTATGCTTAAACTGTGTTTTTTGTTTTCTGCATTTTGTTGTGCATAAACTGCTTTGTGTGGTGTTATTAGTGAATTGTGCATTTTCTGTGTTATTGTGCTTTGTGTGCAAAAATTGTGGATTTGAAATTTTTGGGGAATAGAAAAATTGATTTCTTATTCCCTGAAAAAGCAGATTCCTGAAAATCTTGAAAGTTGTGATTTTTTAGGAATCTGTGAAAATCAATCCAAATTTTGAAATCCGACCGTTTGAGCTCTTTGGGCCACCCAAAATTTAATTTGGGCCTGTCCAATAGCTGGGTCAAGTCTGGAAAATTTTTTGGGCTCCCAAAATTAATTTGGGTTTGCTTAAAAAAATTTAAAAGGATGACAAATGCTATAATGTGGAATTAGTTGTGATTAGTTGGCCAAGTGTTTGAGCACTTGTTTGCTCATTCCGTTAAACGGTCAAACACAATAATGACTTCCACCTCAAATAGCATAGTTCCTTTTAATGGAAAGAACGACTTCAGCATCTGGCAAGTTAAGATGCGTTGTGTTCTTGTGCAACAAAGAGTTTATAATGCAATTGATCAACTCTTTGATAAAGATGTGACTGAAGCTAAAAAGACTGAAACTGATGAACTTGCTAAATCTGCCATTATCCTTAGTTTATCTGATGCTGTGCTTAGAAAAGTTAGTGATTGCAAAACAGCCAAGGACCTTTGGGAGAGGCTGTCTGAACTGTATGCTGAGTCATCTTTGTCTTCTAGAATATTCCTGCTTGGTAAATTTTTTAAATTTAAATTGGATATATCTAGAGACTTAGATGAGGGTTTAGATAATTTTACTAAACTGGTTCAAGACATTAAAGCAACTGGTGATAAGCATATAGATGATTATGTGCCTATAGTGTTGTTGAATGCCATCCCTGATAGTTATTCTGATGTGAAATCTGCTATCCAATATGCTAGAGATGATTTGACTTTAGATCATGTGATTAAGAGTTTAAAGAACAAAGAACTTGAAATGAAGAATTCCTCTAAGCATTCTGATAAGGTGTTTATGACTAGGGGTAGGTCTTGGAAAAAGGGTAATCACCAACAGCATAATGATAGGGGCAGAAGCAATGCTAGGGGTCAGTCTAAATCACATAGATCTCAGTCAAGAGGTAAACATGATAAGAAATGTTACAATTGTGGTAGAAAGGGCCATTTCATTAAAGATTGTAGACTCCCTAAGAAAGAGAAAAATCAAATTGATAATCAGAACAATGAGGTTAATGCTGTGACTGATGTAGCAGTTAGGCATGATGAACTTTTGATGGTTCATGATATGAATTGTTTTTCTGATGTTAATATGGCTAAAGATGTTTCTAAATCTGTGTGGTTGTTAGACTCAGGGTGCACCTCCCATATGTCTCCGCATGTTGAATTATTTGAATCCTATCAACCTGTTGAAAATGACTTTGTGTTCATGGGTAATGACAATAGATGTCCTGTCTTAGGTATAGGAAAAATTGTCTTACAATTTGAGAATGGGACTAGATTCTGCCTTGATTCTGTGAAACATGTGCCTGATTTGTCTTACAATTTGATTTCTCTTGCGACCTTGCAGAAGAAAGGTTTAGAAGGGAGAATTGGTAATGACATGATTAAAATGTTCAAAGGGAATTTGATGTTGTTTAAGGCCATTATCAAGAATAATCTTTTTGTGGTCTCTAATGTGGTTAATTGTGCTCTTGCTGCTAGTTCTAGTTCTAATAAGGTGAAAGAAAATACGCTTTTGTGGCATGCTAGACTAGGGCATATGAGTGACAAAGGCATGAAATTTCTGAAAGATGTTGGTTGTTTAAAATCTGATTTATGTGAAGTTGATCTTTGTGAATCATGTTTAGCTGGTAAACAACATAGAGTGTCTTTTAACTCTTCATATCCTGTTGGGATAAAATCCACCCGTGTACTTGAGTACATTCATGCTGATGTGTGGGGTCCATCTTCGACGCCCACACATGGTGGTAGAAGATACTTTTTATCTATCATGGATGATTATTCTAGAAAAGTTTGGGTATTTCTCATGCAAAACAAATCTGATGTTTTTGGGAACTTTAAACACTGGAAAGCTTTGATTGAGAATCAAACTGGTTTAAAAATTGGTACACTTAGGACAGATAATGGGCTTGAATTTTGTAATCACCAAATGGATACTTTATGTGCTGAATCTGGTATTAGAAGGCATAAATCTGTTCCTTACTCACCTCAACAGAATGGGGTAATTGAAAGAATGAATAGAACTTTATTAGAAAAGGTTAGGTGCTTGATGGCACCTACTGGCCTTTCTAAGAAGTTCTGGGGTGAAGCACTGATGACAGCTGCTTACTTAGTTAATAAATCACCTAATGCCCCTTTAAATGGTAAATCTCCTGATTCTGTCTTTTTTGGTAAACCTGTTGATTATGAACATCTTAGAGTGTTTGGATGTTCAGCTTTTGTGCATACTAGTAATGATAAATTGGACCCTAGAACCAAGAAATGTATTTTCTTAGGTTATCCTGAGGGAACTAAGGGTTACAGGTTGTTTGATAGATCAGGGGGTGGTTTTAAAATCATTGTTAGTAGGGATGTGATTTTTAATGAATCTGAATTTCCTATGAAAGTTTTTGAGAATGATAGTACTTCTGTTGAGGTGGAGTCTTCTTCTGTGGAACATTCTGTGAATTTGCCTGCTCCCATTACTGTGCCTAATGTGATTGAGAATGCTGAAATTGTTAATCCCAATTTGCATGTGAATGAGGAACCCATAACTGATACCCATGATATTGATGAAGGTGGAGCTCAGAATGATGATGTTAATGTTGAACATGATTTGAATGATTATGTGCTAGCTAGAGATAGAGCTAGAAGAGTAGGTAGAACTCCTGCTAGGTTCTCAGATTGTGTTCTTACTGCTTATGCTATGACTGTTTGTGAAGAACTTGATAATCTAGAGCCTAAATCATATTCTGAAGCTGTTAAGTCTAAACAGGCTAATAAGTGGCTTAGTGCTATGAATGAGGAAATTCAATCTTTACATAAAAATGAGACATGGCTATTGATTCCTAGGGCTGATAATATCTTTGTGATTGATTGTAAATGGATTTTTAAAATCAAACAGGAAACTCATGGTGAGAGGTTTAAGGCTAGGCTTGTAGCTAAGGGCTTTACTCAGAAAGAGGGTGTTGATTATTCTGAAATATTTGCACCTGTTGCTAAGTTCACTACTATTAGAGTAATGCTTGCCTTAGTTGCTCATTTTGATTGGGAGCTTATACAAATGGATGTTAAAACTGCTTTCTTGCATGGTGGCATAGATAAGAAAATTTGTATGAAGCAACCTGAAGGTTTTGTGGATAAAACCAAACCCAATCATGTATGCCTGTTGAAAAAAGCTCTGTATGGACTAAAAAAAGCACCTAGACAGTGGAACATTAAGTTTGATAAATGCATGAAAGACATAGGATTCACCAGATCTAAATTTGATCATTGCTTATATCTGAAAGATGTGAAATCTGTGCCTATGTTCTTATTGCTTTATGTTGATGATATGTTGCTTGTTAGTCCTTGCATGAAAAGCATTGTTGAGGTTCAAAATTGTTTGAACAAGAGTTTTGACATGAAGAATCTAGGAGAAGCCAAATGCATTCTTGGAATGCATATAGTTAGGGATAGGGCTAATTCAACCCTAATCCTTAACCAGGCTGAATATGTGAAGAAAATTCTCTCTAGATTCAAGATGTCAAATGCTAAACCTGTTGGTTGTCCTCTTGCTTCTCATTTCGTGTTGACTAAAGAACAGTGCCCTAAAAATGAATCTGAAATGAAAGATATGGAATCTGTCCCTTATGCTCATGCCATTGGTTCTGTTATGTATTTGATGATTTCTACTAGACCTGATTTAGCTTATCCTATAAGTTGTTTGAGCAGATTTATGGCTAATCCTGGTAGACCATATTGGGAAGCTTTGAAATGGCTTTTGAGATACTTAATCAAGTCTATGCATTATTCTCTGTGTTTTTCTAAATGGCATGATGATATGTTTGTGACTGGTTATGTAGACTCTAACTTTGCTAATGATAGGGATAGTAGGAAGTCTACTACATCCTATGTGTTCACTCTAGGTGGGTCTTGTGTGAGTTGGAAATCTCAATTGCAATCTGTTGTTGCTTTATCCACTACTGAGTCTGAATTCATTGCCATAACTGAAGCTTTTAAAGAGGGAATCTGGTTTAGTGGTCTGATGCATGAACTAGGATTGAAAAATGAGATCACCATTTTTTCTGATAGCCAATCTGCTATTCAGTTAAGCAAACATCCTGTTTTTCATGATAGGTCTAAACATATTGATGTTAAGTACCACTTCATTAGGGACAATGTTGAGTGTGAAAAACTTAAACTGGATAAAATTGCTTCTGAATTTAATCCTGCTGATATGGGAACTAAGTGTTTGCCTGCTGAGAAGATGTTATCATGCATGAAAATCCTTCACTTTGACTTTGGCTGATATATTCTGTTCTGATGCATGATTTACTGCTTTTATACTTTGTGTATACTATTGGTAAGCGGGACTGGTAAGTGAAGGTATGATTAGGCGATGATGATATCGTCCCAAAGAGCACACTCTTGGCAACACAGAAAATGGTCCAAGGTGGAGATTGTTAAAGGTTTGGCCCATATTTCTGCCGGCCCAATGTCCCATGGCCCATGATGACCTCCTGAGGCCCAAGCCCACCAACCCATATTACTTATACTCCCTCCAGCCGTTGCCCTCAGTACCCCAATCCCATTCTGCTTGTTGCTGCGCCCCCACCCCATTTCATCAGTTTCTCTCATCTTCTTCTTCTTTAGTGTTCTTCACCATTCTTCATAGGTTAGATTTGTTCTTCCTATTTGGTGAGAGTGAGAGCAAGGGGAGAGAGGTGTGAGCTTCTATGGGATTGGGTTCACCGGACTTAGGGGTTCGGTTGGGGTGTGCTGTTATTGTGTAGAGCCACAGAGTTTTAGGGTCATCGGAAAGTGGTTTCCGGTGACGGTTGAGCGCGGCTGTGCACGGCGGAGGAACTGACAGTGGCTGTGACGACTTGGTGGTTCGGAAAGCGGCTTGAGGAGACCGGAACAGATCCTGTCTGTGTTCGGCGACGGGCTTGGTGCCCGGGTAGTGTGGTGCTACCTCCTTCTCTTCCCTTGTGACCGTTTCTGTGATGGCTCCGGTTGAGTGGTGTCTACATTTGGGCTACCTGAGCCTAAGAGTTAACGGATCCAACTAGATCCGTTGGTATTTCGTCTATCTTTTAATATTTATTGCTATATTGTTTGTTCTACTAACTTTGTGTTGTAGATCTAAAAAGTGGAGACGAAAATCGAACTGTTGGAACAAGAAACTGGAGGAAACGAATCTGTCCCGACGAGGCCGAGACCAGATCGCGACTGGAAGTGCACTTGGACGGCTGGATTCATTTCCTGCTTGCTGTTTTCTTTTCTGTTCTTGAGTGAAACTTGTATTGTGAGATCAAAGCCTTGTAAATCCCATAGTTAGGTCTTTAAGGTTTGTAATAGATAGGTAAAACAGGGTACCGGAGTTACCCAACAATTATTACACTTTTTTTTATTTCTTTTAATAAATTATTATTATTGTAACCATGGAGATTCTTTAGCAAATTTTTAATGGTGATGTGTAACACATTTTTGTATATATGTCCATGGAACCATCATTCAATCCCACCAATTTTTTTCCTAATTATGCAACAAACTTGTCGTTGGATGTCACACCCCAATCATGATTTAACTTGTTTTTAATAAAATGTAGTATCATTTCATGTTCTCGGTTGTTTTCGAATTACCCTCGGTTTGGATAGGGTGCTGAATGGTAGTATTCAGCCGGTGTTGACATGTTGACCCAATTAGGTGTGTGCTAGGAGGTGTGTGATGGGTATTTAATGATATTTGAGTAGTATAAAAGCACTCGGCACATATAAAATACTCCTTCAATACATACAAAACATTATTTCAGCACTTCAACAAATATTAATTGAGCTCACAAACCAAATAATACATGTTTTTTATATATCAACTACATGTCTTGCTTCTATATATTGCAAATATTACAATATCATTGTAGGGGGAAATATTTTATTCACTTTGTATAACATAATCAATTTTGTTAGGGTACGATCAAGGGTTTTAATTTGATGTGCCGCGATGACTTCTCATCGTTGATTAACTTTTCAATCAACGGTTGAGATTAACTCAAAGGTTAAAAAGTAACTTTGCCATATGACTCTAAAATGTAGTTTAGTACATTTCAGCGACAACGTATGTACATTTCAGCGATTTTGAGTAATAGTGGCGCGCTATAATTTAATTCAATGATATGCATAGTGTTTTAGCAGCGACTTCTATGTATTTCAGCGACGTCTTTTAGTATATTTCAGCAACATGCCATAGTATATTTCAGCGACTTGATAATGTGCATTTCAACTTCATAAAAGTTGAAACCCCAATTCTTTGGTATAATATATTTCAGCGACAAGCCATATTATTTTTCAGGGATAACCTTGTGTGTATTTTAGCGACGGGCTGTGTATATTTCAGGGATAGACTATATAATATTTCAGCGACATGCCATAGTATTTTTCAACGATAACCTGTATTTCAGCGATGGGCTGTGTATATTTCAGAGATAGACCATATAATATTTCAGCGACATGCCATAGTATTTTTCAGCGATAACCTTGTGTGTATTTTTCAGCGACTTGACGTTATACAGTTTTTTTGGACAACTTTACCCTTTTCCATTTTGAATCGTTGGAATTAAATGAACGATTGGATTTATTTGCCTTGATGTGTTGTGTTTTTATTGATTGCACCGTAACTATACCTAACATAATTGTGTAAATTATGTAGTAAATCTTGGAAGAGATTTTTATCATATGCATATGTAGGTAAATCTTTTACACAAATTGGGATCTCTTTAGCTAATTCAAAAAATTGGGATCTCTTTAAAACACATACTCCATTAAATTGGAATTTTATCTATGCAACTAACATACTAGCCTAATATTTCGAGCAAGGGATAAAATCTATATAATAAATCCTGAATACTTTTTGGCATGTGCAGACTCTTTTGTCCTTATTAAAATTAATCTATCCTTCTTAATTTTCAGGGGTTAATCAGTCATTATGGACTCATTTTTAAATCAACGGCTCTTGCAAAGACACATAGATGCTGAGTAATTGCCCAGTAATGCCATGTCATCGACCACGTCACCAATATCTAAGTTTAGAAAACAAATCTATCTATTAATATAACAAAGTCGTGTGAAAATCTTCATATATATTTTAAAAGATATAATTCTTTTTATATAAATTATTTTGATTGCATATATAAATCTATCTATTAATATAACAACTTTTTTGATACATACTTCATATATATAAATTATTTTTTTATGTATACTTTTTTTATACATATAATTTTGTAAAAAATAATATTATAATATAATTAAATAAATTTAGTTAGATTAAAAATTTATCTCTATAAAATATATAATCCTGTATCAATGAAAGGAATATAATTATGATATTTTTTAAAAAAGTATTTCATTCAAAATATATTGAATAACTAAATTTAAGAAATGTTGTGAACTATAAAAATTTAATAAATTTTATATCCTAATTTTTTTACCTAGCTTAATATTGAAATTAAACAGTATAAATGAAGTAAATATATGTTTTTAAATTATAGTAAATATATTTATCATATCAAATATTTATAAACATAAAACTATATAATATTAATTCTTTGATCAAATATATAATAGTATAGGAGTATTTAAGAAATATTAACATATTATAATATTAATAAATAAATATAATTAGGT
This sequence comes from Hygrophila difformis, assembly GCA_030278955.1. NCBI lineage: Eukaryota > Viridiplantae > Streptophyta > Magnoliopsida > Lamiales > Acanthaceae > Hygrophila > Hygrophila difformis. Next base: position 5,399,940 of record JAOANR010000012.1, read on the forward strand.
TAAAAATATGTGTCTAAAATATAATCCTATATCAATATGAGGAATTTAAAATAATAGATTTCAAACATTTTTAATCAATGACATATTTTAAATATAAATATTTCATTAAAAATATGGTATAAACATTACACTGACATTAAAAAAAATTGATAATATAAAATAACTAATCACTTAAAAATTCCATACGATTTTAGCCAAATTCTACATAAATTTTTTTTTCTTTCTTAAGAAGAAAAGAAAGAAAATGAAAAAAAAAAAGACTAACACGTATCATAGTTTAACTTTTAGACATAATATCCTTAATCCTTATTTTATTTCAATATAAATATATATGTATATGAAATTCAAAGTAAATTTTTATACAAATTTTTTATATATAAATAATTTGTATTGTAAAAGGATATAAGAAGTATTTTAGTATAAATAATTGTGAAGATTTGTGGGAATCATAATTAGTTTTGGATTGTAGCAATATTTTTACCCAAAAGCTGTAATATTTTTTTAAAGTGATCATGACGTTCAAACATGATACAAAACATGTGAATATAAACTTTCAATCAAACATATTTACCATTTTATTTTTCACAAAGAATAATCTAAAGTGAACATTTATCATAAATATAAATATACAATACTAAACTTATCAAGTTTTCCACTTGCTTTCATTATTTTAGATATGAAAGTGAAACTATTTATATTTAGGTGTTTAACATTAAAAATAATTTATTTTATGTTATGTTCATTTGGTTGTGTTTTTGAATTTTTCTTCAATCGTCTTATTCTCTCATTTATTTCCCTTTTAAATTTTTATTACATGCATTCCAACCACTATTTTAAGCAAAAGCCTTTTTTGGTGAACAAGTCTGAGAAGGCGGGCAAAGAGAAAAAAGAAAAAAAAATCGAAAACATAAACAAAAGACTTGAATCTCATGTAATTCAAAAAGAAAAAAAAAATATATTCTCATTTTATATCCTCATATAAGTTCAATCATTATACGCTCATTTTTAGATCAAATGCTCTTATTAAAACAAGCGGGTAGATTGATAGCTGCTGAGTAATGCCATATAATCAAACACGTCATCAGCAAAAAAAATAAAATAATAAATAAATAAACATCAATAAATTCATCTGTTCTTTTCTATGTTCCTCTCATCCTCTGCCTCACCAAACGATCCGAGGTTTTCTCTACTAACTTTACTTCAATGCCAATAGTGACTCGCTTCAAAAGCTGTGTGGATTGCTTGGATAATTCATTCTGGTTGTGTATGCATACTTCCGATTTTTACACTTAAGGGTATTATATTGGCATTCCTATCATTGTGTTTGATTTAATGCCCCAAAGAACAACCTCTTAATTTTATTCAGAACAACAAAATCAAAGAATTGAGTGGAACGGATATTCAAAATTTGATGAACTTTCTACAAAAGATGCAGCTTCACCATTGAAGCCATGCTCGACAAAGTAGCCACATGTTAATAGTGAGTTTCCTTGGAGCAAATAAACATAAAATATTGGATAATGTAGTAATTCTAATTTCTACCACCCTCTTGCAGGAACATAATTTGAACAAAGAAAGGTTAAGCTCTACCAATTGCTTGGTCATTATTTGTGCCCAATGGAGCAAATGGGTAAAAAGTTTTTTTAAATGCTAAATTGACTATTTCTTTTACAGCTAAAGGCATTGCATTAGTGTTCACTTCTGTTGTTCCGTCGATTGAATGACCAAAGATTCAATTGATCACGATGAACAAATTGAGGAGTTGATTTATAAGGTGTGTGCCGAATCTCATTAATGTAATTATTGATTTTCCTCTTATCCTTGGAGAGTTGATGATTGGCATTCACACATAATTCTCACTAACTATTACAAAAACTATACTATTATTATAAGCATAACTTGAATTGCTCTACCTGGAGTGGAGATAGGAATTAGCCTGTGTTGAGAATTTTTGGTTGTCCTGATGATTATTTTCACTAAATATCAACTAAAAACATTTCTGATATGAAATTGTATCATTTAGGAGTGATAATAAATGTTTTGTTGATGGCAGGTGGAGGAGTTGTATCAAAAACTCTATAAGTTGGTTGAGAAAATACTTGGTTCCCACTTTCAACCAAGCAGGCTAGGTTTCGAGTTTATTTAGCTTTAGTATTGTGGAATCGAATTATTTAATAGATCATGTGGATAGGAGAGGGAATTGTATTATTAGAAAATTGTTATATCATTCAAGAAAATTCACATAATGGGAGGAAGGTCGAGGGGTAATGGGATGTTAAAATAACTAATTTATAATAAATATGTTTCATTTTAACAATGAAATCCTAAATTTGATTGTTAAATTATAAACTTTATTCCTCCTTAACTTTTAACTTTATATCTCTAAACTCTAAACCATTACTCAAAATCATTACAATTTAAAATTATCATTGACTATGAATTCCAAATTGTATACTTCTACGTATTTATTTTGTTCATTCAACTAAAAAAAATATATATTAGTTCTATTCATAATAAGAAAGCAATACGGCCGTGCGCAACGCGCGGGCCAAAAATGCTAGTAAAATAAAGAAAAGATGGTCGAATCAATCTATCAATACTTGAAATTCGCAATGGACTCCTCAACTTAGGGGGGTGGTCCACAATTTCGAGCAATTTACAGTTTTACACTTCATCACTGGAGATTTTATATTCGTTTTCTTGTGTGATTTTTAAATCAGAAGTTGTTAATTGTATTTATCATGTACTTCCTCCGTTTTTTAAAGATAGCTACGGATCCACTCAGCACGCAGTCCAATGCACATTTTAAACCATTAATAATTCAAATTCGGTACATGTTAAAATTCTAAAAGTTCGATATTTAAAATCTACAAGACGAGACGAATCTAACAAGATCACACTTGGCCATATTTTAACTTGTATAACCATGAGAAAACTTTAAGTCAAAGTATATAAGTGAACAGTACCCATTAGTCAAGTCAACAATAGCTAACAAAAAAAAACGGAGGGAGTATATGACAGTGCAGTTGTTTAGGGGAAAATTGTCTCTGAGAATTTGGTCCCGTATCCGCTAATTTACCAAACAATCCGAGCACGAGAGTATAGGGAAAATTCCTTCCAAAAACTTTGAACTAGACGGCTTCTCCTCCTCTTCAGTAACTGCCGCTAATGAAAATGCATTCTACTCCTTGGACCATAGCGACGGCATTTTCCGGCGGATTTAACGGCCGCCGGGGCAGATAGCGGTGAGCAATTGCTGCGTACGGTGGAGATGCGTACAAGGATACGGCGCGGGGGAGATTCTTCGGCTTCGGCTTCGGCTTCGGTTGCAGAACGGAGAGGAAATCTAAACACGAAATCGGAGACGGCGGAGGGGAGGTTTTCTTCGACGACGAAATTGCTGGAAAAAGCACCGCTCTGATTTGCGCCTCCGGCGAAACTCTCTGGTATTCTTCGATCACATTCCGGAGATCTTCGTCGGATTTGACTGAGACGAGTAAATCAAAATCTTCGTTCGGCAACTTACACTTCAAATCCATCGATGATCCACACGATTCCTTGAATCTCACCATCAGCTCTACACAGCAATCGCGAAAAGAATTCAACATTCAGATTTTTTGAATGAAAACAAATAAATTGAAAGTGTAGAGCTCTGGATATCCAACTCGGAACAAGATTAGGATTTCGAATACACATCTCGGTACTTAAAAAGTACCTGAAAAAGTAATCGAACGATCGACAGTGAGGATGCGATTGTGACCGGCGACGTAGCGGAGCTTGCCGTCGATTGAACGAGGCACGATTTTGCCGCCATAGCTGTAAAGGAACTTGAGAGTTTTGTGTGAAGCAGCCATAGATGAATGAGAAGAAGCCATGGATCAAAGATGAATGAGAAGGATGAAGAATCAGAACCGTCTTCTGAAAACAATGTGTGGAGAAAAGGCGGAAGTATTTATAGAAGGTTACAAAATATTTTTGGAATTTTAAAATTAAAATTAATTGCTTTCAAATCATGGTAATGATTCATCAGAAAACTTGAAATATTTATGGAATATTTATTGTAACTTGGTAGTTATATTTTTATTACCTAAAAATTGCCTTTGACGACTCAACATAGCGCTTATGAAAGGTAAGATTTATGTCGTATACTCGTATTAGTGAATCAAATATGCACGTTTTGTATGAGCTACCATCATCCTTTCCAGGCCTTCAATGGCTCCTCCAAAAAAAAAATGCACGTCTAACATTCTAATAACAGTACAATATACGCATAATATTTTATATACGTCAAATATTTATATATTTTAGTTTTAAGCGAAAAAATTTTATACTGACCAATTTCCAGTGTATTGAAGGTTAAATTCTTAATATATGCATAATCATTGAAAATATTTATATATCTATATAATAAAAAAAGAAGAAGAAAAAAGATACGTAGATACTAGCTTTTTTGGGTTTGAGCTCAACGTATCAATTGCCGGAAACAATGACTAATCCCTTTTGTATTAATCCCTTTCGTATGTGTTACAATGTTCCATATTGGTTATATGTTGGGATATCACCCTATTTATATGGACATTATCTACTCTACCAGTCCACCTTCTTTCTAAGAGCATGTTTGTATAAAGGATAGGACATCTGATCCAGAGTTTTAAGACTTCTCCATACGAAAAACTATGAGTGGATTGTCCGCCGATCGTTGAAGGTGTAGAAGCCCAACTATTCTATCACACCCGGATCTAATATATATATATATATTTTTTTAAAACTTAACAGACTATACAGGATCCAAAACTATTACTTCCTCCGTCTCACTATTTTTGTTACGGATTCACCCAGCACGTATGTCGATACACATTTTTAAAAGATACAGATATATATTAAGAAATGCAGACTATATAGGATCCAAAACTAATATATCCATATTATTATAAAAGATACAGATATATATTAAGAAATGCGTTCGCGCGTTGTCGCAAGACTTTTCAATAATATATTATACAGTAAATGGTAATTAAATTAATAATTATTACCATTAAGTAGATGTAATGTGTATATTTGTTCACATATCAATTGAAATATTTTGATATACATTATATTATTCATTCAAAATTTAAACTTGTAATCTAAATATAAATAATTGTTACAATTTTTTTTAATCTTTCAAAAATTTTAATTTATGCTTAATAATGTATATTTAAAAGAAAATTATAAAATGTATATATACCAATATATTTAATTTACTAGTATAATTATTTAATCTGCTCCTACAATCGTGTGGCATGGACTCTTAGCACTCTTTCCTACACGGTATAGACTGTTCGGCAAAAAAAAAAAAAAAATCTGCTCCTACAATCTGGTAGTGGTTTGGTTAACTCTCAAACAACCCTAGGATTGATTAATGTATAGCTACTCAAACTCGACTTGTTCTCGAAAAATTCGAGTGAATATTACTTTTAATAATTTATTTAATATTTAAAATTAATCAAAAAAGAGAATTTTTTTTAAAAATGTTTTACCCGAAAAGGAGAGAAATTTTTATTTTTATTTTAATTAAAAGTATCAATCTCGAGCTCAAATTTGATACTCGAACTACTTGACTCAAGCTCGAATATCCTTAAATATGAGTCGAGCTCGTCCCGACTCGAATTCACCCTTAAACAACCCTGTACATTGATTATTTCAGTTTAAGCGCGATTAAAGATTTTTTTAACTCGTTTAACAATCATTCCTTAGTTAACTAGTGGCCAAAAAAGAAATTGTCAATATTGCAATTTGCAACTTTTTTTTTTTTGGTAACAAGGACGCTACAGCGTCGGGGAAGGATGAACAAAAAACAGAAAAATACACCAAAGACAAAGGAGAAAGGGGGGAGGAGAGAAAGCTATAGGGAGGAATGGGGGACTACAAACGGGAGTAAACAGCCCCAGATTCATCCGCTGCAAGGGGAGCCTTTGCCTCGTCCGGAGGGAAGGCCCAACTAGTGAAGAAGGCTTCCGACTTAGCCCCATGTTTAGCCAAGATATCCGCAACCGAATTTCCTTCCCGGAGGATGTGAGACCATACATACCCAGGGTGCTTATCGAGCATGTCGCCTATGTTCTGCAGCAAGGGAAAGAGGACATGGGATGCATCCACCTTACTACGAGACAGGCGCAAGGCTTCAGAGGAATCGGAGTAGCAAGTGGCAGTGGTCACCCCCATGTTATGTAGAGTCAACATACCTCTCCAAATGGCATGCAGTCCAGCCATGAGGTTTGTATGTTTGCCAATGTAGCCGGTGAAGCCTGTGATCCAGCAGCCTCTTCCATTTCTAATGACCCCTCCATATCCGGCTGCTCCTGGATTACCATAGGAGCTTCCATCCACATGGAGTATCACATCATGTTGCTTTAGAGGGTTCCAAGTGACGAGCCTGATCAATGGCTGTTTTGGGAGGTGGCCAAAGGTTCGGTCCAAGGCAGCGCCAAGGGAACGGGCCGAATGGGTAGCCGAGGTGGAGGAAGCTTGAACACCTCGAAAGCACACTGCATTTCTTCCTTGCCTGCAATTTGCAACTTTGATCCCATGATAATTAAAATATTGCCAAACGTTTATTCCCATCATTGTGGAAATTTCATATGGTCCCGCTATCGCTTTTGTGGTGAAATATCACTCGTCCTCCTATCAAGCTTTCCGTCCACTAGTTCATACAGTTCCTTTTAATTTTAAACATGTAACAAAATTTCCCCCACATTGGAGAATTTTAATTTTTGAAATTGGTCTCTTGGAATCACTTTTTTGTTGCAACATTTGTCTTTTCATTAAAAAAGAATGGAAAACTATTTTCTTATCACTTAATTTCACTAGATCCAGTATTTGCAAATATAATTGATAATAATTATAACTCCAATTAAATGGCGTTAATGTTAAAAGTTAATTTTAACCTATCATCTCATTCATTTTAAATTTATCTCTTAATAATTTTAACTTCACATTTAAATCACTTCGAATTTATTAGGCCCACGAAACACAACATATGCGACATTTTTTTTTTTTTTTTGCCAAAGAAATGGAGAGCGTGTGCATTTATTAAGAATTTCTTTGTGGGCAATAATAATATTGTGAATCTTGTGACTATTGACACATCAAAATTTGGTGACCATACATGGTGAATAGTGAATATAATTGATGATGTGGATCCACATGGTTTTTATGTCATAGACTTCACAAGTCTCATCCACCTCTTAAGTGTTAATTACATTTTTATGGGAGTGGTTTATATATATAGTTGAATTAATAAAATTTTGGCAGATTTCATATTGGCCATCAGTGTTCGGTTCATTGAGCCGATAATTGATCTGGTTCAAGGTGAGTTCTAATATTGTAATAGTTCCATTATATTCCAATCGCTCTTGGCTCTTGGGGAACAAATTAAATTCTATAGTATGCTATTTCAAAAATCAACGTCAAATCGTCAATCACCCTGGAGCAACCAGGTGATGAATTGATAATTATGATTTCTTATAATATATTATTATAACATAATACTATTATTTAACCATTTACACTCATATGTCGGCAAATGTGTGTGGGAGTCGAAGCTACATAAATTACAAAGGGAAATAAAGAAGAGGGATAGGAGACCAGCTGAAAACCGACCCCTACTATAAGGTTGGAAGTAAAAGACTTGGCCTAGAAGAAAAAAGGCATGCATGCAATCCTAATAGAAATAACATAATTATACAACTACATTGAAAGGAAGCCGACAAATTTAGATCAAGTTCAAAAAAAATGAACTTGCACAAAATAGAATTATACTGCATATTTTTAGCTATCAAGAGTTTAGCTACCAAATTTCTATTGAAAATCGGATTATTTTTTTTAGTGCGCGTATAATAACTAATAAAGACTATAATACTATAATAAACTTTGTGAATGTTTGGGAGCGAACGATCCTCAAATAGATAGCAGATTCGATGAGTGGATTGTGAGACAACTTTTTCTTCGAAGGCGCTAACTCCCAAACATCCCCTTTGTACTCCCTCCGTCCCATTTCAAATGTCCCATTTTTTATTTTGGTCCGTCTCACTTCAATTGTCACATTTCCTTATTGAGAAAGTTTTTACTCGTTCAAACAAACATCACATCAACTATTTACTCCACTTTAACACAATAACTCATTCTACCTAAAATACCGTATCCAAAAGAAATGTGACATCTCAAATGGGACGGAGGGAGTATTACGTAGGAACATGTGTGTGAGGAAATTCCAAACTAATAGAGTTTAAAAATTTTGCCGATGCCATTATTTCGGGATGATGAAAATGGGTTCGGTGTGAGAACCGAGCTAGATTTGAGAGTAAGTTGGGTGTTGAGTTTGATAAAAATGAAGGGAAAACAAGGGCCCAATACCCATTACAAACATAACCTTAGAGTCAAAGCCCCATCTTTTAAAAAGTTACACTTTAGGCCCCAAGATTTTTAGTAGTTAATTATAAACAAAGTATTTTAGTTAAATAATGTGATAAATCACATACTATAGCGTGGTAAATCACATACCAATAAAGTGGTAAACCACATACCAAAATTTTGGTAAACACCATATGGTATATCTGGTAAAGCACATACCAATACAATAGTAATCCACATACCAATAACTTGGTAAAGACCAAATGTGATTTATGTGGTAAAGGACATACCAATAACATGGTAAATCACATACCATGAACTTAGTAAATGTCATATGGTATCTGTGGTAAATCATATTGGTATAACGTGATAAACCACATACAAAGAACTTGGTAAAGACATATGGTATCTATGGTAAACCATATTGGTGTAGTGTGGTAAACCACATACCAAAAGCTTAGTAAACACCATAGGGTATCTATGGTAAATCATATTGTTGTAGTGTGCTAAACCACATACCAAGAACTTTGTAAACACCATATGGTATCTGTAGTAAAGCACATACCAATACAATGGTAATCCACATACCAATAACTTGGTAAAGACCAAATGATTTATGTGGTAAACCACATACATGAACTAGGTAAATACTATGGGTACGGTAAATATCTGACCGGTCCGAAAATATCCTACCGTATCCGAAAATTAAAAGGATATTATCCGAATTTTAAATATGGATATCCGAATATATTAATATATTATTGTTTATTGATTAAAAATTATCAATTATTATAAAAGATATCAAAATATCCGATAAATTTTATAGAAATTAACAAATTTTCAAAAAATATTATAAAAAATTATTCGATAATCTGTATCCGAATGGATCCGTATCCATCACATATTTGTCCAGTATCCCACCCGTATTTGTATCCGATGGATTCATATTCATATCCGGCATATCCGTATTCGATCCGAATCCTAGAAAAAATAATGTGGGATAATATCCTTATCAGATACTATCCGACCGTATCCGTACCGTTTTCATCCTTAGTAAACGCCATATAGTATATGTGGTAAACCATATTGGTATAGTGTGGTAAACCACATATTAAGAACTTGGTAAAGACCATATAATAGGCTAATGTTTTACCAACCCAAATGTTGATGAGTTACCACATAATAGGCTAATATTTTATCGTAGTATACATCATAAGATTACCACATTATGCGGTAATTCGTTACTATGTTTTTGGGGGGGTCATCAACTTATACATGGCCACCTCTTGAAAATATTGTTACCATCTTGTGTTGTAGTATGATCATGTATATGTCTACGTTTACCACATCATAGTCTAATCCATTACCATGTACATGCATAATATTTTACCACATTAAATGATATCTGTTAAGATGAATGTGCGCACTAGGTTATCACATTATACAGTAGTTGATTTCCATGTTTATATAGCTTAAGCACTTAAAAATATGGGATGGGACGTGTAGGGGACGAGATTTTACGACTTTGCACTCCACCGTCCTTACACACTTTACCTCGGTCAATAAATAAATGCATGTAATGCCCAACATCCAAATTAATTAAAGATTTGTATTCATTGAACCATTGAATCGAGCTGAAATCGAATCAAATTCTCGGTTAACCGAGGACCCTGGAGCAAATACAAATATCATATTTGACTATTCGTCCCGTTCAAATACAAATACAAATACTTTATTTTTTTCGCCGATTAAACGAACCAAACCGAATATATTTATTATATTTTATAAAATTATATATATATATATATATATTGTATATAATATATCATTTGCCTTAAATATCTCCTCCAAAACCAATAATATACAGTATATCATTATGACTGTATAGTTTGAAAGTTTTTAAGATTATAGGGTTTAGGGTTTTCTAGAGAAATGTATGGTAAGCAGTGGATCAAGATTTTGGTAAGCTTATCCTAGACCAATAGTATGCTATGTACAGTAAATATGGTAAACCACATAAGCGAACGTGGTAAGTTTATTCTTTCAAGGTTGGGGTTCAAAACCGATGTCATTATTACATCTAAATTAATATAGAATTGTCTTATTATCTTAAGCCACAAAGATTGTGACGGTAAGTGTAATTACCATGAATCCTATGGTATGTATATACTCCAATGAGACATATACGTTCGCATCTCACATTGCGTTCATTACTAGAAGCATCCATGTGCTCGTTGGTAAGTTCGAAATATGTATTTTTCTATCATAATTATAATGCAATTGTATTTACTATCATATGACGACGTGAAATTTTTTTTGGGGGATCATGCTAAATTACTTGATCAACGTCACTTCGAACTCGTTCGTTATTCTCCATATATTGCTATATGTTTCACTAAATTGTCCCAATGAGGTTCAACGTATTTACCCGTAAATTTTTTCAACGCCTCTATCGTTACGTGGTAAGCTCTCACTGGAGTAATATCTCATGGTTTCGTAGTTACTGCTATACAAGAATGTAAAAAGTGAATATTCTTTAACTTGGTAACTAAACTCCATGAACTTGGTAACCATGAACAAGAAAAGATGGTAAAGAATTTTATAGAAACGGTAACGCCTAATGAATGTTTTGGTAAAGAATAAATCGAAGGGGTATGAGAGTGGAGGATGGTACAATGCACGGTTGTAATATCCCGTCCATTGACCATCCATACACAAGTTTCATATATTATGGTAACAGATTGCCATCTTACCTGGTAAATAATGTGTATACATATGGTAATATAGTATAAAACAATTAAATGCCCGATATAATTGAAATTTTAGTTTCCTATTTGTTATAATAGAATTTATTTTCAAACATTTAATTATTTTAACTTCAATTAAAAAATAAAGTTAACATACTTTTTTATTTAACAATTTTATTGGATTATATAATTTTTATTTAATATTATTATCAATGGTAATTTTTGAATATAGTATTTATATTGTTTTTTATTTTATTTTATTTTATTCGAACTTCAAGGTGGTAAGGATTTACATAAGGAGGTGGTAAATTTTATTGTATACATGGTAAATATTTTTGCTCTAATGTGGTAATTTAACCCCCTTACTTTCAAACAAAACATGTGGGACGGCGTCGGGACATTCTCTCGTGGCCGTCCTTTAGTCTCTAGGACCGTCCTATAGATTTAACCAAAACTGGTAAATTAGCACAATACACCAAATTGTTATAGCATAAGTACATTTACCAAATTTTACTAAGTTTTATATCGTCATTTACCAAGTATCTAGTTTGTATTTTACCAACGTTTTAGTTGTGGTTTACCAATTTTTTGAGTTACGTTTTACCAAGTTTTAGATATGTTGTTTTACCAAGTTTAAGCTTGTGTTTTACCAAGTAATAAGTATGTGGTTTTACTAATTTCAGATTCTTCTTTACCAAGTTTTAAGTTATCCTTTACCAAGTATTACGTATGTAGTTTGGCACGGTGTTAGGGACGCCATTCATAAACTATCCTTAAGGCCCTATTCTCTAGGCCTTAATTTTTCTGGTCTGATCTGAATTTATAATACCCGGTCTGGTCTGATCTGAATTTGTCTGGTCTGGTCTGGTCTAATATGATTCCATCTGATCTGGTCTGATCTGATCTGAATTGATCTGGTCTGATCTTATTTTATTTATATTTTGATTCTAATTAGATTTATGGTAATAATAATAATAATAATAATAATGATAATAATAATAAAATTAATAATTAATTTATTATAATAATAATAACAATAAATTAGTAATTATTAAAAAAATAATTTATTAATAAATTAGTGATTAGTTTATTATTATTATATAATAGTAATAATAATTAATTAATTGTTTTTATTATTATTGTTAATTATTACTACTAATTACTAATACAGTATTTATTATATATTAGTATTTTCAATAATAATTAATTATTAATAGTTAATTAATTATAATTATAATAATAGTTAATAAAATAATAATTATTAAGAGTTAATTACAACTATTATTAATAATATTATTATCATTATTATTTTTATTATCATTATTATATATTTTAAACATATTTAATGAAAGTATTTAAAACTATATTTTGAAAGTATTTATAATATAAAATATATTAAGAACGTGACTAGTATATTTAAATAATATTTTGTGAGCAAAAGAATATTTTTAGAAATATTTTTAAATAACTACAATATAAATAATATTTGTATTGCTATATTTTTTGCTTTTTATAAAAAAAATATTATATGTAATTATATAATTTTATTATAATGATCTGATCTGGTCTGGTCTGATCTGGTCTGATCTGAATGTTTCTTATCTGATCTGGTCTGATCTGATTTTGAAAAAAAATAAGTAATAAGTCCTGAAAATAAGTTTTAGAGAACAGGGCCTAAGTCTCCAGGATTGTCCTTCATATTTAACCAAGACTGGTGAATTGACACAATACACCAAATTCTTATACCACAAGTACATTTACCAAATTTTACTAAGTTTTATGTTTCTCAATACCAAGTATTTGTTTGTATTTTACAACGTTTAACTATGGGTTACCAAGTTTAAGTTTGTGGTTTACCAAGTTATGAATTACGGTTTTACCAAGTTTTAGATTTTGTGTTTTACCAAGTTATAAGTTTGTGATTTTACCAAGTTCAAGTTTTTCTTTACCAAGTTTTAAGTTAGTTTTTACCAAGCATGTAGTTTGGCACGGTGCTAGGGACGTCATTCGTAAACCGAAATCCTTGGTTCACAAACAATGTGAAGACTTGGTAAACAAATAAGTGGGTGGAAATATATTGAGATTATATGTGAAATGAGTAAAAAAATTGTGGTAACTAAATTACTAGAAGTGTGGTAATCAACAAAGTGAAGACTTGGTAACCACTTGCCGTATTTTGTGGTAAATAAGTTGGGGACAAACAAATATATTGGGATGGTAATTGGGACGGTACTCAGGACCATCCCATGACCGTCCCAGACAATATGTCCACTTAAAAATGTATAGGACGGTCCTCGGGACCATCCCAACATTCTGTCCACTTCAGTGAGGCTCTTATTTCATGATTTCATCTATTATTTACCACATTTCTTTTATACTTCATACCACGTTTTGGCATAACAATTTACCATGATGCGTAATATCATTTTACCACATTTCATGTACACTTCTAACCAACAAATAACATTCCAAAGTTCACCCAATCAAACCAACTTACAAAAACATCAAAATACATATACAAAGCAACATCCAAATGCTAACCAACATCCACATACACAATTGAACATCCAAACACAAAATAAAACTACACAACATCCTAGATAGCACAAACATCAATTTGTCGCATCAATCCACATAGACAACTGTCCAAAATACAAAATATCCATTTCATTCTACAACATATCCGACAAATATTTATCAATATCCAAATACTTCAATTAATAGAATCCACGATTGACAATAACATTTTACCTACTTTCTTAAACAATTCTTACCATTATACTTCCTCCGTTCCTAAATAAATGTCACGGACCCACATTTCACGCAATCCAATACACATTTTTAATCCGTAATAACTCAAATTCCATATAAATAAAAATTATGAAAATTTTATATTCTAAATCTATGCAATTAGACGAATCCAACAAGATCTCACTTGACTATATTTTATCTTATATAATTGTATTAAAAAGTCGAGTCAAAGTTACTCAATGAACAGTGACAAAAGTCAAAACGTTACATTTAAAAAGGAACGGAGGTAGTATAACATATGAAATTGCACTCAACAAAACCAACATAAACATCAAAATACCCATACAAGTTCCAATTACACTGACAGATCCTCTCGTTTGCGGTTCTCGTCGTTTCTGTTGGTTTCGAAATGTGTGATCCTAGCCCTCCTATCTTGTTCGCTTCTCTTCTTCTCACTTTCGGTCGTCTGTTTTCTTCTCCAATCTTCCACACTTCTTTATAAACATAGCAAAATTCAATTGGATCATGCTTATATAAACTGCAAAATAAATAAGGAAAACTTATATAAAATGAGTAACAAACAACCAACTTATCACCTAATCCACATAATCAATAAAGCTATACATGTAAAGGATTAGATTTAAATCAAACAAGAAATGTTACAGGTTAGGACGACAATGCTAGGATGGAAACATCATCTTCCCCCAAAATTATCTGTCTGAACTAATTTCTTTTAATAGGGAATTGAAGCCAGAAAACCATTCATAAAAAACTTATAAAATTCATCCCAGACGGAAAATATTTATCAGAATTGTAACATAATCGCAACATATATAATCATCAGCTTAATTCAACATTTATCAAACAATAAAACTCGTGAGTAGTATGTTTGTTGTTGTATAGCTTCATAATCCAATAATTGACAGCTAGCTAGCTAATCAAGGTTTGTTACCATGTCCAAATTGTTAATCATTGGAAGTTTGAGCATGAAATATTAATGGATATCAAATCAATTAGCTGCAGTGTTGTATCTCATCCTAAAGTCCACATTTTGGGCAATGTTTGTTACATTGTTACTGAGTACTACAGGAGTTTTAATATTTGAGTAAAAAGAAAGCAGTAATTAAGGGTTGCAATCAGACTATCAGGTGTTAAAATTTCTTGGGAGATTAGAAGTATATAGAAAAGAAAATTCTAAACTTTGGATTATAACCATTATATTCAAAATGTTCTTTACATCAATACTACATTTTCGTGACATTATATTCATCAATGCTATATTCAAAATGTCATGGTGGTGGCTGCCACCAAGCACCTCCGTGGAACACAACAGAAACAACAGAAACAATATCTACATTTTAAAAATCATCCATAGTTCCACACTAACTTCAAATTCACCAGTATCAACAACAAGACCAACATTCAATAAACGGAAAATTTCTAAATTATTCCAAATAAATCCAACAACAGAGAACATTTCCGGAACACAACAACACAAACAATATCTAAATCGGAAAATAAGGAAGAAAAAAAAGTGGAGCAGCAATTTCTAAACTCCTACTGAATTCCAATCGACTCCAAAACTCGTAGCAAATCAAAACAATATCAGCAATTAGATATGAAATTTAACAAAATATTAGAAAAAAATTACCACACAATGGTCGGAGGGTGCAACTTCCGTAGATGTTGACGGTGCGACAGAGGCGCCGGTGGTATGTGGAGGAAGGAGGCAACGACGACAACTAGGGCAGAGGAGTAGCGGGAGCGGCATTGAGACCGAGACAGCAAGGGAACGAGACAGAGATGCGTGAGTCGGGGGCGCCGGATTTTCTTGTAGCGCCCAGGCCTTCTCTTCGTTTCTTGCGTTTGTTTGGATTTGTTAATATTTGGTTTAAAGTTTAATGGGATTATAGGATTTAACGGGGGGCTTAAAGTTGAGGTCAAAACCTTAAATAGGGCGTAAACTATAACTTTGGGTGAATGAGGTCCTTTTTTAATACAAACAAATTTAAATGGGGCTTGGGCCCTAGTTTACCGAAAAATGAACTTATAATCGATCCAATCCCTAGCATCGGGCTGAGTCTTAATGGGTCTGATCCAGACCCGATCTATTGTTATACTTACCATTATTGCCATATGTTAGTCCAATATGGAATAACGCTGGGCCTGGATAAGCCGAATGAGGTAAGACTAGAATTTCCGATGGACTTAATATATTATACGGCCCAATCGAGGCCCAATTAAATTGGCAATGGACACCTGACACAATACTCGATCCATCGGTTTGCTTTTCCGACCACTGCTATTCAACACGCTTCTGCCTTTGCTATCTCTACGGCTGCGCGTCTTCGATTATGGTAAGTGAGCTTCTCTTCTTCTTTGAAAACATTGATTTACTAATTTGTTTATTATGTTTTGCTTTATCCCGCATTCATATCTGGTGGCGTCCGATGATTTTATAAGCGTGTTCGTTTTCGGTGTATGCTTGATTATATTGATTGATTTTTGGGTTGGGAGATGCTATGATCTTATGATGTGGTGTTTGCTTATGATTTTTATAATTTTGCTATTGGAAAAACTAATTAGAGCTGGGAATGACGTTTGTTGGTTAGTTTGCCGATAGTTTTTAATTTAATTATTGTATTGGCGGGAGATATTGGCATGGGAGCCAAGTCAACAGCATTGACCATACCGGAAGGACCCTGCTCGAAACAGCGTGCCAAAAGATTCCTGACCGCAGTTGCCAAAGTGCTATCAGAGGAATCAGATAAATGGGAGCAGTCCAGAGGACGAGCAGATAAAGCTAAAGAGAGCACAATCATCCAGTGGGAACAGACAGAAGAAGACCGGAAAGAACCGGGACCCAATACTTTGGGCCCCACTTCTTTAGACTGAAAGCACAAAGCAGAATGACCTCCGGATGCAAAAACAGAACAAACCAACATGAAGAGGTCAAAACAGAGGGTTCCGCCGTCACCGTCGCCGCCGCCGCCACCGCCGTCGCCGTCACCGGAAACACCGCCGGAGCTCCGGCGAGGTTGCCGGAACTTGGCCGGAATCTGGCCGGAACTTGGTCGGAAAAGTCACCGGTCAACGCGGTCAACAGTAGTCAACGCCAGAGTCGTGATGATGGACCCCAGTCCAGCTCAGTCTTGGAAGCTTCGTGTCGCTAAACAGTGTGGCGCGAAACCCCGCTTAGCGCCACGGGCCAGTCTCGCGACAGGGAGCTCTCGAGCCTTGCACTCTGCGTCTCTAACCTTAGTGTTGCGAAATCCCAGTCGCTAGGCGAAGATCGCGACAGAGGTCAGTTTCGCGCCAGGACCCCTTCTGGCCTTAGCTGCTGTGTCCCGAACCCTCGTGTCGCGAAACCACCAGTCGCTAGGCCAAGGTTCGCGCCACAGTCTGAGTTCCGCGACTGGACCATCCAGATGCTGCCACGTCACCCGTTTCCCCTGTGTCGCCAGACCACGCCATGCCGCGAGTTTCGCGCCACAGCTCCCAGTCTCGCGACACAGTCTACCTTTGCTTTCCCGTTGTTGAAAACTCGTGTAGGGTTGTTTAATTCATTTTTATTGCTTGTTTAAGGGTTTCCCTATATATGGGATCCCAAATTCAATGTATTCACTTTAAATGTTGAATGAAATTACATCTTCTCTTCAAAGTCATTTCCGAGAGACAAACTCTCTCAAACTTATGAATCCGATCGAAGTTTGTCGCGGCTATCAATCGAGACGTGAGACATCTCGATCGATTATCACCTTGGAGGCTTGAAAGGAGGAAGGGGATCAAACATATTGGAGGGTTGGGTTGCCTTCAAATTCCAAGCACCTCGGTGGAGTCTCCCTATCTTTAATCTTCATTTTCCTCTTGTTCTTATTTTCCATTTTGGCTATAGAAATCAACTAGGATCCTTGGCAGAATATTTAATTTGGTATCAAAGCCTATTAGTTGATTCTATAGGTTTATCATTAAAATCCAAAAATAGTTTGCTTGTCTTGTTTGTTATTCCCGGATTGGAACCACGTTTCAATCCGCAATTCCATTTTGCCATTTTTGAGTCGTTATGCTCTCGGTTTGGAACCACGTTCCAATCCGAAATTTCTAGTGTTTTTGTGTGTTGTTGGTTTGATTTTGGGTTCTAAGTGTTAATCGGATATTATGCGATCATTATCCAATTTTTGAGAGTAATCCGAGAGTTTTTGGTTTTGTTACTTGGGGATTAAGTCTTGGGTGTTCTTGAGTGTTCATATTGTTCTTGGGATTTTCACTTTTTGATCCGAAAAGGGGTATTGTGTTAGTTTGTTATTTGTGGATTTGGTTGTAAGTATACTATATTTGGACCACTTGGGACACGTGTTGGATGTTTGGTGTGCATGGTACAAAATTCGGTTAGTGGGGAAATCATTTCACTTACGCAAGTCACTTTCAGGGACTGAAGTCCTTATCCAGTCGCGAAAGCCCCACCAGTCGCGAAGCGTCACTCCTGTCGCGAGACTAGTCTCGCGACACAACATTTGGCTAAGGACACGAGAAGCCAGGCGCCAAGTAACTCGGTCGCGAAACAACCTCTGTCGAGAGGCCATGCCTCGCGACACAATATTGCCTAAGGCCACAAGGTGTCCAGTCGAGAGACGACCAGTCGCCAACCGCAGGCCAGTCGCGAACCATTGCTTCGCGCCACAAAGCCATCTCGCGACACGAATCCAGTATCGCGCCACAGAATTCAAACGCCAATATTCCGAAGCCCATTTCGGCTGCCACGTGTCCAGAACCATTCCCAGGCCCAATACAAGCAATTCTTCATTTGCAAGGCCCATTTCAAATTCAATTGGGAAAATTGGTCCATTAATACTTTCACTAAACGGTTTCACTAATTTAATCCTCGAACGATTTATTGGGTTGAAGTTCCATCAGGACTCGTAACTGATAATTTTATCTGTCTCATAAATGATATTGGAATTCCCCGAGGAATAAGTGATCATCACCGTTCCTCTGGATTATTTGACAAACCTTTGAGTTGAAGCCCCGTCTGCAATGTCAGATAATGGGGTTCCTCAACAGTGAATATTTGTCAGATATTTTCCAGCAGATATTGGGTTGTGTGTGAGGCATATATCTGAGATTCCGAGTGATTTTATTTTGTGAGGTTTTACACTTTACATTTTATTTTTGTGAGGAATCCGGATATTTGATTGGAGTCTGATTAAAACTGTGAACTGATTATTTTATCTGCAACACACATCACGTATCTGCCTGTCTTTTCTTCCTTTATTTTTATTTTATCAAGTCAAGCACATTAATCTGTTTCTTGCTGTGAGTGTATGTCCGATCTATTCTGAATTTCTTGCTGATAAGGTGTAATCATCGAGGTGATCTCATACTCTCGTACCTAAGCCAAGGCGATTGGAAGAAGTGTTTGAGAGTCCCGAGAGAGATACACTTGAGAGTTCAGTCTACATATTTCTACATTATATTTCTAACTGCTTATACATATACTATTCTTTTAGTGTTACAATGGTAGGTTCCAACACGGATGATCTATCCAAGCAGATCCAAGCTCTAACCAATATGGTAGCAGGGATGTCCACTAGAATGAAGAGGTTCGATGAGATGGCCACGAGCATTAATACCCTATCTACCACCACCACTCAGCTAAATACACGGCTAAATGACATGGATGACAAGATGGAAGGTCGTTTCACTGCTTTAAGCAATGACATCCGGACAGTGGAAGAACGAATAGAGGAGACCAGATCACGAAGGTCTGATCAAGGGAGTCAACTAGGTGAGTTCGGTCCTCGCCAAGGGATGCTCATAGCAGAACAGGAACTGGCGGAAATCGAGCAGCAGCTCCGACAACCTCCACCTGCTCAAGACCTGAGGCAACCCGCACTACCAGTCAATCCACCTGACCCAGTTGCACCCCCTCAGGTTGCACCACCTCCTCAGGTTGCACGTCCTCCTCCGGCTGCACCTCCACTTGCCTCACATGTTCCGGTTGTACCTCAGCCAGTACCAGCAGGACATCTGAGAGCCGCTGTCAGAAATGTCCATCGGGAAGACCGAGGCCGAAGGAATCATGACTATGACTACGACCATGGCCGCGTCATTCCAGGGCACAGAAGGGATCAGCAGGATCCAGATGAGCCCGACCTGCGAGGGTTGAAACTACAAATTCCTACCTTCAAAGGAGCATGAGGGCCTGATGAGTTCCTTGACTGGAGGGATGCGATTGAATTGTGCTTTCAATTGCACAACCATTCTGACATAACCAAAATCAGATTGGCTGTGAGTGAATTCAGGGACTATGCCCTTACTTGGTGGATCAATCACAACCGCATCCGAGCCAGACGACGAGCCCGACCTAGAAATGTGGGAAGAATTGATTATAGAAATGGACCGTCGTTTCGTACCCAATAACTACATGATGGAACTATATATGAAGCTACAAGACTGTGTCCAAGGGAACAGACCTGTAGACGAATATTACAAGGAGTTAGAATACATCATGATGAGATATGCGGTACGGGAGGACGGAGGGCTTTTCATCACCCGTTTCATCAAAGGTTTGAGGCTAGACGTCCAGAAGAAGATGAAGCTGAGACATTATGAGGATTTGCAGGAGTGCATCCATCTTGCCACCACATTGGATGCTCAAATGAAGCAAGAGTGAAGCCGCCAACACTCCAGTTCACATTCTCACCCGCCAAGGCAGTGGGGCGCAAGGCCTGAAGCTGACAAGCATAAATCCTATCCAAAGGATGACAGAGGGAACAAGCCCCGAGGCTTCGAGATTGGTAAAGATTTCCGAACAGACAGGAAGGATGATCGAAGGCCTTGAGAGTCAGACAGATATCGACCCAAAAGGGAAGATAAAGAAATAATTTGTTATAAATGTCGCCAACCTGGCCATATTTCTCCTAATTGCCCTAATGTGCACAGAGCTAATGTAGTCACCACTGAAACAGGTGATTACAGAATTTTGGGCTTTGAAGAGGATGAGGCCGAGGACGAAGATGAAGAAAGAGAAGCAGACGAGTTCGGGTATGGCAGTGACGATTCAGCTGACGAGTGCATCAATCAAGATGAAGTTCGTCTACCTAACTTAGTTGCAATGAGAGTGTTAAACACCGAGAAGCAGATCGACAACCCCGACAAAGGACTTGAACAAAGGGAAAATTTATTTCATTGTTATGGGGAAATTTGTGGAAATCTGACTTCTATTATTGTGGATAATGGTTGTTGTACCAATGTAATAAGCCTATATGCTGTTAGAAAGATGAAAATACCTACCGAAAACCACAGTCGTCCATACCAACTCCATTGGATGAACGATTGGAAGTACGAAGGTAACCATGCGAGCTAAAGTGCCACTAAAAATAGGGACTTATTACTCTGAGAATGTTATGTGTGACGTTGTACCTATGACCGCTTGCCATCTACTCCTTGGTCGCCCTTGGATGTTTGACAAGTCCGTCATGTACAACGGTCGTAAAAACTCTTTATGTTTTCTACACAGAGACAAGAGAATTGCTATCAAGCCATTATCTATGGCTACAGTTCATGCCAACCAGAAGACCCTGTTAGAGAATATTAAGAAGAAAGAAGCTGAATATCAAGAAAAGAGGAAAGGTAAGGCTAAAGTGGGCCAGCAAACTCAAAAGTCTAATAGTGCTATTGCTTTTGCAGATCAATGTTTGCTGACCACCAGAACGGAATTCCAGGAGGCTATACAGGAACCAGAATTCTCAGGTTACTGTCTCTTAGCCTTTGTTAAGCCAATTGTCTGTATTAATGAAACAGTTTCTGCTGCACCTGAATTGCCAAGTGAATTTTGCAGGATGCTAGATCGCAACAAAAACGTGTTTCCAGATGAAGTGCCTGCGGGACTACCTCCAATCAGAGGGATCGAACATCGCATTGACTTTGTTCCCGGGGCATCCATACCGAATAGGCCAGCGTACAGAATGAACCCTGAAGAGACGAAAGAAATTCAGAAGCAAGTCCAAGAGCTTTTGGACAAAGGCTTGGTTCGGGAGAGTCTGTCTCCCTGCGCTGTGCCAGTTCTACTAGTTCCTAAGAAAAACGGAACTTGGAGGATGTGCGTGGACTGTCGAGCAGTGAACGCGATCACAATCAAGTACCGCCATCCTATACCAAGACTCGATGATATGTTGGACGAACTAGGTGGAGCAAGCATCTTCTCGAAGATCGATCTAAGAAGTGGCTACCACCAGATCAGAATGCAACCTGGCGATGAGTGGAAAACTGCATTTAAAACCAAGTTCGGGTTGTATGAATGGTTGGTGATGCCGTTCGGACTTACAAACGCGCCATCTACGTTCATGAGATTGATGAATGAGACATTGAGAGTTTATATTGGCAATTCGTTGTTGTATATTTTTTTGATATACTTATTTACAGCAACTGTCTATCTGATCATGTCTCACATGTTGAACAGGTGTTGAGAAAGCTACGAGGAGCCCAACTGTATGCCAACATGGAAAAATGCACCTTCTGCGTTCCATAGGTGATATTTTTGGGATTCATCGTTAGCAAGGAAGGATTGAAAGTGGACGAGTCCAAGATAACTGCTATCACCGAATGGAAACCACCCACATCAGTTCATGAAGTAAGGAGTTTCCTTGGCCTATGTGGGTTTTTCCGACGATTCGTTCCACAGCTCAGTATTATTGCTGCACCCCTGACTGCACTGCTTAAGAAGGGAATTCCATACAAATGGGGGATTGCAGATCAGAAATCCTTTGAGGAATTGAAAGAAAAACTGACTCATGCTCCAGTCCTGGCACTACCTAATTTTGATTATCCATTCGAGATCGAATGCGATGCATCTGGAACAGGATGTGGAGCCGTGCTAATTCAAGAAGGCCGTCCAGTGGCCTATCACAGTGAAAAATTTTCAGGAGCTCAACTTAACTATTCTACTTATGATAAGGAGCTGTATGTTGTGATAAGGGCACTGAAGACTTGGCAGCATTATCTGAGGAGCAGAGAGTTCATAATCCATACGGACCATGACACCTTGAAGCATATCATATCACAGGATCAGTTGAGCAGAAGACATGCAAGGTGGAGTGGATTTCTGGAAACATTTCCGTATGTGATTCAGTATAAGAAAGGAAAAGAGAACGTAGTAGCAGATGCCCTCTCGAGAAGGATGACATTGACTGCATACGCTACTACGCATCTTATTGGTTTTGAACATATCCGTGAATTATATAGCACTGATGCAGATTTCAAGGAAATCTGGGAGAAGACGGAAAAGCATGCATTCAAGGAATACTCTCGTCTGGAGGGTTTTCTATATTTTGGAAATCGGTTATGTATACCAAAGGGGTCGGTCAGAGAACTGCTTATCAAAGAAGCACACAGCGGAGATATGATGGGGCATTTCGGAAGGAATGTCACAGTATCCATACTGTCTGACCCATTCTTTTGGCCGGGATTGAAACAAGTGGAAGACTTCATTTTGCAAAGTGCATTATCTGCCTGAGGGCAAAATCCACTGTAAAGCCTCACGGACTATACAAGGCACTACCCATACCAGATGGCCCTTGGGTAGATTTGTCAATGGACTTCGTTCTGGGACTGCCCAGGACAGCGCGAGCAAAAGATTCCATCTTTGTAGTCGTTGACAGATTTTCTAAGATGGCCCATTTCATACCATGTGCCAAGACTAATGATGCCTCCCATGTCGCCAAACTATTTTTCAAGGAGGTTGTGCGCCTGCATGGCATTCCAAAGACAATTGTGTCAGACCGGGATGCCAAATTTGTGAGTTATTTCTGGAAGTCGCTGTGGTCTGAGATAGGTACAAAACTTCTTTTCTCTATGGCATATCACCCACAAACGGATG
Organism: Hygrophila difformis; assembly: GCA_030278955.1. Classification (NCBI taxonomy): domain Eukaryota; kingdom Viridiplantae; phylum Streptophyta; class Magnoliopsida; order Lamiales; family Acanthaceae; genus Hygrophila; species Hygrophila difformis. Next base: position 5,423,706 of record JAOANR010000012.1, read on the forward strand.
GCCAGACCGAATCTGTCAATCGGGTTCTTGGCAATCTGTTAAGAATAATTACTTCTTCTAATTCCAAAAGTTGGGATGAATGTCTTCCATATATAGAATTTGCCTATAACAAACATGTACACAGTGCCACACACATGTCTCCATTTGAGATAGTTTATGGCTTTAACCCATTGACACCGTTGGATTTGTTGCCACTTCCTCCGAGTGAGCATAAAAATGCAGTTGGCAGGGACAGGGCACGAGCGATTAAGGAATTGCATAAAGATGTGCAGAAAAGTCTGGAAAAGGCCGCTGAAACTTATGCAAAGTACAACAATCGCGGCAGAAAGAAGCTGATACTCCACCCCGGGGATTGGGTTTGGGTGCAGATGCGCAAGGAACGATTCCCCATGAAGCGACGCACCAAACTTTCTCCTCGAGGAGACGGACCTTTTAAAGTTCTAGATAAAATTAATGATAATGCTTATAGACTAGAACTGCCTGAGGAGTATGGACTGAATCCCACTTTTAATGTTGCAGATTTGCAGCTGTACGAGAGGGACGACGAGGATGCTGATCGGTTAATGGCTCAACCTTCCGAAGGGGGAGGGGATGGCATGGGAGCCAAGTCAAAAGCGTTGACCATCCCGGAAGGACCCTGCTCAAAACAGCGTGCCAAAAGATTCCTGACCGCAGTTGCCAAAGTGCTATCAGAGGAATCGGATAAATGGGAGCAGTCCAGAGGACGAGCAGATAAAGCTAAAGGGAGCACAATCATCCAGTGGGAACAGACAGAAGAAGACCGGAAAGAACCGGGACCCAACACTTTGGGCCCCGCTTCTTTAGACTGAAAGCACAAAGCAGAATGACCTCCGGATGCAAAAACAGAACAAACCAGCATGAAGAGGTCAAAACAGAGGGTTCCGCCGTCACCGTCGCCGCCGCCGCCACCACCGTCGCCGTCGCCGGAAACACCGTCGGAGCTCCAGCGAGGTTGCCGGAACTTGGCCGGAATCTGGCCGGAACTTGGTCGGAAAAGTCGCCGGTCAATACCGGTCAACGGTAGTCAACGCCGGAGTCGTGATGATGGACCCCAGTCCAGCTCAGTCTCGAAAGCTTCGTGTCGCTAAACAGTGTGGCGCGAAACCCCGCTTAGCGCCACGGGCCAGTCTCGCGACAGGGAGCTCTCGAGCCTTGCACTCTGCGTCTCTAACCTTAGTGTCGCGAAATCCCAGTCGCTGGGCGAGGATCGCGACAGAGGTCAGTTTTGCGCCAGGACCCCTTCTAGCCTTAGCTGTTGTGTCCCGAACCCTCGTGTCGCGAACCACCAGTCGCTAGGCCAAGGTTCGCGCCACAGTCTGAGTTCCGCGACTGGACCATCCAGATGCTGCCACGTCACCCATTTCCCCTGTGTCGCCAGACCACGCCATGCCGCGAGTTTCGCGCCACAGCTCCCAGTCTCGCGACACAGTCTACCTTTGCTTTACCGTTTGTTGAAAACTTGTGTAGGGTTGTTTAATTCATTTTTATTGCTTGTTTAAGGGTTTCCCTATATATATGGGATCCCAAACTCAATGTATTCACTTTGAATGTTGAATGAAATTACATCTTCTCTTCAAAGTCATTTCCGAGAGACAAACTCTCTCAAACTTATGAATCCGATCGAAGTTGGCCGCGGCTATCAATCGAGACGTGAGACATCTCGATCGATTATCACCTTGGAGGCTTGAAAGGAGGAAGGGGATCAAACATATTGGAGGGTTGGGTTGCCTTCAAATTCCAAGCACCTCGGTGGAGTCTCCCTATCTTTAATCTTCATTTTCCTCTTGTTCTTATTTGCCATTTTGGCTATAGAAATCAACTAGGATCCTTGGCAGATATGAGCAATAAAAAGGGCAAGAATCTTATTCAGGACTGAAATCAAACCCATCTCCGGCCAGCCATCACTAACTCCAATTAATTTAAGAAAAAGATACAAAAGAAAAAGATACAACTGATTTCCCCTGCGTGTATTAAAGTGCAAAATTAAGAGAATGGAAAGTGAAGCATGGTCTCTTTGTAGATTCGACATCCCTTTGCGTAGATGCAGACAATTTACAAGCTGAAGCCACAGATTCCTTCATTGATTCAGGCCCACAAACCAACACCCCTATCTCATTACATCCCTTCCATTCTTCTTCCAAATTCGATAGTATCTCTGTTAAATGTTAATCCATGCAAAATTATTAGATACTGTTGTGGGGGGGGGGGGGGAGGTGGGGAATCAAATTTGGCCTATTGAAAATATTACCTTGAAAGTTTGGTCTTCCTCCAAAGGAAATTTCGTGCTCATTGAGATCTTCACTAGAATCTAGTGAACCCTGTTTCACAATTTTCCCTTCTTTATCCGAAGATAACTGAACCTCCTTTGCTAGTCTTTTCCACCTTATCATAATGACAATCAGAGCACTCCATACGATTGCTATGATAAATGGACATATCAGAAAGAGATTGATCCAAGAAGATGAATACTTCTTCATCTTTTCCGGTGGGATGACAAAATGGTTGAAAAAAATGAGTGACATTGCGAATTTGAGTGAAGTAACTGCAACTATTGTTGCCATGGTTAGCAATCTTTCAAGTCCATATGCTGCATATTCCGTGTGCACAGTGCTAAACGTTGTCACTCGTGGCTCAAGAATGTTACCAAGTACGTCTCTAAGTGTTGTGCCAATGAAATTTTCGCTTGTCACAAATACCTTAAGTTTTATGTGAAATTGCTTGATGTCTAGAAGATAGGGAAGAATCGGTTCCAGCAAGGAAACATCTTGTGATTTCTTTGTTGTGTATATGAGTTGTATTCTATTTGGAAAACCAAAATTTCCATGGCCTGAGTTGGAGCCAATTTCCTTCAAAATGCTTAGAAATGGGGTGACCCCAATCCCTCCTGCAACTAGGACCAAATTATCATACCTGCACCAGAAATTTGTAAGTTATGCATTTTAATATTCTTTTCATACTTCAATTTGAATTTAGAAGGTTAATATTACAATTTTTTAAAGATACCTTATGAAATCAAGTGATGCAGGACCATAAGGACCTTCAATGGCAACCGGGACACATTTCCTTTGATCCCCTTCAGAATCATGATCTTCATGAATTAAGGTGTACAAGGAACCTGTCCATTGCCCCTCGCATCTTACAACAACTGTGATTGTATTTTCATTGATGGTAGAACTAGACGTTACACTAAAAGGATGCCATTGAAGCTTAGAAATGCATGGTATCTTCAAAAAGACCACACTTGTTGGTGTATACTTCATCCCTGTATCATATAGAACAAATGTCATTATGCTGCTACTAAATTTCAGTTTCTTTTTTTTGGTAGTGAAGACAGATGATGACTTACTCGGATCCTTTGGCAAAGTTAATTCCACGGCATTACAAGGGAAGACACGCGCAAGAAGAATGCATGTCTCTAGCCTAGACTGTATGACACGGAGCAACTTATCGATGGCAAAGAGGAAAACTCCCGGGAAAACCATGTAGAAATGGCGGTCTCCACCGTGGAACAAGAAGAGCACAATGAAGCCTATATATAGGTGGTGTGTGTAGTAGAAGAGGTGAAACCATTTCCTCCTTATTTGTGGTATGGATGTGATCCACATGATGATAGCCATTGCAAGTGCCATTTCACCAGCAAGATATATCCTTCCCTTTCTTTGCCATTTCCACATCTACTTTAATTTAAAGTTTGAGTTATCAAGTGAACCATAGTTTTGTTTTTTTTAAAAAAAAAAATAGAATTTGCTAAAGGGTCAAATTTGGTGAGTTTGATGGTTTTACTTACTTCGTTTTGGATTCTATGTTTCATCCCCCAAACTAAAAGTGTGCCCGTGCCATGCAGGGTAGCAAAAAACACCAATGCATTGCCAAGCCATATGTGATACCTCACAGAAGCCTCGAATTGAATGCCAATTACGCGGAACAAGGACATCCCTCGTAGCACCGGGAGAAGTAATAGAGCTAGGCAAGCTTCGGACAACAACCCACATCGCGTGGCCAACCGGGACATCTTGTATTGCCACCTGAAAATCAAGTGTTTTTTTTATGGTTTTAGTTACTCTCGTATGTATAGTTTAAGTTGATATGAATAACTCCAAGAAATGTAAATATATGCTCACGGGTTCAATTCGAGTGACTTGATGATTTTTGGTGTCACCTTCTTGAAGTCGTTTGAGACATGGACATAAAATGTCCAAACAAGAAAGGCGATGAACAGAGCTGCGACAAGGATCTGCAGTCCGGACAAGATTCCTATGTATGGATTCACTAGTAATGGAGCAGACATGCGAGAACCAATAAATCGACTTCTCCCTTGCCTGAACCAATACTAGGATGAGTCTTCGCGTGTACTAGAAAAATAATGCCTAAAGAAACACGTTGAAATTTAACTTTATTACCAGTTCATGGATCTTCTTTGTTCAAACTCTGTGTAGACAAACCCAATTATTGCCAAGGCAATCAGGGGAAAGGAATAGACAACAAAATCAAGACCTGTTTAACAAAAACCAACCGATGATTAGGTTTTGCTTGACTATTCTCTTTTTTGTGCAAAAGACAGGATTTTGAAAAAACTATGAAGTGCATAAATACTAATACCGTTGTATCCAAACACAGTAGATGATGCTGTCTTTTCTGCTTCTTTCCATTTCCTTGTCCAGAACTCAGTTGGCTTCAGAATCCACAGAACAATCCAACCAGCAAATAACAAGATCATCAGTAGCCTAACTACTAGCATCGATATATGCTTCATGCTTGACCTCAAACAAGTTCTACCAGCAATAATCACAACTACAAGTAGTTGCCTTATATAGTGTTCTTGTAAGAACCAAACACCGGTTGCTCTTCCCTTCGTGGCTAGTGCATTGTGAAGGCAATGGAAGATCGGATGCGTGTCTTATCGATTGAGATAATGGATGATGGCGATATGGAGCACCATGGATAGTGAGTTGCAAACATGGCTACAGAGAGATGGATAGAAGCATATTCATTCTTACATGTATATGGTGATGGTAATAATAGGTGTTCTTTGTCTGTGCATATCTTGGCAAGATTGGAAACTGATGATTTTGTGGAATAATTGGTTTGGTATGAGGATAATGGTGTGGAGGGAAGGTGGTTAGGTCCACAGACCCACTAGTTGGAAGACTCCACTTGGATTAGTGTTGGTTGAAAAGATGCAGAGAAAATGACTGCAAATGATGAATGTGGAGTCGCTTCATACAGGTAGGGTAGAAATTCAACAAATGTGGACTTTCAATGTGATCCATGTATATAAAGCTGTGTTTTTTCTAACATACATCATACATGTATGTTTAAACTGAGACTGCATTGTATGGTTGTAGAATTAGAGGGTGTTTGGATAAGCTGCAAGAAAATGAATTATCTGATTATTGCGTTTTCAAAACATAAATAATCAGTTTAACCGCTAAAAAAAGTGCTGCAAACTTGATTATTTGCGTTTTGAAAACGCAATAATCAAATAATCTGTTTTTATATTGCTAATCCAAACACCCTCTTAAAGTGCGAAAAATATACTTAATTAGGAATATACTCTATTATGCAATTTTTTTAGGAGCCCAAGCCAGATAAAGGCTGATGGGAGTCCATACTACACGAAATATAAATGGATAAAGGGGAGAGATAGAAGGTCGGTTGAGGAATCGAACCCCCAATCCTAAGGTTGGGACGCATAGATTTAGCCGCTCTTCATCCCCTCTATTATGCATTTTTTTTTTTTGAGGAGCCATTAAAAGCCTGGAAAATGAGTGGTGAGAGTTAATGCCACACAAATTACAAGGGAATAAAAATGAGGGGAATCGAACCTCTAACTTTCCGTTGGAAGTAAAGGGACTTAACCACTTGAGCCTAAATCCTCATTCCCTCTATTATGCATTTAAGCATAAGAGAACATTTAACTATCTCATAACCACTAAATTGAAATTTAAATTCAAATATTTTTTTTGAGTAAATACTTATGCTATGATTTTTAACTATCTCATAACCACTAAATTGAAATTTAAATTCAATTATAAAATAATTAAAATTTCACGTAAACATCATTCCTCAAATCTCAAACACTTTTTGCCTGTCAATTTCCCAGCCAGTCGGAATAAACTTGTGAGATACTGATTATCATTTACCAGTGTTCCATGTCCTGCTAAACTAAACAGAAACACTTATCACTATCACACTGTATATACTTTCGTAGTATATCACAGTGGCTAAAGTTTAAACAATTGTTAAAATCAGCCGAGCTGTAGCTGAGCTCAAGCACTGAATTCTTTCGTCTAGCCCGTGCCATTCAGGCCAACAAAACGGTAGCAACAACGATCCATGTTGCCCTATGAAAAAGAAACAACCAACGCCACTTGCTGAAATCATCCTAAATAGAAGGCATCCACCATACAATTTACATAAGCAGGTCAATAATCGATGATGATGATGATGATGATGATGATGATGTGTGTCATATATCATACTACCCTACAAAACATTCACAAAAAGTGAAAAAAAAGAGGCAAATAGCCTAAGCCTAGCCTTACAAACGCGACCCTTCTCGTGAGAGCAGGAGCTAATGGGTTCTCTTGGATCCAAGAGGTATAGCATTAGAACCAGAGATCAACGACCGGTTCCCAAAACCACCTCCCCTTCCTCTGGACCGGAAGTTACTACCTGAATCAGCCACAAAGATTTGATGTTCAGGAATACCAAATTGTATGTTCATGTCAATCCTAACATATTCATCAAATTGACATGGCATTTTAAATGATGAACTAATATTCAATCAATCCATTGCAATATCCACCATGAACTCTTAATAAGTATCATGGTAATAAATACTATGTCCCTATCAGGCAATCACAATGCATCTCTTTGAAGATAATCAATATGTAAAACAAACACCATTCCAAACATTCAAAATAACATTTGAAAAAATAATACTACAAGATAATAATTACCTCCCATGTTAGATCCAGATGATTGGGCTAAGGCAGAAAGTTGAGGAGGAACTATTTGCCTTGCTTGCTGCAGTATCTTAATTAGGCCTCTTGCATGCCTAGCATTTCCATGGGTGAAAAATGAGAATGCAGTTCCTCTGGCTCCAGCACGACCAGTTCGGCCGATCCTATGAACATAGTCTTCGAGGCAAGATGGGAAGTCATAGTTAACCACACATTTAATGTCCTTCACATCTGCAAGCAAAGACAGAGTGTCAGATGTGATGCCCACTAATTAGCTACCTTATCCCTGCTGTCCTAAGATCAAAAAGTTGATCATGCTTAAGATATCACACATTTTTCAGATGTGCCTACCTTATTTGCAGGGATAAGGAGCTGCTCGTCCACAATTTCAAATATCATTGTCCAATGAATACTCTCGTAGGAGTCAACCGGCTGATGCAAACTACCAGCTCCCTAGTGTGGATGGGCACTTTAACATTAACACTACTCAGACACAAAGGAGGGTACACCACATAGGTGGAAGAATGATTTTACATATAGACAATGCTCATGAATAGTGCTCATCCTCAGATAATGAAAATCAGAGCAAACATTACAATGTTGACTTGAACTGTAAAATCTGATCAAAATCCACGCAATGATGTTCACTCCTTGCTTCCATACTACTAAGAACAGGGAAAGGAACCATACGGAACACCCCATACACCAATACTTCACTTATATCTCTCAGGTCTCAGTTAATTTGTCAAGTAACATCCAAATTACTCGCTATTTTTCATCAGTTTAAAATTAGGATATTTCTGTGCCATAACCAAGTCAAGGCACCAACTTGACGTAGCTACCTAATATCCTTCAAATCCAGTTTCATTAGGAACTATAGTCACACAAAATGAAGGAGTTCTGATCAGCCATTGGGAATGATAGCAAAAGCCTGTGCACCCAAACCACAACATTCTCAGGAACATGGGGAACAGCCGGCAGACTAGGCTACGTAGTTGTAACACCTAAATAAGATACTAAAACCTAAACTGCAAGACTAATCCTACCAAGGCCACGAGCAGCCACATCTGTGGCAATCATTATAGGGTTCCTGCCACCTTTAAACTCTGCCAGGACCCAATCCCTCTCATCCTGGCTTTTATCACCATGGATGGACAAAGCTGGCCATCCATCCATTCTCAGCTGACGTGTGACTTGATCACATCCTTTCTTTGTCTCAACAAAAATCAAAATTTTATTACCATCCATTATTTCCTTCAGCAATCTGATCAACCTGCTTGAGAGATACACAATAGAGTCAAGAAACTTATCGGGAAACAACCAGTATTAAGTCCTACCAATATTACCTGGTATACTTCTCCAAATCAGTCATAACTTCGACAATTTGATGGATAGATTGATTAGCCTTCAGATCTGAAGACCCAATGGTAACCTGTAACGTATTAAAGAATAATTCATAATTCAACATCATAATTGAGGTCCATTTTCATGTACTCATTTACAACCAAACTAGTGGCGACGTTGAACTTGATTTAAAGTTGAATAATTCCAGGAGAGTGGAACTGAAAGACAAACCTTATATGGATTTCGCAGGAATTGTCTTGCTAAATTTTGTACTTCCCGTGGCCATGTAGCACTCCAGTACAGAGTTTGCCTATCTGAACGGATCTGTATTTTCAGAAAACATTAGACAACATATGCCACAACATTCCAAACATTTTTAACCGGTATGGGAAATGTGAGAGCTTAATACTGTATAATGTGTGGCTCACACATGAATTATTTACAAAGATCTGTGTGTATCATTAATGCAGATAATGAGTTCACAGCACATTATGGAAACTTGAGTGTTTATACTTATAAAATGTTCAAACAACAAATTTTATCAAAATTTGCTATATCATAATAAAGTAACTGCCAAAATAATTAAATGTAGGCACATCCAATAATTTTCTAACACAGAAACATGCAGTCCAGTAAAGTCTAATCGTCTTGATAGTAATTCTACCAAAAAGTACCGCCTCGATCAGAATAATTAACACCATTGCCCTCATGTCCTGTGTTAATGCTTTTGACATGCTCTGGCATTCCAGGATATATATTTCAATCTCATTAAATATAAATCACCAAGAACAATATATAAACATAGATAAAATGAAAGTAACGAGAAGATCAATGACTCAATACCTGAGAAATAATTTTTCTGATTTGGGGTTCAAAACCCATATCCAGCATGCGGTCAGCCTCATCTAACACAAGGTATGTAACCCTTTTCAGATTCGTATGTTGAGCTTCCAGCATATCTATCAGTCTTCCAGGAGTTGCAATCACGATTTCAACTCCTGGCATAAGAATTAAGCAACAAATATTTCTTCAAATATCATTACAATGAGTTTCAGAACAAGGACAGACAAATAGCAGATCAAAGTCACCTCTTTTTAGGTCACGAATTTGTGGTCCTTTTGGTGCACCGCCATAAATGCAAGTACTTCTTATGTGTGCATATGATCCAAATTTTGCAGCTTCTTCTTGAATTTGAACAGCTAATTCTCTAGTAGGTGCAAGCACAAGTACAATTGGACCTTCACCTTGCTCTGATTTATTTAGTCGTCCCAAGAAAAAATTTATACATTATTACATTTATTAAAACTTATAAGAAAAGACAGATCGTTTATCAAATAATCGTTGCTGAGAAGAACTTACCCAGCCTTGGCTGAGCACTAACATGAACAAAGCCAGGCAGCAAATATGCCAAAGTCTTTCCAGAACCAGTCTCAGCTATGCCAATTAGATCTCGGCCCTTTAAAGCCATAGGCCACCCTTGTGATTGAATAGGTGTTGGCTCAACAAAACCCAATCGATTAATGACTTCAAGGCAGTAATCTGCAAATGAATCTTATACATGAGCTACCTACAGATGGAAGGTTAACAGCAAGGAAATGATGAGATGTAAATCCATGGGAGATGAGGATACATTGTGGGATTGGGAAGCATAGTAACATTTACATAGTTGTGAGTGGAAGATGTCCTCATGACATCCCTAATCAAACAACTGGAAGAAATTTCCATTGAAGGGGAAAAATTGAAAGCAGTACCAGGAAAATTTGCTTCCTGAAATACCCTAATTGGTTTAGGGACATCATGGCCTTCAACAGTGATTTCCCTCCTTGCACGATACATCATAACCTCTTGCTCAGTCATAGCCCTTACAGAAGGACTCTCCACATAAAAATCCTTCTTGAAAGGAATCAATCCTCTGAAGTCTGGCTTAGGAAGGGAAATATTGTCTATGTCATCCCCTCTATGTCGACCTCCATTCCCACCTCGACCTCCACGATTGCCATGGCTACCTCTACCGCCACCAAAGCCTCCCCGGGGAGCACCCCTTCCTCCATCACGGCCAAGATCAAAACCCCTACCAGAGGTATGCCCTCCTCTCCCATCACCTCTTCTATCTCCAAAATTACTACTGCCTAATCCTCTATCACCAAACCCTCTTCCTCCACCATCTCCACTTCCACGACCAGCCTCGAATCGATGTCCAACACCAAGAGAAATATCATGATTCCCAGTAAACCCAATGCCACCTCCTACGACCCTAACACCACTGAGAACAGGAGGTTGTGCCATAGGAGGACCTCCATATGGATTCGGAGCACCATGCCCATAGTAGGCAGCACCACCTGGCACAGGCGGTGGAATAATCACCGGTGGTTGTCCCATGAAATCGCTAAAAGAATTAAAAAGCAAATATCACTAAGATAGAACTACAATTCCACCAGAGTACCATCAGCACTTAGTTGAACATACAAATGAATAGCACTCCAATAATGCACACGTAGAAAACTAACAATGACTGCCTCAGAAGTAAGAGGAGTGTCTATTGCCTAATACCCGATTAAACCAATTACGAAGATGGGCAACAAAAGATTCAATCAATAACAACTAAGTAGGAGATAATACACTATGCCTTTACAAACACATAGAAACCTACAAATTCAGTATTAAGATGAAGACAAACTTTTGCAGCAGAATCATACATTTCCAGCTATTTCAGCACGCAGAAGCCACAAAAACATTTAATTAAAGCATATACTGAGTACCTCCGACGCTGACGATAGGAACCCCCATCGTGAAGCCTGGGGTCGTAGTTGTTGTACATGATGGGAAGGAAAATTTGGGTTCAAATTTGGAATTAGGGTTTGCAGATATTGGAGAAGGAAGTAGGTGAACAAAAAGAACGCCTAAAACAAGCCGTGGGTTAATTGATAACGTGAATTCGAAAAATAAAAACGGTTTTGCCACCCTTTCACGCAGTATACATTTGTACTTCCTCCTTTCTGATGGATACCTCTTTGCGTAGTATAGTAGACTTATGAGTTATGATCAAATCTTTTAATTTAGTTCATAAATCATACTAGTTCATAAAAAGTGATATACATCAAATTTTTATAATAATTTTTATTTATATACAATATAAATTATTATTAAACTATTAATTTTAAAAATTTTGGGATAAAATATGAATAATTATAATTAAGCTAGTGTGAATAAAAAAAAAAGAAAAGAATTAAAAAAAAAAGGAAGTGCTCGGACTCAATTCAGACTATTTTGAGTGAATCACACTCGAATTTGATTTGCTCGTTTAATAATTTAAAGTTCGAATTTAGTACCAACATTAATAATTACTCCCTCCGTCCCATTTAACTTGTCTTGTTTGACTTTTGCACACAATCCAATGCACTTTTTCAATCATTAATATCTCAAAATATGTACAAAGAAAAATTATGTAAAATATATATTCTAAAACTACATGATCGTACGATTTTAACAAGACCCAACTCGACTATTTTTTCCAAATATACACTAGCAATAAAATTGAGTCAAAGTTGAAAAATGAACAATGTCAAAAAGTCAAACCAGACACGTTAGCTGGGACAGAGGGAGTATTATACATACTACGTATATTTTATTATATATTTATTTAATTTTTCATTGTCTTTTTAAATTGTTTAAGGAATTTATAAAATTAAAGTTTGTTCTATTTTCAAATTTAAAATTTAATTATATTTAGTTAGTTTTAGACTTGATTTCAATTTAATTCTTTAACAATATGGAGTCTGGTTTTTTTTTTTTTTTTTTTTTTTGCATAGCTGTAGCCAGAATAATATAGAGTTCGGTTAATTTGTGGTTGGATATTTAGTTAAAAATCATAGCACAAGTATTTACTCAACTCTGTAGAAAAATATTTATGTTTTTTGCTTTTATAACCGCAATGCTTCAAGTTAAAGAGAAACAAAATGAAAACGCGGGTGGAAAGCTTTCGTTTTTTTTTTCTTTTTTTTTTTTTTAAAAAATTATTATACAAACAAGTCACCAAGCCATACTAAAAATAAAAGGAAAAAGGCAGGGGAGAAGCAGTGGCGGAACTAGGATTTCAACCTAGAGTGTGCGGAAATTTAAATAACACAGTGTCATAATCAAAATAGAGAGAAGAGTGTACCTTGTGATGCAGGGGATGAAATATGATTGCTTGTTGATGGCAATGGTTACGGTTTCAAGCAAGACAACATTGGGTGCCCTTGCTTGGTAAGTAATAATCAGGACAACAAAAAATTATCCTTATAGAACATCTGATATGAAGTTCACAATAAAAATTACCACAAGCAAAAATGTTCAAGGTAACTGAATTCCCCAAAGCTCTTCCATCAAACACTAGAAACAAAGAAGTGGACACAAATCAATCAAGCAAGAAAGCATAATTTTGTACTTCATTAGCTAATTATTAGACTACGACTCAAGGCGAAAGCAAACATGGAAAATTCTTTTAAGAAAGCAGCTAATTATTAGACTACCACTCAAGGCTAAAACATTGATAATCCTAGAATTGATCAATCTTGTTAATTCTAAGCAGTCAACACGAACCATTTATATGGCCACTAATTGGCAAGTTGGTTCACGCTAAATGATGTGGCAAAACAACTAATCATCTATTATGACGACTGACAACACTAAAGCTAACACAATCTTGGCCACTAACACTTGCACAACCAAAACAGTTGTTCTACCTATAATAGTGTTTCCTTGATACTACAATAAGGATATGTCAGGAAATGGAGTTTTAATCAATCAACAGCTACACAAGCTACACAATGACAACAAAATCTTATTTTCTCTTGTTATTTCTTCAGGCAGAAAAGTGGAACATCGAATGGGCATTTATTTTATTTAAATATGAAATGTCCAATCTGTGTTAATTTCTATTATTGCATTGTCGTTATGTAGAATTCCACCAAACCACTTTAGATTGCTCCCTACAGAAACATAGGAGATCGATTAAAAATCATTTTTTTTAAAAAAAAAAAGAAACCTAAAAGTAGCTCCAGTTTCCACTTTCAGCGATTTTGTTTCCAATTCTTTCTAGAGATGCAACACAGACCTTTGGCTTGCTAAGTAACTTATTATATACAGAGTGAACAAGAAAATACCTCGCAAGTTGCAACCTCAACCCGACGTATGGTGTGCCCAACAATCTTTGAAATTTGGACAGCTCTCAAGAGATGGAGGCGGCGCGGTGGTTGTAGGTGGTGAAGAAAGACAAAATCTGAACTCTGGCGGTGGACTGGTGACTGGTCAGTGAGGGAGAGGAGACGAAAGGCTTAACAGTGATGGGTAGGGGTAGTTTAGGGGAAATAGGGTTTGGAATTGGGGATGTATGGAGAATTTTTTATGTATGAATTAAAAAAAAAAAGAAAAATCTGAGGTGCGTCAGCTGACCACCCTAGCGCCGGACTGGTTCTGCCACTGGGGAGAAGGGCTGTTCGGCATGCCAGGTTTATGGGGAGGTGTTTGATAGGGCATGTGGACGTCTTCCACAGGCTAAGGAGTTGCGGTTAGTGCATTGGAACCCCCGCACCATAGTGGCATGATTCTTCATGTTGACGGTAGTGCGCTTGGGAACCCGGGAAGGGCTGGATTTGGTGGTGTCCTCCGAGATGGTGATGGGCGTTGGTTGGAAGGATTCTCTGGTTCGATTGGCACCTTTACCAATATCTTGGCTGAACTCCATGGCATATGAATGGGTTGAAGAGGCTCCACACCATGGTCATAGAGTCTATTTGCTGCTATTCTGACTCCTTGGAGGCACTTCGACTCATTCAGCCGGAATTGATTGATGATCATCCCCTTTGTGCATTGGTCCGTAATATCCAAGATATGCTGGAACTCCATTCAGGCTATCGATGGTATCATATCCTTCGGGAGGGTAACTCGGTTGTTGATGCTTTGGCTAAGTATGGTTCGAGGTCGGTGCAGTTCTTCACCACCTGGGCGTTCCCACCGGATGAAGTGAGACCGTTGCTCACAGCGGACATGGCGGGTACCTGGTACCCTCGGTACTGAATTCTAGTTTTTTTGGTTTTTATTTTTTTCGGTTGTTTCTCCTTTCCCTACCATCCCTTGCTGTAGGTATTTTCTCTTTGTTTGTTGACGTCTTCATTGCGTCCATTCACCCAAAAAAAACAATTAAACACACGAGAAATGAAAATTTAGAAGTGCGGGTAAAGAAATTGACGTCGCGCAGCACATAGTGAACTGTAACTAAGGAGAAAGTGATTTTTAAAAAAATTTAAATATAAGAAGATTAATCTGAAATATTTTTACATGGTGACGTAAAATAATTTTAAATCAATAGTAAGTATTTGTTTTTTTGTTTTTTTTTTGGGGGGGGTGGGGGGGGGGGGGGGGGGGGGGGGAATGTACAAAACTTGAGAAAAAAATTACCAAAGATGTCGTATGGCGTGGATTGGGCCTTAATTCAATTTATTCAAGTGGGCCTGATGCGGGCTTTAACCTGCGAATTGCGTGAATGTAATAAAGAGGTCAACGGCGAAGGACGTTAATTCGAAACCCTCGCCCTATATAACCTTCTGGTGGATACCCTAATCTCAACTCTGAAGCGCCGATCTCAGCTGGATATCGATTCCACTCCGAAACCCTAGCAATGACGACGAGATTCAAGAAGAACCGCAAGAAGCGCGGCCACGTGAGTGCCGGCCACGGCCGTATTGGTAAGCATAGAAAGCATCCCGGTGGTCGCGGAAACGCCGGTGGTATGCATCACCACCGCATCCTTTTCGACAAGTACCATCCCGGATACTTCGGTAAGGTCGGTATGCGTTACTTCCACAAACTCCGCAACAAGTTCTATTGCCCCACCGTCAACATCGACAGGCTCTGGTCGATGGTGCCCCAGGAGGTGAAGGACAAGGCGTCCAAGGACAATGTTCCCTTGATTGATGTCACCCAGTTCGGTTACTTTAAGGTCCTCGGTAAGGGTTTGCTCCCTGCCGATCACCCCGTTGTGGTGAAGGCCAAGCTTGTCTCGAAGAATGCTGAGAAGAAGATTAAGGAGGCCGGCGGCGCCGTCGTGCTCACTGCGTAATTAGAGTTTTGTTTAATTATGTGTTTAATTTACGCTTGCAATAGCCATTTCTGCTGAATTGCTCGTTATATGTTTTAGTTGATACTTTGAGTGCAATGATTTTGTCTCAATTTTATCCAAATGATTTGATTATGCTGGTACTTTTCATTTTTATTAGTATCTGTTTTGTCATTTGAAATTGTCTGTGTTGGATAATTGCCTCATTTCTGGAAATCCCTAGCTGAATTTGGAGAGGATCTGGCTAGAAACTGTACCTTTATGTTCTTGAGGATGTTATGTTTTGATTCTCGTTCTGTTATGTTTGGGGATCTGGCAATTTGCTTCGTTTTGTTAGTCCCATTGATGCAAGATGATGGTTGATGCTTGATAATAGATAGTATAGTTGATGTATTGTTGTTCCATGAAAGGCTCTTGATTAGCATTTAGAAGCATCCTTTTCAGTCCCATTGATTGTTTTCTTGATGTGTGTTTGGATTCAGTCGGTGGTTGATCTCTTTTTTTTTTTTTTTTTTTTTTGGTGGCTTATTTCTGTATGCTCTTAAATTGAACCCTGCTTGATTGGTGATTATGAACATGTAAGTCCCCTTCCCTTGGCTCTTTGATTGATTGTTCTAAAGTGAGTTGCTTTAGAGTCAATTTAGTACTTTTTCCCATGCTGTAAGATCAAAGGGACTGGTTCCAGATTGGTGTACTTTTATACTAATGAAGCCAAAGCGGGGGCAGAAAATTGGTTTATTGCTGTAAAATTGATTGAGCTATTTGGTTGTTTAAGCTTGCTTAAAACTATTTCTGTACAAAGCACTGATTGTTTGAGAATTTAAACTAGTCGAGCAGATTTTGTTTTTGATGAGCTGATAAAAAGCTTGGGTTGGCAAAGCTATGTTAAATAGGGATTAGGATTAATGATATCTAAAAGTTTACTGTTGCATTAGGTGTCATTTGACATTCTAAAATTACATGATTAGACTAATCTAACAAATTCTCAATTGACTATGTTTTTTTACACAAGTATGATAAAATTTGAATCAAATTTAAACAGTGAATACTGTTAAAAAGTCAAATGTAACAATCTACATATATATAAGTTGAACTTGAGGATTGCTGCTGACTTGCTGGGTGTAGTGTAGAAGTTTTTGATTATCAAATCTATAATATATTAAGGTTTTTGATGTAGCTACATTAAATTTCCTATTATAATTCTATTGGGCCTTTAAAAAATAATTTTGAAAAAGCTCACAAAACAAATAGTCTCATTGTTAGTCCAAAAAAGCTCATGAATATACATTCAATAATAATTTTTTAATTAAATTATAATTTAATTAAAAATAATGTAAAAATTGTTTGAGAAAAAATATTTATATTTTTTTTAACAAATTTTGATGTTTTAGCAATTTATCTTTATTTAGTAAAACATATTGTACATTATATTATGTAATTTATATAATGTAATATAATTAATTTGTTTAATTAGGATATTTTTGAATTAAATATTTTATTTGCTTCATATTAATTGGATTAAATTATACTCCCTCTGTCCCATTATTTATGTCTCATTTTTCTTTTTGGTCTGTCCCAACACCTTTGTCTCATTTCCATTTTAGGAAATCATTAAATATTAATCACACATCTACACCAATCACATCACATTAATAAATAAATATATTAAAATTTTAAATCCAATACCATTAATAAATTTCAATTCACAACCATCATATCACACATAAATAAATCGACTAAAAATTCAAACACATTACAATCACATCACATAAATTACTAATTTACCATTCTTTTAAATACTAATTTACCCTTACATTAAATACTAACTATCCCCACATAAAATACCGTGCCCAAAAGTTTTGAGATACTTCTAGTGGGACGGAGGGAGTATATATATTGAAGGTATGCATGTGTTTCTGTCAATACAATGATCTAAATTTGAAGAAAAAATTAATTGTGATTTTATTTACTTTTTTTGTTTGATTAGGATTTTTTAGTTCAAGATAATTTCTGTTGAAAATTGGGAATAATTGTATATTACTCCCTCCGTCCCATTCCAAATGTCCTACTTACTATTTTTGGATGTCCCTTACAAATGTCTTCTTTCTATAAATAGAAATAATTTCCCCTCCAACAACTATGTGAACCCCACCATATACTCACAAACCAACTCTACCTTAATTCCCGTGCCCAACAGTAACAAGACACTTGGAGTGGGACGGAGGGAGTACTAAATATTATATACATTGTTTTAAAAAATTTTGTACATAATTTTATATATAAATAGTATTTATATTTAATACAATTATCTACATTTAATAAAAGGATATCATCCATAATAGCGTGATAATTTAATTTCGGTTTAAAAAAATAAAAGAAAGGTTTAAACGGTTGGTTAACCGGATAAACCATCGGTTAATTGGCAAATAATAATTATTTCATATGGAATTCATATACATTTGTGTGTTATTTCGTATTCATCAACAGATCAGTATTTTATTATTTTCTTATGCAAACTATATTCTACATATCATTATCATATATCATTCACACCCATTCGGGTGGGGGTGGGGGTAATACTAGTACACATAATAAGTAGTTCTGAAAAAAAAAAAAAAAAATAGGAGTCGAGCTAGCTAGACTTGGCTTCCCTAGCTTGAATTTGCCCTTAGTGAGCGTGTTGAATTGGTTCTGTTACGAAATTTACTTAAAATCCAATTCTGGAGATTAATGAAGAGGCGTGGTATGAGCCCGAACAAACATTATAGAAGTAGTATATGTTTTGACGACATTATTAAACTTTAGATTCCTTATTACCAAAGCATGTGTTATACTATCTATCACGATAAAGGGCTCTATCTATATACTTCCTCCGTTCCTTTTTAAATGCTACGGACCCACATTTCACGCAATCCAATACACGTTTTTAATCATTCATAACTCAAATTGTATACATGTAAAAATTTTGAAAATTTGATATTCTAAATCTATGCGATTAGACGAATCCAACAAGATCCCACTTGACTATATTTTATCTTATATAACTGTATTAAAAAGTCGAATCAAAGTTACTCAATGAACAGTAACAAAATCTCAAATGTGCATTTAATAAGGAACGGAGGAAGTACAAAACAGAATGTTTAAGTCGCGGGAGGACCAAGCCAAAAATTCCTCAAATTAACATGATAAATACTACTAGTAGTAGTATTCATTTGATATCATCAATAATGCATTACAAAAAGATGGGCTTGTGTTATAGTGTTGGGCCATGCGAAAAATGGAGTGGACAACAAGGAAAATTATGTACTAGTAATAGTAGAGAAGGGCGTGACTACTGGTGTGTGTGTGTGTGTTTTTTTTTTTTTTTTGGATAAAGGACGTAATAATAAAATGTGGGTAAAGGTTACAAATCTACCAACTCTAAAGAATGACAGGAATGAAGGAAGAAAGGAAGATCAGAGCACTTAGAAATGAAGGCAGTAAACTCTAGCCAAATTAGCTGTGTATAACGAACAATCCAGCTCTATCCGTGTGGGTATCAGGGCTGTCTAATCATTTTTAGTGGCCCTGTTCTAATAAGAAATTTTAGGCCCTCTTATCATATCTAATAAATTAATTACAAATTTTATTTTATTTATTTTATTTTTAAAATTTTTTTTGCGGCCTAAGCCAAAGAAATTGATGGTGGAAAATCATATCACACAAGTTACAAAGAAATAAATAAAATGAATAGCGGGCCAAGTGACGAATCGAATCCCTAATAATTAAATTGAAAATCATGAATTTGGCTATTTGAGCAAGCCCTCATCCAACTTTTAAAAATTATTTTTAAAACTAAAAATATATTAAAAACAAAACATAAAAATATCAATTTTTAGCTACATCATTTACTAATCTGGGCCCAATAATAATATTAAGAATTCACTTTACTTATAAATCATTTACCAAATCCTAAATCAAAATGGATAATTTTTTTAGTACTCCATTAATAAAACAAACTAAAAAAAAAAAAAAAATGGGCCCCAAAATTTGGGGACCCTGTGCAATAGGCCTGGAAGTACAGGGTAATAGCCGGCCTTGGTGGGTATGCCCAGGTCGTAAAGAACTTGGAGCCACTCGCCCCTCTTTTGGCTAAGAGTATCGGGCGGCAACCGTATTTCTTTCTCTAGTTGTTCATAGTGAAAGGTAGGGCGTATGAGAAAAAGAGAAATTAGAATTGATGAGAGGGAATCATTCGTCCACGATCCAGTCATTTTCATTTGTCCATACATAGGCATAGGCTGCTCAGAATTTGGTGGTGCCATCCATCCATATTAGTACAATTATTAATTCCAATTTAGTAGTAGTATGACATAAGATTGTAATAATAATAATAATAATAATAATAATAATAATAATAATAATAATAATAATAATAATAATAATAATAATAATAATGCACAGCAGAACAGCTGTATTGTGACAGTGTACACTCAGTCACATCCATATAATAAAAGAAAATAAAATTGGCACTCACCTTTTTATGTTGCACCAATTGATAGACATAGACGGCCGGGCCGTTCCTCCTTTTTTGGCTCTCGTCTTATCACTCTTTATTAACTACTTCCTCCGTCTCGGTATAATTGTTACGTTTGATTTTTTGACACTATTCACTGTTTAAGTTTGATTCAAATTTTTATCATAGTTCTATAAGAAAAAACATAGTCAATTGAGATCTTGTTAGATTCGTCTAATCTTGTAGTTTTAGACAATCAAATTTTTATAATTTTTTATTGTACACAATTTAAGTTATTAACCATTAAAAATGAGTATTGACATACGCGTCAGGTGGATTCGTGACAAAAACAATGAGACGGAGTAGTATTATTATTGCATCTCCTATGAAGTGAAAGTAATTTTCTTGAATAAATAGTGGAGTAGTAAAAGACAAGAGTGGGGGCAGAGACAGTTGTACAATAAACAACACTAGAGGACACTAACGTACGAAGAAGGTGTTAAATTACTTCTTCTCCCATTGCAAGAGGAGACTGCACTAGCAACGTGGGAACCACGTGCCAGCCGCATCTGCTGCTAAACAATCCTTCATAGAGTCGGGGAAAAACCCATGTAGTATAGAAAAGTTCACTCTCCGCTCTCATCTTAGCTAGTCTATCTTCAACTAAATTCTCTTCATACAAAATATGATCAAACGGACAATACTGAAATTGGCTACACAACTCCTCAATTTGAAACAAGAGGGACGCAAGGCAATGAGCTCGGACACCGGTCCTTTAATCAACCTTAAGTCCTCCTTGGAGTCGCAGAAACAAAACAGAGTTTGATCTAATAATTAAACTTGACCCAAAATAATAATAACCTTTACCCAAAAAAAAGTTAAAAGAAATGGGAATCGCCACCTCGTATAGTGGTTGTGTCCCCTGACTTTCAACCTTATAATTGGGGGTTCGATTCCCACCCGATTCTCTATCCCTCCATTTTATCACACTTTGTTATTTGTGTGATTTGGGCTCCCACACACATTTGCCACTGTAAACACGTGAAATTTATTCCTACTAAAAATGCGATACGTGCAAATTCAAATATTAGTTTAATTATTTTCTAAGCATTTTAAATAAATTAAATTCTTAAAATAATTATTAATTGGGTTATTTATATCAACAAGCCAAATGGACTTATGTTGGGCCAATGTGGACAAGTCCAAATGAATGGACACTTGAAGCAGGCCAGTCCATGGAAATTTGTTAATGTGAACAAGCACAGATGAAAGATCCACATATCTTGGCCTGATGGATACGTGGATTGGACCGGTCCATCGAAATCGGCCATCGTCCACTATTTTTTCTCTATAAATAGAGGTGTCCCCTCATAAATTAGGGTGACCTCTAGACACTTCACATTCACAAGACTCAAACACTTGAGATCGACACTAACAAAACGCTGCAGAAATCCCAAGAAGCCGGAGAAGAAGCACAAAAGCATCTCGAGTTCTTCAAGGTTGAAAGAATCAAAGGAGTACCAGAAGTCGAGCACTTATATCGTTTGATATTATTATATTTGTTTTAAATTCTCTGTAGTTGTAGACATTTCTTATGAAATTAATAAAATTATTTTGCAGCATCTGTCTATGCATTTTTGCCCTTACATCGAGATATGAGTATCGATATTTTAAAAAAAAAAAGCAAAAAATGGGATAAGAAGAAAATTGGGGTTGAAAAGAAATAAAAACCCACTAAAATGGCAAGGACAATCTTTCTTTGAAAAAGGTTAAATATAAGATGATAGGTGAAGTACTAATACATGATTGAAAAAAGGGCAAATTATTTATAAATACCTCCCACAAATGTTTGTACAAGTTCAGTACCTCTCAGAAACATTTGTTCCATTTCAGTACCCCTTTTTGTCTTTTTGTGAGAGACATTGACAAAAATGTCCCTGGTTGTGCCAAGTACATTTGTTTTACAAGTTTGATACATTTTGTCCTGGTTTCAGTACTTTTATGGCAAAGTTTAATACCTTTTCTGGATATTTGGTTATATTAACAGTTTTAATTTATTATTAGGAGTTTTAATTATGCTTAACCGGTATAATTAATCTGCCACTGTTTTCTTTCCCGATCTAGTGCTTTTTCATATTCTTGTAGTTTGTTGATTTCATCATTTATCCAAAAACTTAAATCTAGTTCTTCTATTAAGAGGTTTTTTCTGTTTAAAAGTTGTAAGCATTTTATTTTTGCTTCGATTTGGATTTTGACAATTTCTTTTTTAATGCGGTATCTTTCAATCGCAGTTCTCTCTCATTTACTGTAGTTTCTTATTGTTTTATAAGTCATTTTTAATGTTGATTTTTGATATGATTAATAAAGTTCATTTTAGAAGTGTTTAACTCCTCTATTTTTGTTTCGAGGTCTGTTGATTGGTAACTTATAACTTCTTCATATATGTGAACCGAATTTAAAATATTTTTTATTTATTCGTCACGGTTTAGCACATATATGAGTTCATGTGCGTCTTCTTCCTCGTTTTCTTTGTATTCTGTTAACCTTAAGATTGTGTCTTTAAGGTCTTTTATTTCTTTTTCAATTTTCCACATGGTTTCTCCAAGTTTTCCACATTCTGGACAAATATCAAAAAGTGTTCGTGCTTCCATTAGTTATTTCTTGCTAAATGTTCTTCTTGTAATTTTTTCCATATTTTTTCTTGAAGTTCACACGCTATAAAATGGTTTTCACATTTTTCTATATGGTTATCCCGTAATTTCTCAAAAACATTATAGATCCTAGTATGCTTTTGATAACTGTTTTCTAGAATTTCTATTTCATTTTTTAAAAATTCAACTTCTTTAGTTACTTTCCATTTTATAATATTTTCAAACAATCTTTGTTTCCTGCAAATCATGTCTATTTGATTTCGCTTATTCATCAGCCTAATAAGCCAAATTTCACATTCTTGGCATAGAAAGTGTGTTTTCGGGTAAGGTACAATAACAAACCTTGTTTCTGTGTTTTTAAAGGATTATGTTTTAAACAAATCTGTTTTAGGGTTTTCAGCAGTTTTAGTCATATTCTCCATTTGTTTTGATTAGTTATTTCAAAAAAAGTTTTAAAAAACACTGGTTTTTGTGCGCGAAAAACTTATATGTCGTGATGTCTTACTAGGTACTTGCCATCTCCTATTATTCTCTTGGTCATGTTAAATTTCTGATTATGTGCTATGGGTCCGATTGTCCTTTGTTATGGAAATATTATCATAAACATTGAGTCTGCAATCCTCTTATTACTGTCACTGATGAGATAGTTTTCTGGGCTTGTTTCGGGTTTCAAATTCAAATTAGCATTATCCAGACCTAGATCTGAAATGTAAGCAGGGGGTCTAAGGGGCAAATCAAAAGGGACAACAGTAACAAAACACCATTATGTTTAACAAACATCCCTGAATTGTGGTTCCCCTAACGAGTCTTTCTTACAGCTTTTATGGCATAAAACCTTTTAAATTTTTATCTTACTCCCCTAATGGCATATCTCATCAATTAAGTATTAAAAGGTTACATGTTTATGTTTATAACATTATCATCTATACATAGAACAATCATACCATAACATAAATCATAAACTAACACATACCTTGAGAGAGGAGAGGCTTTCCCGTTCAGACGGGCCCCTGTATTTCAGAAAGTAAAGAAAAGAGGAAGCAATCCACACCGGGTCTTTCTTTACAAACTGAAATTTTATTACTGAAAGGGTTGGGAATACAAGAGAATTAGAGAGAGAAAGAGCTTTCGAGAGTAGCAAGAGTGCAGTCTCAAAAACCTTAAGAGAGAGAGAGAGAGAGAGAGAGAGAGAGAGAGAGAGAGAGAGCAAAGTGAGTGTGTGTCTTACAAGTGAAGACCATCCCTCTATTTATAGGCGGGAATGTCATCTAAGTAATCCACAACAACCAATTAAAACGTGCCAAGTGGCAAAGTTATCCGATAAGGTTCGGATAAAAAATCAAACAACTAGTACAATAATGCAACAATACAATAATGTAATAAAGAGGGGCCTAGTGCCCATTAACGCGGTTTTTCCAAGAGTCACATGGCTCTTGTCGGATTTTTTGCTTTTCCTGCCTTAGATTTCTTTCTTCACATGGTTGGTGGTGTTTTGAGCCGCCCCACTAACTCTTTTTGGTTTTCTTTTTCTTTTTCAGATTCCATTATTTTCACATGGTGGACTTTAATGTGAATTCCAGCTCATCCCTGCGTGGTTCTCTTAATATTCCTCATCATGAGGGGGACCACCACTTTCTTTTTTCTGGTTTTTTATAATTTTATTGGCCTGGTATTTTGCTTCATTTTTCCTTAGTGCTACCAGTGCACCATATCTTCCATTTTTCCTGGCTGCCATTGCTTCAGCAAAAGTAGGCCTTAGTTCCATTTCAAGCTTATGGAGAATTTCTTCTTCACTGAGGTTTTCAAATTTTCCAGTCTGTACTGGACTCATAGTTTTTGGCAAACTACCAGCCATAACCGGAATTAATGTGCTTTTACCATCTACCGGGCTAGATGGGCTTAGTTCTTCATTTTGGTCCTTAGAGACCTCAGGGTTAGAACTTCCCTGGTTTGGTTCAAAATCATCTGAACTTATGCTTTTTAGCAAAGCATCAGCTATCAACGGACTTGACTCGTCTTTACCGTTTGCCGTTTGAGACGGACTAGATTCAAACTTTTGATCCTTAAAGACCTCAGGAGTTGAATTTTCCTGGTTTTGCTGCATCCAGGCTTTTGCCAATTCTACTGCAGTCATAGAACTGGTGGGTTTGGGTTCTGGACAATAAACTGGTTTTTCTTCTGGCTTTGGTGTTTTCAGTGTAATGGACACGATTTTTTAGGTCAATTTCTCATTTTAGTTTTGAAGAATTTCAAGTTTTTTGGTGAGGTTCTCAATCTGGGCCTCTGCTTCAAGGGTTTTCATTTTTTGGTTTTCAAAATTCTGTAACCATTCAGCCTTTTGGGCTTCATACTTACAGACTTCTTTGGCCATCTTTTCACAGTGATCACAAAACACAATATGGTTTTTGGAAGAATGTCCAATTGAGTATTGGACTGGGCCTGATTGGTTTTGAGTTTTTGGCCTTAAACCATCAACAATATTTTTCAAACTTGGGCTTACAAAGAAATCTGGGCCCAATGTGGTTTTTGCAAATTGGATTGCAGACATTATATCATAAAATCCTTTATGAAGAGGTTTTTCATTATCTTCATTAAGGGGTAGAATATCATTTTTATCATAAATCCCTTTTTATGACCTTCAAAGATTACATAATATAAAAATTGTTTTATGTTATTAAATTTTTGGAAATACATGCTTAGAGCAGAGAGACAAGTAACAATATACCTGCTGTTGTTTTTGTCAAAGGATGCTCTCCAGATGTTATCACAAAGGCAGATCTGTTCCTATGTGTAGTTCAACCCTGTGATAGGCCTGTACTTCATGTTATCAAATAAAATTAATTCTACATTATTACCAGTTTCTGCTCTTCTGCCAAAGCAGATTTTCACTCCTTTTTCTGGAAGTTTATCTTTTTTCTTCCCTTCTGGGATGCTGGTTTTAGAAGGGATTGTGTAATATCCCTCTGGGGTTTTTACCATGCCTGTGGTTTTTACTTCATTTTCATTGCTGGTTTTCAGAGAGTTTTTCTGGGAGTTTTCTGTCATTCCTGTAACAATATTATTCAATTCTCAATATTCCAGTCCTCCCTATAAAATTGATCCCATTTTAATTTATATTTTTACTCATCATTTTCATCATAATTATCAATTGATTCGTTTTTAAATTCAGTATCATATAATGGTTTTTCTCTTTCTTTAATCAGAATTCTAGATAGTATATCAGCAATTTTGTTATCTTCTCCTTTAATATGTTCGAATTTTATTTTGTAGCCTTTCTGACTAATAACATCTTTAAAATTCAACCACCTTCTCCTAGACATTGATCTTTTTTTCTTGGATTTGGCTATGAAATTTTACTATGGCTTCACAATCAGTTCTTACTGTGAATCCTGGTTTTCCTGTTAGAAACAATTCAAATTTATCAAGTGCATATTTTATTGCCAACAGTTCTGCATCAATTGAGGAAAGGTTACCCTTTTCTCTATATTTTCCTGATGCATATTGGCAAATTTCTTCCTTACTTTTAGGTGAGTAGACATCCTTTTTTCGCAAAAGGATAGCTCCCCATCCTTCATGTGATCCATCAGTTTGCACAATAAGATAATCACTATCTTCTGGCAAAACCAATTCTGGAAGTGTTTTTAATGCTTCTTTAATTTTTTGTACATTTTTATATCTTCTTGGTTAAAGTATCTTTGACCGTTTTTTCCCAGTTTATTATATAATGATCCTGTTAATGAGGATAAGTTTTTAATGTATGGTCTAGCATAATTAACCAATCCCAAAAACTGTTGTAATAGTTTTGTATCTTCCATTTTATCAGGAAATTCAATAGCCTTTTTAGCAATATGATCTTGGAGTTTTATTTTTCCTTTTCCAATTTCTGCTCCAAGGAATGCTATTTTAGTTTTATTGATTTCCATCTTTTTCTTTGAGATGATTATTCTATGTTTTTCAAATAGCCTAAACACTGTATCGAGATGACTCATATGTTCAGTACTATTTTTTGAAAATACTAGAATATCATCAATGTATACCAAAACAAATTTTTGGTATGGTTTAAATATTTTATCCATTTTTTGTTGAAATATAGCTGGTGCATTCTTTAGTCCAAATGGCATTACTAGCCATTTAAATAAACCTTCTGGACATGTGAATGCAGTCCATTCGACTGACTCAGGATGCATTTTTACTTGCCAAAATCCTGACTTACAATCAAATTTGCTATACACTTTTGAGTCCTGAATCCTATTTATTAGGACTGTTTTATCTGGTATATTGTAAGCAAAATCTTTTGTATTGTCATTAAGTCTTTTATAATTAATGACCATTCATGATTTTCCTCTTACAATTTCAGAATGTTTTCTTACAATAAAAGCTGCAGACCTATGTCTGGATTTTGATTCTCTAATTACTTTTAAAGCTTTTAATTCATCAATATGCATTTTGAAATCTGCTATATCTAGATTTGTAGGATTTATTTCTGCAGTTGAGATTCTCAATTCTGGATTTATTATTTCAAGCTTGCATATTATTCCATCTTTTTCCCAATATTTCTGGATGTTATCTCCAATAATTTGGGATTTTTCTAACCTCTCAATCCATTTTGTTATGGTTTCTTCAGGCTTAAATCTAGTTATACTTATTAATTCTTTCAGTTTTGGAGTTTCAGGAATATATCCTTCTTCAAACTCTGTAATTTGTATGTTTTCTTTACAAGTTTGTTTACATGCTCCTTTTATTTTGCATTTATAATTTTCAATATCTTTGTCTTTTAAAAGTTTTTTATTTTTTGTTTTTGAATTAGTAGGGAGCTCCGCCATGCTTCTCTCGCAACTCTGATGTTGTCAAAAGCTTGGTTCCCGCACCACTAATACTAGGTGCAAACATTGCCAAAGTTGCTTTTTCAACAATTTGGATATAATCTTTTGTAATAAATAATCCTCCATTATTTTGTAAGAAGAATTGTAATCCTAAGATTACATATGCATTTATTACTAATTCTTTTATATATGAATTATCTGGAACTCCATAGGGTTCTGATATTCCACAATTGGTTTCAAAGAATATCTGTCCACCTGAAATAGGTTGTTTTGTTGTATATGAGATTCTTCCATCCATCAATTCTGATTAATGGGTTTTGCTAAGTTTTTCTGCAGATGTTCTGGGATAAGTTTTTCATTTATTATTATTCTAGTACATCCTGTATCGATTATTGCATTGGTACGGAACACCAATTCTCTTAATTTAAAGATTATTGGTACCCTTAGTGTAGTTAATGATGAAGGATCTTGGCACACAGGTATGTACTCAGGGTTTTGTGCTAACATGTACTCTGTACTAGGATTTTGTTCATCATTAGATTCTTCTTCAGGAACTTCTTTTCCTTTATTTCCCGTATTTTTAGGACTTAACATATTATATTCTTCTAAGATTTCTTCTATGTTTTCAATTCTGGTTTTCAATTCTTTAAGATTCATTATACCTTGTAAATCAAAAAGTTTTCTTTCAATTATATCTATTCTTTTTGTGATGAATGTATAATTATCATCAATTTTTGTTATTGGCATTTCTTCGGGGAATTTAATTTTATAATACTTTAACAAGCATATTTGGCATATTTCTATGTGACATATTGTACATTTAGCTCTAAATTTTCTTGATGGATAATAAGAGCATTTTATACAAGGTGTAGAATCAGTGCCTACCCTGAAAAGCCAATTATGGTTTTCGCATTCATTAATTTCTCTCATCATATACTCAGTTTCATATGGCATCATATATTCTTTATATGTGATACCATTATACGAGTTTTCATTTGCAAGCATATTTATCAATTCATAGGGATCATTATCCTCTTGTTCTTCTATAACATTTTCCTCTACCGTTACTATACTATATATTGTTTCAGTCTCAGAAACATCTGAGTCCACATCTAGTATATCTTGTTGTATACATTCTGTAAGAATTGCCTCTCTAGAATGTTGGTTTTTTCTTTTAGGACATGCTGTTGCCAAATGACTTTCATCACCACATGTGAAACAAGCAAGTTTCTTTGTATAATTTCTACTAGGATTATATTTTCTGACGTGATGTTTTTGTTTTAAGAAAGGTTTTCTGCTGTTTGATTGTTTTATGAAATACTTCTTTCTTGTTATGAATTTAGGTTTTTTCCTTAATGGCTCTGGCCTACCATATCGTTGAGGAGTGTATATCCTTTTACAGAATGAATAATCGGTTTTCTTAAGTTGTTTTTGTGCTATTATATTTGTACACTTATCTTTTAATATTTTTACCACATGGACAACCCTCATACTAATAGTCCATTGTTGAGGATTCTTTTCAATCATTTTATTCCATGTATCTTGAATTTCTTGACCAATTGGTCTTGGTATTTTCATAAATAGTTTTTCACCTAATTCTTGATTAAAAGCACCTCCTGCTAGGCCTGTATAATAGACGTATTCATTTAAAAAGTCTATTGTTCCATACAAGTCATCTAAATGCATCTGGTCTAGATGGATTAAGGCATCCATTTGTGTTGTTATATGTCCTGAATTCCCATCTTCACCTGTTATTAGACTTGATATTTTATTTACAAAGTTATAAGGATTTGGTCCTCTTTCTATTAAGTCTTGATAATCCATTGGATAGTCTCTTTTAAATACTTCCCACATTGACTGTGCAAATTCTCCTAAATAGGTTTCAAGATATCCATACATTGATTCAGCTGTATCATTATAATCATTTTTGTTTTTGATGTAATCAGCCACAACTATGTTTTTCCATTTTACAATTACTGAGCCCCATTCTTGAGGGCTTACATTTGTCACTTCTAATATTGCTGGATTATGATAATATCTTCTTTCTAAAGGTTGCCTAATTCCTCTAGGTTTTGTTACCATTCCGGGTTGTACTTTTCCATAAGGATATTCTGGATGAACATGTGTTATTGAGTGTCTAGAATTATTTCCAGTATAATTAGTTCCAGGTCTCCACTCAGTTCCTCTTTGATATGAGGCAAATGGAGTTCCAGGGACTCTTGTTATACTGTCTCCTGTATTTTTCATTACAATATCTTGGTTCATGAATTCCTTAGATGTTTTATTTGTTTTTTCAGAATGTAAGGACATATGGTCTCCCATATATTGTTCCATTAATGTGTTTTCAGAACTTTGTCCTTCTTCTGGTGAGTTTTCTTTTAAGAACAAATGAGCTTCGATGTATGCTTGTTGTTCTTCTTTTATTTGTATTTTTTGTAATCTTTTCTGTACTTCCTTCTCAATAATATCTTCTAAATTATTCTTCCATTCTTTATTTTTTCTTTTCATTTTATCCTTTAATTCTTGTTTTTGTTCATTTAGTTTTGATATTTCTCTTATCATTTCTTCATAATTTTCTATCCAATTCTCAAAATATCCACTATGTTTTGGACATTCTACTAAATGGATCATATGTGTTAATTTATTAGAGTGTCTTCTATCAAGATCAATTTTACAATCTTGACAATTGTGAGGTAATATTCCTTTATTTTTAAATTTTTTAGTCAAGGCAGAATGCACATGTTGTGAGAAAACTCTTTCATACCTGTCATGGTATTCCCTTTTATTTAGAATTTTTCCTCTTTTAAAGTTTTTAAATTTTCTTGTTTTTAAACAAATATGTTGTATGTCTTTAGCAATTCTTTCTACTTCATCTTCACTAGGGTGGAATATATGTTTTCCTTCATATTTTACATAGTTATTTGTTACTGGTTTTTCTACAATAAACCTTTTCATTTGTTTACTCATTTTCCTGACCTTCTTCTTCTGTAAAATCTATTGGTCGTTTTGCAGTTTCATAATCATTAAATCTTACTGACGTTTCTCCTCTGGAGTTAATGAAGTAATTTACATTTTTGGGGTTAAGTTTTTAACATTTGGTTTTTCAAAGAATTTTGATAGATCCCAGTTTTTCCCAGCATTTTCTTCTGATGATATTTCAGTTGGTCTTATCATTTTTACTCCTTCACTTCCTATGATACTTACCACAGTTTCAATTTTTGTTTTATGCCTGGTTTGACCATTGTTTGTGATTCTTCCTAAGAAGCCTACACATATCATTAGGTTATGACCAGTTTCCATTTCTTCATATCCTACGGTTTGAATTCCTATTTGGATATGCTTCATAAAATCTGCTATTTGTATCATATAATCTGGTGCCAAATAACATACTCCCACATTAGGGTTCATATCAATTTCCATTAATCCTATGGTGGCTTGGGTTGGATTAGTCCACCTTGTATCTAGAACATTCATTAAGACTTTAGTTCCTAAGTTTTTTCTAGTTAAACCTTTTACTCCTATGGAGATTAATCCCATATGCATGTATTTTTGTCCTTGTCTTTGAAGCCTAATTGCTTCATTATTGCTTATTAATTTTATTAATTTTTTGTCATCTTTTAGACAGCTTATTGGTTCTGTATAATGGTATTTGTAATAACCTGTGTTCCAATTAAGGAATCTTTGGTCATACAATAATCTTGGTTCCAATTGGATCAATGTTCTTTTCTTAAAGTTTTCAAACTCAATATCAGGGTCGATTATTTCTTCAATTATTGTTCGCTCTTCTTCTAGTTTGGTTTTTTCTCTAAACATTCTATCTATTAAGGTTTTTTCAAAGTTTGAGCTTTCAATCCTTTGAGAATTGCTTCTTTCTACTAGACTGTTTTTAGATTCATTTGTAAGAGAAAAGGATCTCCTACTCATTTTTGTAAATATTTTTCGTCTGGTTTTACAACCAAAAAATTTAATTTTTCTTGTGGTTTAGTTTTCTTTCTAGCTTCTGCAGGTAATTTTGCAATTTGTTCAGCTAGTTGTTTTATTGTATTATCTTCAGGCATTCTAACAGCTTGTATTCTTTCAAGTTTTTCATCTATGCTTTCAATGACTATTCTTAAAGCAGGGTCTTGATATTTTTTCATGTTTTCCATTTGGACATGTACATCATCAATTTTTTTCTTTAATATTTCAGTTGTTACAAGCTCTTTTATTTTCTTATCAATTAGGCTAATATTTATATTATTTGTTTTATTTTGATCTGTTATTTCGCCAATCTTCTTATGAAGATTATTAACATTTAGTTTTACTTCTATTAATTCTTTGTTTAATTCTTTAAATTTATTATTAATTTCTTGTTTAAAGTTTTCTATTGTTTCTTTAACTTCTTTTAAGGCTGTTTCCATTATCCTTTAATGATTTTTATGATTTTGTTACACATTTCATTTACATTCTCAATATTGTTTTCAACAATATTTTTAATTTGCTTTATTTCTTTATCAAGTTTTTCAACCTTATCTTGTAGTTGTTTTAATTCTTCACTATGGTTAATGCTTTTCCTTGGATTTAGGATATCATTAACTAGTTTGGAACTTTCATATTGAAGTGTTGTTATGGTTTTAGATAAGTTTTTCATTCCATTAGATGATTTATCATATTGGGTTGATAAGTATGTTTGGTTTTCTAATATTACTTTAAGATTTGTATTATTTTGTTTCTCTAATAATTCTAACTTATCTAGTTTTGCTTCAATTGATTGAAGACTTCTTTGTATATCCATATTTTTATTTGTTAACATTTTATTCATGAGTTTTTAAGTGTTGTCTTAAAGCTTCTAACCTTACGATTAGTTTGCAATAATTTTTAAAGGTTCTATTTTTCTTGAGTTTTACTCTTTTAATTTTTATTTTATTTTGTTTACAGGTCTTACAATCTTTAGTTTGATTTTTGAGTAGCTTTTTCTTTTCAATGTCAATTATTAAAAATTTTTCATAATTAATATTTTCGTTTAATTTAATGGTGTTTTGATTATCTTTTAATTCGTTATTAGCCATAAGCCCTAAAATCACAACTTATGCTCTGATACCAAATTTTTAGAGGGGGTGTGTTTTTGGACACTTTTTAGAGAAGTGTTAAACTCGTTTAAATCATTTTTAGACATTATTTTACTTAATTTGGTGATTTGGGGGCAAAATTGGTATTTTTTGTTAAATATTCTCTCTCCAGGGGGTTGAATGGAAGTATTTTTTAAGGGGTACCTAAGAGGAATTTTTGTTTGGTGTTGGGGTTTTTTTAAGAGTTTCCTCTTGAAAAAATTATGGGACCAGCTTCCCATACTTTGATGTTTCAAATTTAAAGCCACACACATTTCTACTTTATACTAATATACTCTCTTTATTTTTTCAAAGGTTACACTTTCCTTTTATAGATGTTTTAAAATAAGTGTTACAATACTATGTTTAGAATATTTTTAAAATTTAACACTTATTTTAGAAAATAAGTATGATTAAAATAAGTGTTACACTTTCCTTTTATAGCTACAAGTGTAATATTTAAAAAATTAATCCATGATTATATTACAAAGTTTAAACTAAAGTACTTTTAAAATGTTTCTTAAATCTCGTGACAAAAACAAGTGTAACTTTTAAAAAAAACAACAGAGAGAGTATATGGTATGCTTGGGAATTGGGATAATTCCACTAATAATTTCTTCTTGGAATGAATGATCCATCATCCACTCATATACTCCACATCTTTGGAATTCCAGCTACCAAAACTTTTTGGTAGGCACTCCAATTTAATGGAAAACATTGTACCTAAAGAATCCTTACAAGTCACAAGTGTATTTTGGTATAGTGACAAGAAATGTTGTTAAGTTACCAATTGTAAGAAAACCCTATATATGCTATTCCCAATTCGATTCAAACCCCAATTTGAAATCCATTTTTAGTGGGATATGAATTTGATCTAAAATTGGGAAGGTTTAAATGGATATTTAAATCATTATTTGATCACTAAAAGGCATCATGTGAAAATTGAAACACAAATTATATGAGTTGGACTGAGCCTGATAGTCTATTAATATCCATTTTTTTTATACCCCAATTTATATATGCAATACATTTTACAATTTTAATTTGTTAAATACTTATAATTTTTAGGTTAAAGATTCTTCATGTTAAGATGCATTTTTCTCTTCCAATAGTATTGTCATTTTTCGAGCCCTCATATATTATTAATAAAATGTTGCCACTTTGTGCACGAACCAAAATAATACTTCCTCAGTCTCACAGTAATTATTACATACCCTTTCGACACGCATGCTGATGCACATTTTTAATGGTTAATAACTTAAATTTTGTACAATGAAAAGTTATAAAAAGTTGATTGTCTAAAACTACAAGATTAGACGAATCTAACAAGATCTCAATTGATTATGTTTTTTCTTACATAACTATGATAAAAATTTGAATCAAAGTTAAACAGTGAATAGTGTCAAAAAATGATTTGTAACAAAAGGAGTGAGATGGAGGAAGTAATAACTAGCGTTTTTGGCCCGCGCGTTGCGCAAGGGCGTATTGCTTTCTTTCTTATTATGAATAGAACTAATATATATATTTTTTAATTGAATGAACAAAATAAATACGTAGAAGTATACAGTTTGGAATTCATAGTCAATGATAATTTTAAATTGTAATGATTTTGAGTAATGGTTTAGAGTTTAGAGATCTAAAGTTAAAAGTTAAGGAGGAATAGAGTTTATAATTTAACAATCGAGTTTAGGATTCATTGTTAAAATGAAACATATTTATTATTAATTAGTTATTTTAACTTCTCATTATCCCTCGACCCTCCTCCCATTATGTGAAATTTCTTGAATGATATAACAATTTTCTAATAATTCAATTCCCTCTCCTATCCACACGAAACCCAGCCTGCTTGGTTGAAAGTGGGAACCAAGTATTTTCTCAACCAACTTATAGAGTTTTTTGTCCAACTCTTTCACCTACCATCAACAAAACATTCATTATCACTCCTAAATGATACAATTTCATATTAGAAATATTTTTTAGTTGATATTTAGTGAAAACAATTATCAGGGCCACCAAAAATTCTCAACGCGGGCTAATTCCTATCTCCACT
Organism: Hygrophila difformis; assembly: GCA_030278955.1. NCBI lineage: Eukaryota > Viridiplantae > Streptophyta > Magnoliopsida > Lamiales > Acanthaceae > Hygrophila > Hygrophila difformis. Next base: position 5,458,238 of record JAOANR010000012.1, read on the forward strand.
CCAGGTAGAGCAATTCAAGTTATGCTTATAATAATAGTATAGTTTTTGTAATAGTTAGTGAGAATTTTGTGTGAATACCAATCATCAACTCTCCAAAGATAAAAGGAAAATCAATAATTACAATAATGAGATTTGGCACACACCTTATAAATCAACTCCTCAATTTGTTTATCGTGATCAATTGAATCTTTGGCCATTCAATCGACTGAACAACAGAAGTGAACACTGATGCAATGCCTTTAGCTGTAAAAGAAGTCAATTTAGCATTTAAGAAAACTTTTTACCCATTTGCTCCATTGGGCAACAAATAATGACCAAGCAATTGGTAGAACTTAATCTTTTTTTGTCCAAATTATGTTTCTGCAAGAGGATGGTAGAAATTAGAATTACTACCTTATCCAATATTTTATATTTATATGCTCCAAGAAAACTCACTATTAACATGTGGCTACTTTGTCGAGCATGGCTCCAATGATGAAGCTGCATCTTTTGTTGAAAGTTCCTCAGATTTTGAATATCTGTTCCACTCAATTCTTTGATTTTATTGTTCTGAATAAAATTAAGAGGTTGTTCTTGGGGGCATTACATCAAAGACAATGATAGGAATGCCAATATAATACCCTTAAGTGTAAGACATGCACAACCAGAATGAATTATCCAAGCAATCCATAGAGCTCTTGAAGCGAGTCACTATTGGCATTGAAGTAAAGTTAGTAGAGAAAACCTCTGATCGTTTGGGAGGACAGAGGATGAGAGGAACATAGAAAAGAATAGGTGAATTTATTGATGTTTATTATTATTATTTTTATTTTTGCTGATGACGTGTTTGATGATATGGTATTACTCAGCAACTATCAATCTACCCGCTTGTTTTAATAAGAGCATTTGATCTAAAAATGAGCGTATAATGATTGAACTTATATGAGGATATAAAATGATAATATAATTTTTTTTTCTTTTTGAATTACATGAGATTCAAGTCTTTTGTTTATGTTTTCGATTTCTTTTTCTTTTTTTTTCTTTGCCCGCCTTCTCAGACTTGTTCACCAAAAAAGGCTTTTGCTTAAAATGGTGGTTCGAATGCATATAACAAATTTAAAAGAGAAATAAATGAGAGAATAAGAGGATTGAAGAAAAATTTAAAGCAACAACCAAATGAACATAACATAAAATAAATTATTTTTACTGTTAAAAAATTAAATATAAATAGTTTCGCTTTCATATCTAAAATAATGAGAGCAAGTGGAAAACTTGATAAATTTAGTATTGTATATTTATATTTATGTTAAATGTTCACTTTAGATTATTCTTTGTGGAAAATAAAATGGTAAATATATATGTTTGATTGAAAGTTTATATTCACATGTTTTGTATCATGTTTGAACGTCATGATCACTTAAAAAAATATTAGAGCTTTTGAGTAAAAATTTTGCTACAATCTAAAACTAATTATGATTCCCACAAAACTTCACAATTATTCATACTAAAATACTTCTTATATTCTTTTACAATAGAAATTACTTATATATAAAAAATTGTATAAAAATTTACTTTGAATTTCATATACATTTATATTTATATTGAAATAAATAAGGATTAAGGATATGTCTAACAATTAAAATATGATACGTTTTAGTCTTTTCTTCTTTTTTTTTTTCCCTTTTCTTTCTTTTCTTCTTAAGAAAGAAAAAAAATTATGTAGAATTTGGCTAAAATGGTATGGAAGTTTTAAGTGATTAGTTATTTTATATTATCAATTTTTTTAATGTCAATTTAATATTTACACCATATTTTTAATGAAATATTTATATTTAAAATATGTCATTGATTGAAAATGTTTGAAATATATTATTTTAAATTCCTTATATTGATATAGGATTATATTTTAGACACATATTTTTAATTTAATAATATTTATTTATTAATATTATAATATATTAATATTTCTTAAATACTCCTATACTATTATATATTTGATCAAAGAATTAATATTATATGGTTTTATGTTTATAAATATTTGATATGATAAATATATTTACTATAATTTAAAAACATATATTTACTTCATTTATATTGGTTAATTTCAATATTAAGCCTGGTAAAAAATTAGGATATAAAATTTATTAAATTTTTATAGTTCACAATATTTCTTAAATTTAGTTATTCAATATATTTTGAATGAAATACTTTTTTAAAAATATCGTAATTATATTCCTTTTATTGATACAGGATTATATATTTTATAGAGATAAATTTTTTTGCGAGACTATAGAGATAGAGATAAATTTTTAATCTAACTAAATTTATTTAATAATATTATAGTATTATTTTTTACAAAATTATATGTATAAAAAAGTATACATGAATAAATAATTTATATTATATGTATCAGAAAATAATTTATATTATATGTATCAATATTATTTGATACAATATTATTCAATATTATATATAGGTCATCAAAAAAATAATTTATATGAAGTATGTATCTATGGAGAATAGGAATTGGATTATTTCCACGCTGGGTATGGCTGCGGTAGAGAACTTGGGAACCTATTTAGGGTTTCCTATGATCATGGGTCGGCAGCGAAGGTCGGACTTTGATTTTATCCTTGATAAAATGGACAATAGACTTGAAGGTTGGTCGTGTAAGCTACTAAATAAGGCCGGGCGGATCACCTTATGTAGGTCTGTGCTAGCTGCGATTCCATCTTATTTTATGCAGCTTCATTGGCTACCCGAGGTGACATGTGAAGCGATTGATAGAAGTATCAACTGGTTCATTTGGAAGGATCGGCAAGGCAAAGGATTATTTTTGGTGAAATGGGACAGGGTGGCCTCTCCTCGGCAATGTGGTGGGCTGGGGCTTCGACAGGCGCGGCTTATGAATATTTCCCTGCTTGGGAAACTGCTCTGGGGAGCCATGTACTCTCAAGAAAAACCCTGGGTCAGATTGGTGCAACCAGGGTTTGTCTACTCAACGTTGAGTGTTGCTCCGGGTGGGCAACGGTCGAAGCTACTCCAGGTGATCAAGAAGGTCTTACCGCATTTGAAGAATGGGTTCAATCTGAGGCTTGGGAGAGGCAATTCATCGTTCTGGTTCTCCCCGTGGTGGCGGAAAAATCAGCTAGGTCCTCGGCTACCGTATGTAGCCACTCAGGACATCCACCTTCAAGTCCGTGACATTCTCAAGGATGGGGTGTGGGATTGGCAGAGACTTTACTCCAGTATTCCAGTTGAACTGAAGGAGGAGCTTGCAACCACGCCACCCCCTTTCTCCATGAGGACTCCAGTGATATGTGGATCTGGGAGGGGACATCGAATGGCGTTTACTCGGTGGGATCGGCGTACCAACATCTGTGCAGGGCTGCTCCGTCGAATGGATGGAAGTGGCTTTGGCACGTTACTATCCCGGAGAAGGTCGGCATGTTCCTTTGGATGATATGCCACCAACTATCTGCGATGGCGAAGGAAGGTAGCAACATCTCCGCTATGCCTCCTATGTGGTGATGATGTCGAAAGTTGGTGCCATTGTATTTTTTATTGCAGATGGACGGCTCAAATCTGGAGCCATTTTGGCATGGACATTCCTCCGGACTGCCAGGATATGGGGAAAGAGGATATCCGGGGGTTTTTGCATGGCATTTACATGCACTATGGGAGCACATTCATTGCTACTGCATGGATAATATGGCTGGAACGCAATAACAGGTTGTTTCGAGGACAACAGAAATCGTTATGGGCGCTCAAGCGGGAGATCTACATGTTATGTGAGGATCTGAATCGGGCCAAGACCCACCAGGCTGCTGCCATTGTCAGTACGAGATATGTCCGTTGGAACCAAGAGGACTTCCAAGGGTATGTGCTTAATGCAGACGGGAGTGTTCTTGGAAGTTCTAACCGTGCAGGGTTCGGGTTTGTCCTTCGCGATGAAGTCGGGCATTGGAAGGGTGGTGGGTGCGGATTCTTAGGTCCAACCACTATTACTTATGCGGAATTGGTGGGTCTCTTATATGGGCTACATGCTGTGGCTCAAATGGGGATTCGGAGGATGAGTTGTTATAGTGATTCCACCACAGTGATTAAACTGGTTACTCAACGGGACGTATTTCATCCCTATGCCCCAGTGATTCGGAGAATCCAGCAGCTCCGCAGCGCCATGGAGGTGTGTTTGCTCTGTCATGTGTTGAGGGAAGGGAACAAAGTGGCCGATAGTTTGGCTAAGCATGGTGCTTCTTCGGAACAGTTCTACACCACGTGGGCTTTTCCCCCAGATTTTGTTCGTGATGATATACTAGCAGATGTAGCTGGTACTTGGTTCCCCAGAGAATAACCTGGTGGATGGTGTTCGTTTTTTCTTCTTTGTTTATTTTTTGTTGTATTTTCCTATTTTTTCCCAGGCTTCGGCTTCGCCAAAAAAAAAAATTATATTAATATATTGATTTATATATGCAATCAAAATAATTTATATGAAAAGAATTATATCTTTTTAAATATATATGAAGATTTTCTCACGATTTTGTTATATTAATAGATAGATTTATTTTCTAAACTTAGATATAGGTGACGTGGTCGATGACATGGCATTACTGGGCAATTACTCAGCAGGTATCAGTCTGTCTATGTGTCTTTGCAAGAGCCGTTGATTTAAAAATGAGTCCATAATGACTGATTAACCCCTGAAAATTAAGAAGGATAGATTAATTTCAATAATGACAAAAGAGTCTGCACATGCCAAAAAAGTATTCATGATTTATTATATAGATAGATAATTCATTAATAGTACTAAAGAAAAGTTATAGTACTAAAGAAAAGTTTTGAATTATTCACATAAAAAATGTTATATATAGTGCAAAATATATGTTTTGATCTACTCAAGGAATATATATATATATATATATATTTGTTTGTTTGTTTTTATTTTATTTTATTTTTTGCATATGACAAAAACAATATTGGAATAACATCTCTACCCTACATGCTTCATAATCAATGAAAATAATCATAATTTAAATTATAGCCACTACTGACGAAGAAAAGTCTACCGACTCACTAAGATTTTGATGTATTACTATATTTTAAAATATGTGAAGTATATATTGCTTTATATGTGATCTTGTTTGGCTGATTAAACTAGTAAATTTATTTTGGTTCCACTCAAGGGCATAATTGCAATATAAACCCTTTATATTTTCCAAATTTCTAAATTAGGACTTACCTTTGGTTCTTATAATTGGGTATTATTAGGGGTGAAAACGGGACGGATACGGGCGGATAGTACTCATCCCGTATCCTATCCCATATTTTTTTGTCGAATATGGAACCGGATACGAATAGGTCGAATACAAACACGAATTCGAATATTTCGGGAAACGGATACGAGACGGATTCGGATTTTAACTCGGATAATCTTATAATTACTAAAATTAAATTTTTTTATAATTTTTTAAGTGAAATCGGAATATACTACTATGTAAACTAAACTAAATTTTTAAATTTTCCAAGATCATTAGTTATTTCGTTCCAAACATCTAAATAACATCACTACAAGATGTTACATACTACAGTTTTGATGCAAAGAACCTAATAATGTAGTTGAGTTAATTGATATGATTTGATTTAATAAACTACATATGGCTTTCAAGCTTTTGATTATATTTATACATATAGTATTACTTATTTATTTTATAGTTAATATAATACGAAGTATATATTATATTATACATATAAAAATATATATAAATTTTCGGATATTCGGATAGAAAATACGGATAATATCCGCATTATATTCGGATTTTTCGGATACGGGCGGATATTTACAATCCCATATCCTGTCCCGTATCCGCCGGATATAAAAATTCGAATTCGAATTCGAATATAATCGAATACGGCGTCGGATCGGGCGGATATTATCCGCCCCACTTTCACCCCTAGGTATTATTATGGCAGAGTAGTATATATAGATAAATTAAATGGAACAAAATTATTTAAATAGGTATGAACCTATTTTAACAAGGATGCATCAATTCAACAAATACAAAAAAATATACTAGCTACTATATAAGAAAGGTTTGTTAAATAGTATACCGCAAGGGTTGCTAAAATTTTACTGTTAAAATGTATTCTTGGCAACTTATGTTGATGATTTCAATAATTTATTTATTTATTTATTTTTTGAGGAGCCGGAAGCCTGTAAACAATTCAGCACCATAATCAATGTCATGATATTTTATTTTCACTATTTATATTATGAATTTTGCAAGAATAATTTATTTATAGTCAGAGATGAGATCAAATCTCCATAAGTCCATTTCTCCCTTTTATTGTTGTTTGTAATTTTGTAATATAAGCTTAACACCCATGTTTAGCTTTTCAATAATGATTTTAAAAACATCTATCATGAACTTTATAGTATTATAGTACTACTTGATTTTAATTTAGAAGGCCCAATTTTGTTTTAAGTTGAAAACATATAAACGAACAATTGTAACTCAAATTTGTTTCATACAACTAATTATGCTTGTAAATAAGAGAAACCCATCTTCTGAATTTTCATGTCCAATATCATCTCATCTCATCATTGTATATAGTTTGAGAAAGGTCCAATTATTGTATACGTCTTTAGTACAAATTAAATTAAACCACTTTAATCATGCATTAAATCATTGCACCTACCAATCACATCTTCGATACTGTCCAAACTCCAAACCCTCATGGAATGTAACACCCCGGTTTTTGGTCACCCAGGTCGGGGTGTCACCGCCACACCTCCCTAGCAAGACACGGTTTCTCCGAGCTTGCTAAAGAGATGCAAGGCTATGGTTTTTCAGAATTTAAATCATTCAAACAGCCCATTCATATATAATTTGAAAATAATATCATTACAGTTGCAGCGGAAAATAATATTTACATATATAATGCAGCGGAATTTAAAAATACGGCCAACATGGCCAAAATACGGGTTAAACAGGCCCGTTCGTGCAAATTCTAGTCTAAGCTAAATTTAAAATATAATGAAATTCCCCAAAATTTCCACGTATGCATATGAGGATGCATATTCTTCACACTCTGTAGAATAAGGAAAAAAAAATATGGTTTGGGTCAGCACTACGTACTGAGTAAGTTAACTACTACATAATTGTGGGGTTTCAAAGCCATTATTTAATATTTAATGAAAACATGTGCATAATTTAAATAATTCATGTAATCGCATAAATTAGAAGACATGGATTCGTAAGATCATAAATATAGCTTGCTACGTAATTAAATAAGTTGCCATAAACTTAAAACACAAATTATCAAGGATTTAATTGGATTCCCTTATCGATGTCTTGTTTCGTTTCGTTTACCGATCACCACCGCTAGGGCTCTTATGTCCGCCAGCCTTACGCCTGGGCTCTTATGTCCACATGTATCATGGTCGATCTTTTAATTAGAGTTAATCCGTCCGCTAGCCATACGATCAGTGCTTCGCTAGGGCTCTTACGTCAACCTAGACATACACTTGGGCTCTTATGTCCCAAGCCGCAGAGAACATTGACAGTATCTAGCTCAGTTATAATCCACAATATTTTAATCTTCTTGTTTCGTGTATCGTATTTCAAAGAATTTCTATCCGTTTCAACCTCAAAGGCTAATTCCACCGTTTCAACAAGATATGAAGATTTGACTCGGTCAACCACAGTTTACTCTAAAATTCGTCTAAAATCAGATTTAATTTCAAAAATTCCGAAATTTCACGAATGACTCCAAAACGTCGAGATATACAACTTTCGTGTTTTAACTTTTTCAATCCGAGATACCTAAATAGGTCAAAAACACCCATTTTCACAGAAGCATAAATCTGTCCGAATTTCCTAGGTCACAGTTTAGAGATTTCGAATTCTACCATAGCAAATCTACTCCAAAATTAACAAACTTTTACAGAGATCATCTTAAGACAATTATCTACAACTTTCATGTTCGGTCAAAGATCTAAATCGGTCTGGAACCTATGTAAAAAACGTGATCAAGATCGGTCCTAAGTTCTGTCAAGAATTTCAAGATCTAGATTCAAGCAGTTCGGTTTCGATTGGTTTTTACCTATTAAATCGTCTTTAAAAATTCTGAAAATTTTACAGTAGATAGATCTAAGCCTTAAGAACGTTTTTCGTGTTTTAAGTTTTTCCGTTTGAAGTGGTTTTAAGGTTTGGAAAAATTCATCAAAACTGTTGCGTCGGTAGAAAACATAAATTGACAGATTTTCGATTTCTTGTTAATCTTTTAGTTTTGAATGTTTTAATTCATCCCAAAACCATGTAAGAGTTAACTTACTGAGTTTATGAACGTCGGGGATCGTCTATTCGAAGGCGTGGCTTCCCGTCTACTGTTTCTCCTCTCCGTTCGTCGGGTTCTACGATCTAGATCCAATACGGGGTGTAGAAAGAAAAAGGAGATGATTAGGATTCGTTTTCGAATCGTTTATTGACAAAGATTGGATCGAGACTTACCACGACTATGGAGATCTGTGGAGAAATTCGTCCAACAGCGTTCGTCTTGGTTTCGTGCCTCCGACGACTCCGGATTTAAGGTTTCGAACGTATAGAAGGTTGTAGGATTTTGTAAACTTGTTTGGGGCTCCCAAGGGGTTTATTTATAGATTTCCCAAGCCCTAGGGCGTCCAACATCTGACCTAAAGGTCTTGGGTCGAGAGATGTTCAACCGAAAGTCGAAAAATCCGCGTTCGGGCGAGAGATTCACGCAACGGGCGAATCTGTCATGTGGCGCGGTCGTGGCGCGCTGTTCCTTGTTTCACCGCGCGGCCACCGCGCGACACTCGCCTGGACTTCGGTCCGGGCGGGTCGTGCGATCCGTCGTGCTTTTCCGCATCTCTTTCGGGTTTCTATCCCTCTATGCTCCCGAATTCCGATTTTCGGGGTATATTCGGGTTTCTACTTTCTCTCTAAATTTATTCTCAGTCTAATTGGATGTTTTGGACTCGAATCCTCGAGTTCATTAGTGTCGGGTTTCGGTGTACAATTTATTTACCTTTAATAATTCTTTTTATTTAATTAAATTCCTTTAATTCCTTTTTAAGTTAAAATCTCATTTCTCATTTCCTTCTCTTTATGTATTTATTTATTTGCTGGATTCATTTATTTATTGTATTTATTGTTTATTTATATAATTATTATTTTATTTTATGATGGAAAATTCACGGGTATTACAGTCTACCCTCCTTAAGAATCAACTTCGTCCTCGAAGTTGTGTTTCGGCTTTTTCTCGTGCTAAAGGTCTTGTTAAAGGTCTTGTGTTTGTTTTATTATGTTGTGACTGAACTTAGAATTAAAACTTCTAAGCTGCCTACGTACCCGGTAAAGGGATCAAGCCATAACGTAGTTCAACACAAGTTGAATTTGTTTATTTATGATTTAGGATACATGATATCGAGTCGAACTCCAAAAACAAATTATTACGGGGTATCACATCCTCTCCCCCTTAGGACTTCAGTTATGTCCCCATAACTGCCTATTCATAATTCTCAAGAAGGTTCGGGTCAAGTTTTAAATGAGCCGTGCGTTTGAAATGGATTTGTTGTTTGGGAATCCAAACTAGATTTTTGGAATAGAGAGTGTTTTAATAAAAACTTGATTTTTATTGTTCCACATAAGGAGATTTTCTAATTCGTACACGGGTAGGAATGGCTAAGGCCGAGGATTGTTATGATTAGGCGTGCGCATAGACGAATGAGATCTAGAACTACAGCAAGATCAGTCTCTAGTGAGCGTTTCTAATTTGATGTCAAGCCTCTAAGTTCTCGAGGTGTAGCAAGAGATCTAAGTTAACTTCGCCAAGATTCTAGGTTCTCTACATAAAAGAGATGCAATATGCAAATGCGAATGATGATTCCCCCCCAAAAATAATTTATGCACTATATATATTTTTCCCATGGGTTTTAAAATAAAAATTTCTCCATGGAAATAATACTTTAAAAATTTAACATAATAGTTAAAATTCTTGGACCTCTATATTGGGTCAAAATAATTATCATTTGGGCTCAAAAATAATTTAGGCTAGGAAAAATAATAATTTGGGCTTTTATAATAATAATTTAAAAATAATCATGGTTTAAACATAATAGTTTAAAAATAATAGTCTAATAGTTTTAAAAATATTAATAATAATTTAAAAATAAGCCGGGCTCTGATACCACCTTGGTATCAGATATTTTCTTTAAAATAAATAGCTTTAAAATAGTCTAGGCTCTGATACCACTTTGTAACACCCCGGTTTTTGGTCACCCAGGTCGGGGTGTCACCGCCACACCTCCCTAGCAAGACACGGTTTCTCCGAGCTTGCTAAAGAGATGCAAGGCTATGGTTTTTCAGAATTTAAATCATTCAAACAGCCCATTCATATATAATTTGAAAATAATATCATTACAGTTGCAGCGGAAAATAATATTTACATATATAATGCAGCGGAATTTAAAAATACGGCCAACATGGCCAAAACACGGGTTAAACAAGCCCGTTCGTGCAAATTCTAGTCTAAGCTAAATTTAAAATATAATGAAATTCCCCAAAATTTCCACGTATGCATATTAGGATGCATATTCTTCACACTCTGTAGAATAAGGGAAAAAAATATGGTTTGGGTCAGCACTACGTGCTGAGTAAGTTAACTACTACATAACTGTGGGGTTTCAAAGCCATTATTTAATATTTAATGAAAACATGTGCATAATTTAAATAATTCATGTAATCGCATAAATTAGAAGACATGGATTCGTAAGATCATAAATATAGCTTGCTACGTAATTAAATAAGTTGCCATAAATTTAAAACACAAATTATCAAGGATTTAATTGGATTCCCTTATCGATGTCTTGTTTCGTTTCGTTTACCGATCACCACCGCTAGGGCTCTTATGTCCGCCAGCCTTACGCCTGGGCTCTTATGTCCACAGGTATCATGGTCGATCTTTTAATTAGAGTTAATCCGTCCGCTAGCCATACGATCAGTGCTTCGCTAGGGCTCTTACGTCAACCTAGACATACACTTGGGCTCTTATGTCCCAAGCCGCAGAGAACATTGACAGTATCTAGCTCAGTCATAACCCACAATATTTTAATCTTCTTGTTTCGTGTATCGTATTTCAAAGAATTTCTATCCGTTTCAACCTCAAAGGCTAATTCCACCGTTTCAACAAGATATCAAGATTTGACTCGGTCAATCACAGTTTACTCTAAAATTCGTCTAAAATCAGATTTAATTTCAAAAATTCCTAAATTTCACGACTGACTCCAAAACGTCGAGATCTACAACTTTCGTGTTTTAACTTTTTCAATCCGAGATACCTAAATAGGTCAAAAACACAAATTTTCACAGAAGCATAAATCTGTCCGAATTTCCTAGGTCACAGTTTAGAGATTTCGAATTCTACCATAGCAAATCAACTCCAAAATTAACAACATTTTACAGAGATCATCTTAAGACAATTATCTACAACTTTCATGTTCGGCCAAAGATCTAAATCGGTCTGGAACCTATGTCAAAAACGTGATCAAGATCGGTCCTAAATTCTGTCAAGAATTTCAAGATCTAGATTCAAGCAGTTCGGTTTCGGTTGGTTTTCACCTATTAAATCGTCTCTAAAAATTCTGAAAATTTTACAGTAGATAGATCTAAGCCTTAAGAACGTTTTTCGTGTTTTAAGTTTTTCCGTTTGAAGTCGTTTTAAGGTTTGGAAAAATTCATCAAAACTGTTGCGTCGGTAGAAAACATAAATTGACAGATTTTCGATTTCTTGTTAATCTTTTAGTTTTGAATGTTTTAATTCATCCCAAAACCATGTAAGAGTTAACTTACTGAGTTCATGAACGTCGGGGATCATCTATTCGAAGGCGTGGCTTCCCGTCTACCGTTTCTCCTCTCCGTTCGTCGGGTTCTACGATCTAGATCCAATACGGGGTGTAGAAAGAAAAAGGAGATGATTAGGATTCGTTTTCGAATCGTTTATTGACAAAGATTGGATCGAGACTTACCACGACTATGGAGATCTGTGGAAAAATTCGTCCAACAGCGTTCGTCTTGGTTTCGTGCCTCCGACGACTCCGGATTTAGGGTTTCGAACGTATAGAAGGTTGTAGGGTTTTGTAAACTTGTTTGGGGCTCCCAAGGGGTTTATTTATAGATTTCCCAAGCCCTAGGGCGTCCAACATCTGACCTAAAGGTCTTGGGTCGAGAGATGTTCAACCGAAAGTCGAAAAATCCGCGTTCGGGCGAGAGATTCACGCAACGGGCGAATCTGTCATGTGGCGCGGTCGTGGCGCGCTGTTCCTTGTTTCACCGCGCAGCCACCGCGCGACACTCGCCTGGACTTCGGTCCGGGCGGGTCGTGCGATCCGTCGTGCTTTTCCGCCTCTCTTTCGGGTTTCTATCCCTCTATGCTCCCGAATTCCGATTTCCGGGGTATATTCGGGTTTCTACTTTCTCTCTAAATTTATTCTCAGTCTAATTGGATGTTTTGGACTCGAATCCTCGAGTTCATTAGTGTCGGGTTTCGGTGTACAATTTATTTACCTTTAATAATTCTTTTTATTTAATTAAATTCCTTTAATTCATTTTTAAGTTAAAATCTCATTTCTCATTTCCTTCTCTTTATTTATTTATTTATTTTCTGGATTCATTTATTTATTGTATTTATTGTTTATTTATTTAATTATTGTTTTATTTTATGATGGAAAATTCACGGGTATTACATGGGAGTATATTCTAATTTTCCTTTAAATAATAGTAGTAATAATAACAAGAGATGAATAAATTAATGATGCCTGCTTCGTGTGTGTATAGTTTAGATGGTTGAATGCACACTTAATAGTGAAGACAGATCACACGAATATAATATTTTTCCGATTTTGGATAGAGTGCTGAATGTGTGACATTCAGTAGATGTTGCGTGCTGACCAGATGAGGTGTGTGCTGAGTGTTGATGGTTTGTGTGTTGGGTATTAAATAATATCTGAATTGTAAAAAAACACCCAGCACATATAAAACACTCGTTCAACATGTGCAAAACACTCCTTCAGCATGAGCTGATTTAGCTCCCAAATCAAAATCTTTTTTTGGTAAATCAAGAATGAAACATTCACCGTATTTAAAAGAAAAACGGGAGGAAATATGGGGTTAATGAGATCGAAACCTAATCCAAAAATCGAAAAATGAAGAATTTGAACACTAAATCAAATTCCAATCCAAGGCCCCATAACCCTTCCATTTCCCTTTATAATTTGTGTTGTATGGACTCTCACAATCTTTTTCCTAGACTGTATATGCTGAAAAAATAATCCAAGAATAACAATATGATATGATGTTGGTGCTGGTGGCATAATAATTCAAAAAAAAAAAAAAAATACAATGAAATGCCTACATTTCTATCTCTACAAATCCCACAAATTTTACCACATACAAATAGCCAGTTATCATACCACAAAGTGGGGTTTAAAAAATCATTTAAATTAGACCTTATTGGAAACACCAAAAAATAATTAAAAAAAAATAAAATAAAGTAGTACCTATATTGAAAGAAAGTTGACAAAACACTGGTCATTGCCAAAATGCCAACCAAACAAAGTAGTGGTGACTTTATATAATTATTCTTGTCCGTATTAGAGAAGCATCCTCAATTATTGCACTAGAGAATAAGGAATATGTGGCCATGCATCCATTGGCATATATAATAATAGGAAAAAATTGGATTGAATTTAGGGATGAATAAATAAAGAATTTATTAAATAAATACAAGTACAGAATATGGTGAGATGGTACACTGGTACTTGCAACTTGGTATTTTATGGTATGAAAAGAACAAAAGATCTTTGCTGGTTTAGTTAATCCAGCGGTCTAATCGTGGCTTTTAAGGTTATTATTACTCCCTCCGTCCCATTAAAAGTGGCCACTATTCCTTTTTTGGGTGTCCCATTAAAAGTGGCCACTTTCCCTTTTTAGCAAATTAGATTAACATAAGCATCATTAAAAATCCCACAGTAATGACAATTGTACTTTCTGCACAAACTCCCTATATATGTTTAACCATTAATATCTCAAAATGGGTATAAATAAAAATTATATAAAATATATATTCTAAAACTATATGATTAGACGATTCCAACAAGACCACACTTGACTATTTTTTTCTTTCTACATCATTACGATAACATTAAGTCAAAGTTAAATAATAAATATGGTTAAAAGTCAAATGTTACTATTATAAATTAGATAGATGGATTAGTCAAATTTACTTACACTACTTTAACTACTAAACACCACAACCTAAATTCTCGTGCCCAAAAAAAAGTGGCCACTTTTAATGGGACGGAGGGAGTATTAGTTTCTTCAATTCTTAAATATGCAAAGAATGTACTAAGTTGTAGAGTGACTTGGACACAGCATGGCAGCTGATACCCTAATTCTATTTTAAATTAATTTTTGTTGCATTAGCCAATATGGTCCTCTTTAAATGCTCAATCCACACACTCATCAAAATTTTTTGGATACTCATCCAATCTCACAGTTCTCAAAAAAGAGATTTTTCTATTACAAAATTAGATGCAATAATTGAACAAATAATGTTAAAAGTACATAGCAAATAGTCAATTTTCGCATGCAATGGATGTAATCTTCCCAATTCAACTAGAAAAGTTGGTCCAATAAATAAACTTTAATAAGTAAATATAAAAAGAGTAGAGACCCTAATACACTCACAAATAGTTCGAAGCATTCAAGTACTTTTCTTTTATTTGAATTGTTTAAACTTCCCGTCGTAGAAAAGGCATTTTAATTCATCGATCCTCTTTGCTAATCGTGAGAGGCAGACAATGAAGATTTAGAAAATTTTGTCAGTGTTATCACGACAAGTGATGATAGAAGGTAGATTGAAATTAGGCATAGTAGTCACAACATACAAAAAGGTATTGAGGACAGTTATGTTGAAATTGATAATAGTGGTGTCAATATAAAATTGATTTATTGCACCAAGCTAAATCAAGTTAAATGTTATAAGAAAACATTCAGATCAATTTCCACTTTCGAAAACAATTTTTTTAATTATAAGAGTAAGAAAGTTGGGCATCAATTTGACTTATTATTTTTAATGAGCTCTCCCATGGATTTCATGTGCCAATATAGGTCCTATATAGATTATTGTATTAATTATATTTAAATATTTTTCAATAGTAATATAAGAAAGTTGATTGGCTAATAAGTACCTATTAGTATTAGAAAATAGATATGAAATTCCAACCCATGCATGATTAATAATAAGTGGAATCTCAACATATTATGTGTGGACTACTTACCATTCACAAATGAAGTATACAAGTTTTATTAACTTTGATTCTTCAATTTTATTAGAGCATCTCCAATAGCCAACACTATATTCAAACCCATTTTATAGTAAATGTCACATCAAACTGTAACACATCTCCAACTATTTACACTAAACTCAAACTCAAAAGAATATTCTCTATATATTCTTTCCTATACAAACTTATTTATCTTTTCAATCATACCCATCGTTTCTTATAAATTATATATTAACCCACACAAATTCAATACTCATTAATTATGCCAATATAAATTAGTTATCTTTATGTTTAAACTTTATTTTATAACATAAAATTCTTAAAAACAAACAAAAAAACCCTTAAAATCTTTAATCTAATTAGATATAAAGTAAATTTAATAAAAAATATTGTATAAATTATAAAATTATTAACCATAATACAAAATAAGAATAAAAATTTGTCTTCTATTTTAAAATTAATATGTTATTCAATTTGCAACAATTGGAGGGATGAAATTGCAATTAATTTAATTGCAAAAAAGTGATATAGGTTTATGAATAGTAAATACTCAAACTAAGTTTGAGTATTTACTATTCATAAAACTCAAAAAACTTAAAATATGTTTGATTTTAGGGTATTGTTGGAGAGAAGATGCCACTGGAGATGGCCTTATGAAGAGAGATCATTTTTTGTTAAAAAATAAGTAAAGAAAAACTCAATCGCAGACAAAGAGGACGAAAGACAAAAATCCAATTTAATATCCCAGCTGGCTAGTCATTTTTTTATTTTTATTTTATTATTATTATTATTATTATTATTATTATTATTATTATTATTATTATTTTTTTTTTTTTTTTTTTTTTTTTTTATGATCACTAAACTGGCTTGAGGCTGATACAATGATGCAACAAAATTTTAAGACGTTTTACACCACCAATTAAATTAGTGTGACGCATTTCAATTTATTTTAATTTTTTTTGACACTTAAGTACTAGAGAAAAATTGTGCATTTCAATTTTATATATATGCAAACGTGAAATAAAAGAGCAAATTATTAATGAAATGATAATTTGCCCAAATTTGCCCAAAACCCTAAATCCTAAAACCCTAATTTAATTTGCCCAAATAAAAATATGATAATTCTGGTCTACTTTATGCTATACGTCATCCGTCTCACTATTTTTGTTATGGACCCACTCAACACGTATATCGATATACATTTTTAACGGTTAATAACTTAAATTGTATACAACAAAAAGTTATAAAAAGTTAATTGTCTAAAACTATAAGATTACACGAACTTAATAAGATCTCACTTGACTATGTTTTTTCTTATAAAGCTATGATAAAAATTTGAATCAAAGTTAAACAGTTAATAGTGCAAAAAAACCATCCGTAATAAAAACACCGACACGGAGATAGTATAGGACAAGTGTGTGAAATTTGGATAATAATGAAATGATGATCGGTGGCGTTGACATGTCTTGTATTGAAATGATGATAAGAGGGTGTTAGGAAGAATGCCATCCATAACAACCCTTACATATCTTCGATGCAATTTATGTGTACTTCCTTTATTTACATTGTATTTTTCATGTGCTCGTGGTTTCTTTAATTATTAGTATTTCTTACTCCTCCTTTTAATATTGGAAATTCGATTATTTATATCACGATTTATGTGTATTTAATTTGTGTAGTTTGGACTCTCGTACACCCATGCAACACTTGAGTGTCAATGTGTACCAAAAAAAACTTATGTGTTTTTAATACTGCCTTATATTACATGAATTTCGTAACGCACAACAAATATTCTTGTTTAAAACTTCATTGTTTGCTGGACCATCATTTTTTTAATTTTTTTTTGCTTTTTTAATAGTTATACTTTAATTTTTAATTCCGAGATCGGTAATTGAAAGGTGTATATATATACTTCCTCCATTTTCATTTAATTGCTCCATTATTTGCATAGTAGTAACTATTGATTGAGTAATTTTGATCAATTTTATAAGATAAAACATAGTCAAGTGAGATCTTGTTATATTCGTCTAATCACGTAGTTTTAGAATATAAAATTTTTATAATTTTTACTTATATACAATATGAGTTATTATTAATTAAAAATATTTATTAGATTACGTGAAATGCAAAAGTGATGCAGTTATTAAAGAAGATAGGCAAGTATATGTTCAATGGAGCATATTTTAGTTTTACATGTCCATCGTCATTCTCTAAGGAATCCAAGCCAAGCTAGGTTTGGGTTTGTTCTTCATAAAGATAATTTTGAAGTGTTTTTAAGGCGTGTTTTTAGCATCGTATTGGATCAATATCATATGAGAAGGGAATTCGGTGACTGACACTCTTATTAGATGGAGCGTGAGATCACCTAAGTTTTTCACAACTCAAGTGTTCGCATGGTTTGGTCCTTCGAGATGCAAGAGTACTCATGTACCTGAACATATCTCTTGAGCCTTGGTTATCCTTACGTTTTTTATTTTCGTTTTGCTTTTCATTTCCTTTAGCCGTTCACTTTGCATGTCTTAGTGGAAAATTATACTTCCTTCCTTCCAATTAAAGTGTTATATTTGACTTTTTGATATTGAATTATTTAACCGTGACTCAATTTTATTACACGTATATATAATAAAAAGAGTAATCACGTTAAGTCTTGTTAAATTCATCTAATCGCATAATTCTAAAATATTATTTTATATAATTTTTATTTACATATCTTAAAATATTAAATAAGTGTATTGGATTTCCGTGCTCAAAAGAAGTATAATACTTTAGTTTTGACCGAGGGGAGTACTAATATAAAATATCCATTGTACATTTTATATCACACTCCCTCCATTCCTAAATAGTTGTCTCTTTCAACTCAATTTCAATAACCAAAGTTTGCATTAATTATCATAAATTTATAATTTTATCCTTAAACTAAATTCATATTTAATAAATATCAACAAATAACATTTATGTAGAGTGAATAGCAATATATTAAAACACAGCATAACTACCTATAACCACCTAAATATGACAATTATTATGAAACACTTTTTAATCTCTAAAGAGAAAACTAAAAAGAAACGGAAAGAATATTGGAATAGGCAAGAGACTCGAATTTAATGCTTTCCACAACCTTCGTGAGGATAATGTTGTTGGCAGGGCGGCTAAGTATGTTGCTTTTAGGGTGGGCATCGGATTGGGTAGTGTGCGTGGTTTAGGTATGAAATTAAAATACCTACACAAATACCCATATAGGTGGATACTCAACACTACGGGTACCCGCTGCAGGTAGTCACACCCATGTTTTATTTTTTTTAATATTTTCCCTAATTTTTAAAAATAAAAGTAAAAACAAACACCAAGCAAATATAGTATCACATAGTTTTATAATATTAAACTTATATAATTTTACGTTTATACTATATGATATATTGAACGTTAAAAATATATATTGGATTGCATGGAATACAGAAATATTTCAATTATAAAAAATAGAGGAAGTAAAATATATTCAAAATAATAATATTATCATTTTTTTCAAGACATTTTAAAATAGTAAGTGTAGCATGTATTTAAAAATGGAGGAAGTACAATATTTTATTAATTAATATTTCAAATTTTATAGAAATAAAAATTCTAAAGAAACAAATTCAACAATTATATGATTATACGAATATAACAACATTAAATCATATTTTTTTCTTATATAATTAACATAATCTTAAATCAAAGTTAATTAATAAACAAAACACCTGATATGAGACCAAGGGAGTATACCTTTTTTTTAAAAAAAAGAAAACATTTCATTTAGGATGGCATTTAAGGACTAACAGTAACACATGTGAGAGCATATAAGTTAGCAATATTTATATTATTAAATTAAGGTATTTATTAGTACATTGTATTCCTAAGTCCTCTTATTTTTTCTACTATTAAATCAAGACATTTCAGTAGAATTAATTTAGTTAAATTAAATTTAAACATAAAGATTAGAATTATTAAAAATTCATACCAACTTGTTTAAAGCAAATAATGACAATTGCAACTGCCTTAATTTATTTCTAAATTTAGTAGAATAATTATGAATTGATTTTCATTTTGTCTAATTACCTGTATCATCTAATTCCATACAGTTTTTTTTTTTTAAAAAAATGCGAAAAATTTACATTGTGTGGTAGGAAAATGCGAAACAGCGATGGTTATATCGTTATCATTATTAAGTCAAAAAATCAATAAAACAAGTCAAAATTATACCTGATTTACGGATCTATTTATCACAATTCACAAGTCCTCTTATATGTAGCACTCTGCACTCTTAACGGGCGTTTGGTTCGGGGATTTGAAATTTTCACTGGAAATTTTGGATAGGGAATGAAACATACTCATGTTTGGTTCGGAGCATATTTCATGTGAGAATATAACATTCCCACCTGTTTTAGGTGAGAATGTGATTCCCACATGGAGGACAAATAATCTTAGATTACCACCTATACTTTATCTACTTTATACTAGTTTGACTTTTATACTTATTTTATTTTATAAATTTAGATATTTATATTCTAATAAATGATAAATATATGAAATTTAATTTTAAAAAATCAATTGAAAAATTTTAAATTATTTAAGCATATTTTTTAATATATTATTCTCATATTTTAGTATATATTTTCATATTTTCTTAAAATTTAATTTTCTTCTATATATAACACAAAAATTATAAGATTTAAAGATATTAAATAAGTAATTATTATACAATAATTACATATAAAGAATTTTCAATATTTTTTTTAAAAAATCAGCTTAAATATTTTTTATTGTGGAGCAAAATGATATATACAGTAATCTCATATTCTCAGTAATTTTATAATCTCAAATCAAACGCACCGTAAATAGTACTCCCTCCGTCCCACGAAGTTTGAACCCTATTCCTTTTTGGGGTGTCCCACGAAGTTTGAACCCTTTCCGTTTTTAGAAAAATTAAATTAATATAAGTTTGATTAAAATCTTAATTATTGTCAAATCACATTAAAAATACTTACTTTTACTATTCTGCACAAATTCCAATGCATTATTACTTTCCTACACAAAGTCCCTTATATTTCTTTAACTCTTAATATTACAAAATTGATACAAATAAAAATTGTATAAAATATATATTCTAAAACTACACGATTAGACGATTCTAACAAGACCACACTTGAATATTTTTCTCAAATTACATCACTATGATAATATTAAGTCAAAGTTAAACAATAAACAGTATCAAAATTCATTATAATCTTAAACACAAATACCCACACCACTTTAACTACTAAACTCCACTACCTAAATTACCGTGCCCAAAAGAAAGGCTTCAATCTTCGCGGGACGGAGGGAGTATTTTTATTTTTACATAGCCATATAAAAATCCTACTGTATATTTTAGATTACACAAATTGTTTTTTTTAAGAAACAATAAAGCGGAGGTCACGTGAGCTCTACAAATACCTCCTCCGTCATTGTAACCTCCACGCCATTTCTACAACTACAAGGCAAGAGTGAAAGGGTGCAATTATTATACATACAGATAGATACAGAGGCAGGCAGGCAGCCATTGTTGATCGTGATCGCAGTGGACACCGAGCCCTAACTCTCGTTCGAAAATCTCTACTTACGAGGATCTGTGTTTGTAGGTGGCAGCGGCATCCGTGGTGGTGGTGGTGGTGGCGGTGCTGCTGCTGGTGGCGTGAAGGTGTTCGAGTGTTGCGCTGTATGTCAGTAGATTGCGACACGCATTACGGTGGATTCGGTGAGCTTGCCAATCAATTGCAATGGCCACAACTCAGAAAAAAGCGACGCCTCCATCTCAGAAGGCGGTTGCTTTCTGCGCTCACTCTGCTGCCGGCGATTCGTCCGCCCTAGTCCGCCGTGAGTCTGCGTCCGCAACCCCTGCGGCTAACTGGAGTGCACCATCTGCGGCTGCTGAAGATCAGCAGGTTCAGAAAACTGCTGCTGTGGCGCCCTTGATTAGATCGGAGCCCTCGTCCAATTCCACCACTAAAGGTTTTTCTTTTTTTTGGCATTCTTCGTACTTTTCCCTTAACTAAAGATACAGATAAATTGTTTTCTTACTTTTAGGAATAGAAATGTTCGGCGTGCTGTGTTGTCTATCTGACTTATATGGTCCTTGTATGCGTTGATCATGATCTTGAGTTGATGTTATTAGTCTTTGAAATATTTGACGGTTCAGTGAATGGTTTAGATGGATCGTCTTTGCCTCTTTTGTTTTATGTTCTGTTTTTTTGCTTTTTCTTCATCTTCTTTTTTTTACTTTTTTAAAAAAAAAAAAAAAAAATTATTTTTAAGTTTCTTGTCAATTTTTTTTTGAGTTCGCTATTAATTGTTAATGTTTCTCTACCTATGTCTATGTGCATCATAATATTTGATCAGAGTTCACATATGATTTTGAATGGCTTGCACATGACATTATCTTCTTACAAACATAATCTGGGATTTGAAGAATAGATGAACAAGGAATTCGAACTTGATCCTGTCCAAACACATTAAAAGAGCCTCGTATCCAATAGCTTCGGTGAACTTTTTGCTGACTATAAGTGGAAGCCAAAAAATGAGTTTTCTCATTTTCTAGATTGCTTTGGTTGGTTACCGTAACATATCTCAAGTTCTCTTCAAATTTTGTGGCTTTGCATTTCATTTCACTGATAAAGTAGAGCACTTTTTCACTTCAAAGAAAATACAGTTGTGTTGTTGGATCATTTTGAAGTCTGGCGTTGCAAGTGGTAACATGATCAATATAAGAGTTTCTCATCATCAATACTAGTACAAAAGTCTATGATAATCATCATTGGGTGTTTCACATTTTATGGGCATGAACTTCAATGTGCATTTATTTGATCACAGTTTTTCAACAGATCTTATTACTTGTCTTAAATGGCATCCATGTTGGTGAAACATGACCAAAGGGCTAGGAAAATTGTGTTGGAACTAATTGAATTGTTTCTACGCATGGAATTCTCCTGTTCTATTTTTGTGTGGACTACAAATTAATTGATTGAAGTTATATTTGTATTATTGTTTTATATATTCTATTTTCAGGGATTCAGATGATGCCAAGAGCACAAACCAAACATCCTTTGGATCCTTTATCTGCGACTGAGATCTCTGTGGCTGTAGGAACTGTGAGAGCAGCTGGAGCAACCCCTGAGGTTTGTAATGTTATATAAGTTTTTAGATGTGCTGCACATTTTTATTCTGAATTTTTGTCCAACTAACGAGTCCTTCCCTTTTCAGGTCAGAGATGGAATGAGATTTATTGAAGTGGTTCTTTTGGAACCAGTGAAACAAGTTGTGGCATTGGCAGATGCTTATTTCTTCCCCCCTTTCCAACCATCTTTGTTGCCCAGAACTAAAGGAGGACCAGCAATTCCGAGCAAGCTTCCACCAAGGCGTGCCAGACTAGTTGTCTACAATAAGAAGTCCAATGAGACTAGTTTGTGGGTTGTTGAGTTAACAGAAGTACATGCAACAACTAGAGGCGGACATCATCGTGGAAAAGTCATTTCCTCTGAAGTTGTCCCTGATGTTCAGCCCCCGATGGTATCTCTCATTATTGAACCTCGTTAGATTGCATTTGTTTCATTTCTGCCCTGTGCATATATTACATTGTCAGATTAATTTATTCTTAATCCCTTACTAAATCTGTGTAGCTGGTTGGAGCATTCTTAGGATGCTGAGCCTCTGTCACAATTGATAAAGAATGCTTACTTCTGTTTTTCTATACTACAAGTAAACATGGCACTTCTGGCGGGCATCAATTGTGTTCTCTTTTCTGCTGTATGTGTTGAACTATCTGTAAATTTGCTTTTCCTTTCCTTTGAATTAGGATGCTGTAGAATATGCTGAATGTGAAGCTGTTGTGAAAGATCACCCTCCATTTATAGAGGCAATGAAGAGGAGGGGTATTGATGACATGGATCTAGTCATGGTTGATCCCTGGTTAGTAAATGTAGTAGTATGTGCAGTGTGCTCTGTATAGAACCTTGTGTTTATTTACTAACTATTTAATTGCTTTCTTGCTGTTGAATGCCAACTGCAGGTGTGTTGGCTACCACAGTGAGGCCGATGCTCCTAGTCGTAGACTTGCTAAACCACTTTTATTTTGCCGGACGGAAAGTGATTGCCCACTTGAAAATGGCTATGCAAGACCTGTTGAAGGAATTCATGTGCTTGTTGATATGCAAAATATGGTTGTGATTGAATTTGAAGATCGTAAACTTGTTCCTCTACCTCCTGCTGATCCTCTGAGAAACTATACTCCTGGTGAAACAAGGGGAGGGGTAGATAGAAGTGATGTGAAAGCACTTCAAATCATTCAGCCTGAAGGACCAAGCTTCCGAATCAATGGAAACTATGTTGAGTGGCAAAAGGTATATTATTTGCTATGAATTTTACTCATTCTATTCTATCTAATATTACCATTAATAACGACTTCGGTGCTGATAACATTTGTTATTGTTGGTTGACAGTGGAATTTTCGTATTGGTTTCACCCCAAGAGAGGGTTTGGTCATTCATTCTGTTGCATATGTTGATGGTAGCCGTGGTAGGAGACCTATAGCCCACAGGTTGAGTTTTGTGGAGATGGTGGTTCCCTATGGGGATCCTAATGATCCACATTACAGGAAAAATGCATTTGATGCTGGAGAAGATGGCCTTGGAAAAAATGCTCACTCTTTGAAGAAGGTTTGCATCCTCTTTCTTGCTTGAGTGTTATCTTCAAGTTTGTTGAATTTTGATTTCATAGTATATGATGCTAGCTGCTGATGCAACTTCCCTTTCAGGGATGTGATTGTTTGGGGTATATAAAGTACTTTGATGCCCATTTTACAAACTTTACTGGAGGAGTTGAAACAATTGAGAACTGCGTATGCTTGCATGAAGAAGACCATGGAATCCTATGGAAGCACCAAGATTGGAGAACTGGACTAGCGGAAGTCCGACGATCAAGGCGCCTCACTGTTTCTTTTATTTGCACTGTGGCAAATTATGAATATGGATTCTATTGGCACTTTTACCAGGCAAGTTGAATGCATTCAACATCTAACTACGATGAAAGTCTGCAGACACTATTCTTCAATATTGTTTTGATTTCTTCCTCTTCTTTTCTTTTTTTCTTTTTTATTTTTTTTGTTAAAACATACTTATTTAGTTTAATTGGCAATCCCTGCTGAAATATTGATATATGGCATGATTATGAATCCAATATATATCTAGAGCAATGAGCTGGCAACCAAAAAAAATTTGTTATATTATCTTGTAGTAAAGATGGTCAATTCTTGGTGCAGGATGGGAAAATTGAAGCTGAAGTTAAACTTACTGGAATTCTTAGTTTAGGTGCCTTGCAGCCTGGAGAATCTAGAAAATATGGTACTACAATTGCACCAGGACTTTATGCCCCAGTTCATCAACACTTCTTTGTTGCTCGTATGGATATGGCTATTGATTGTAAGCCAGGAGAAGCACACAATCAGGTATCTGAAACTTTCTTACCTTCAAATCCATTAATGATAAATTGGCTAGTCAGTATATAGGCTACATGATATAACTCTGCTTCTTCAACTCCTCTGTAAAACCAGCTTTCTCTGTAAAATCACAAAAAAGTAGATTAGAACATGTAATTGCAATGATAACATACCAACTTTTTTAATTGGTTTCTTCTGCTCTTGCTTGATATAGGTTGTTGAAGTGAATGTTAGAGTTGAAGAACCTGGGAAGGACAACGTTCACAACAATGCATTCTATGCTGAGGAAACGTTACTTAGATCTGAATTAGAAGCCATGCGTGACTGTGATCCATCATCTGCCCGTCACTGGATTGTGTGCACCCTTGCCTATCTCCTTTTTTTCTTTTTTTTTTTTTTGTGTGAAAGAATCTTATATAATACTTAAATCTTTTATACACATCTTAAAAGACATTCTATGTCACCCATCTTATGGCTTTGTCCTTGTATTCAATTTGTAGATAAGGAACACCAGAACTGTCAATCGTAGTGGGCAACCGACGGGCTACAAACTAGTACCAGGTTCAAATTGTTTGCCCTTGGCTGGTCCTGAAGCCAAATTTCTGAGGAGAGCTGCATTTTTGAAGCATAATCTATGGGTTACACAGTATGCACGTGGGGAGGATTTTCCTGGAGGAGAATTTCCCAACCAAAATCCCCGTGTTGGTGAAGGCTTAGTTTCTTGGGTGAAGCAAAACCGGCCTCTGGAAGAAACTGATGTTGTTCTCTGGTAACTCTTTTTTCTTTATGTGACTTAAGAGTATACTTCATATACTATGTTTAATTGCTTTATGTAATCCTCTCTTCTATTCTCTACTGTTTTTTTTTTTTTCTTTCTAAATCTTCTATTTTTCCGAGAAGTACATTCAATATTAATTTTTCTCCTGTTTTCTTCTTGTAGGTATGTCTTTGGCATTACACATGTTCCTCGATTGGAAGACTGGCCTGTTATGCCTGTGGAGCACATTGGCTTTCTGCTTCAGGTGATTTTACCATAATGCGCTTTTATTTTTATAATATTCTCGTCTTTGCATTAGTTTCAAATGAGAATTGCAATGCAAGCATATGATGCTTACTTATAACCAATACTGCTCTTTAAAGTGATTATATAACGTTACAAAATTGAGTGTCTTCAAGTGGGGGAAAGAATACTCCATTATCGATCATAGCTGGCATTTTGAGTTCCTAATAAACTCTGAATCCTGTTTAAATCTACGGCTGTAGATGTAGATAGAAATAAGAACCACATTCTCTGTGAAAAGTATGTGCCTTTTATTCATTTTTTTCAATGGATAAAAGCATGGTATGCAAATTGAGAAACTTACTGCTAACATTTTCCCAATGACCCGCCATGCTTTGTCCATTATTGTCTTCCCCATTTCATTTCAGTACTTGACTCTATTTTCTTCACAAGTGGTGGCAATATTAACCGCCTCTATTACATGTTGGTTCAGCCAAATGGGTTCTTCAATTGCTCACCGGCTGTTGATGTTCCACCTAATATATGCGAGATGGAGAAGGAGAGTGATGTGAAAGACAGTGGTGTTGCTGCTAAGCCAAGTAGTCCATCTGGTCTAATAGCAAAGCTCTGAAGGAATGTAATTGAATGAGTAGCCATTCTTCACAGGCATCTTATATATCTATCGTCAAGGAACCTTTCCTCTGCATTCCACCAATGAGTTCTGGATAAGGCATGCCTCATCATGCCATAGTCCCTGGATTGAGTCCTTTTTTATTTATTTATTTATTTATTTATTTTATTTTATTTTTATTTTTTTCACTTTTTCTGTTGTGTGTTTTTGTATTGTATTGTGTTATATGACTATAAACATTGGTTTGTTACCCTGTTGGACTGGTTCCATTGCATTTGAACTTTGAGCTTGTAATTCATTATAGAGTATGTATTCTTCTTGTGTTTATGATGCTGGTTTGACCCTTGAACTTGATCCTTGATAGTTAAATAATTAGAGTTGAAATGTAAAATAAATTCTAATATAGCAGGAGGAATAGATTAGGGGTCATTTCGAGTCGAGCTCGACTAGTGCTACAAGCTTGACTCGACTTATCTTTGGTTGGTTTTATAGTTCGGACTCGATAGCATTTTTTTAAAATTCAAGTTGAAGTTTTTCTGTTTTTTCTTTTTTTCTCCATAATTGATGGGCTCAACTTAATAAGTATATAATACTTCGTAGTATAAAAAACAAAATATGACAAAATTAATTGATAAACGAGTGTTCATATTACTACACTCAAGTATCAAATAACAAAGCAATTGTATTGAAATGAAAGCACACGAGACTAGTAAAAAGTGGACCACACCTCGTTTGTATGGATACACATGTTTGAAACATTTTCTTACCAACACTGATGCTATTGGCTTCTCTCTATTTGTGTATTATTAAGCATATTGCAAACAAACCAAACCATTCACACACTCACATTTGCCCGAAAACTCATCAAGATTTGCTTCTGTAATAAGTTCTTGAGGCAGCAACCCTACTGGAAAATTTAAACAATCCCCCAAACCACCATCATGAAGCTGATGAAACCCTACTTGCCATGGATGCAATGTTCGTTTTCTGTCCTCAACCTCATCAAACTCGGCTTGGAACTGCGAATCCAGCATTGTGGCGTGATTGAGTACTACGTTGTTGTCCTCATGATTCGACCTTTCCATGTTTGTCAAACTTGGAACTGCATCGAATCCAAACTCATTCTGATGATCATAGGTCATTACGAGGATTTGCTTGTGTTGAGACAGCAGGGGACTTGCTTGGTAAGAATTAGGATCAATGGTTGCTTGAAGTTCTGACAAGGAAGAAGGACCATAGCCTCGCTTGATAGCAAGCATATTTCCTGCATTATTGTGTTTTTGCAGCCCCATTTGGGATGAGGTTGCGAAATTTGGAAGGCGTTCTACCTCTGAAACGTGTGGCCAAGTTGAAATCATATAGTTTTGATCGATATTGAGATTGTTGTTGCATGTAATGTCGATTGGTTTGTGACTTTTCGGATCGATCCCTTGCTTTGTCAGCCTTTTCTTGAACCTCGAATTCCAATAGTTTTTGATCTCATTGTCTGTTCTTCCGGGTAGCTTCTTGGTAATTTGAGCCCACCTTTCATGCATGCATAGAAAAACAAATCATTAAACATACACACAAGTTATAACAACTAGTAAATGTCTTATTCGATCAATTTTCATTGATTAAAGCCAATATACAACTAGTAAATTTTTGGTTGGATCAAGTAGACTCTACTACGTACGATTTGAATAATAATTAGTTAAAATTGGCTGTTTGACAATTTCGAGACTAACTTTTTGCCTAGAATAAGCTAAAATCCAAAATGCTGCTATTTGCAGCGGTTTCAAAAAGAACTGATTAAACACTTTTTTAAGTTATTTAGTATTTTTAAATAAGCTAATTCAGTTCAAATTGCCTATAATAAGCTTATTCCAAATTAGCTGTTTTGCCAAACAGGGCCAATAATAATGTTATTATTATTGAAAATGAAACATTAAAACTAGTATATACATTATATATATTGCACCTGTTTCCAAGAGAGTGATGAAGAGTAATGATCAAATCCTCTTCCTCCTTAGAAAACATGCCTTTTTTCAAGCCAGGCCTCAAATAATTAATCCATCTCAACCTTGCAGTCCTGCACACATCTCATATTGTACTAATATATATTAATCCCATTTGATAACATCCATTCAATTCTTACACACTATGCAAGAGACATGACCATGAAACAATATGCATATGTTGTAATGAATTCATAATTAGAATAAATTTGCAGCAATAGTAACAAAAACATGCCTGCTAAGTTGGGCACAGAGCTCCAGCATCCTACGCCATATCGACTCACATAATTATAAAGCTTTTCGTCTTCCTCGGGTGACCATAAACCTCTTTTCAGGTTTTTCGCTGCACTGCATAAATTGCGCCTCATTTCACACTGTTTGTGTAAGAAAACGACTCAACAATGAGCTTAAACTTGATTATAAAAAGAAGTTAATTAAACAAGTTATGTATGTCATTTTTACAAGGGGCTGGGAAAGATCAAGTGAAGATTGTTGCAAGCAAGAATTGGTGATTGTCCCATGAGAAAAGATTGGACCTTAAATAATACGTATACCATATGTTTTGAGTGTGTAAGAATAGTACAAAGGACAGTCATACACGTACATGTGTGTGTCTCTACTTAAAAATAATACTCAGAGAAGTGGAAAACCACAAAAGTTGTTCATTTTGTACATGTACTACACACTATTTAATTTAGGCAAGTGAATATCGTCTATCTGACTTATTAACACACAAAGACAGATATATACAAGCATGAAGTTAAGTGAATTAAACAGTGTTCACATGCGTGGTAATGAAGTTATGTAGGGGCCTTTGAGTTTGTGTATATATGTGCATAGTTACATTTGGATATTCTAACTTTTTCAAAAGAGGAAAAACATTGCAATGTTGATGGTTCAACTAGTGATGATGATAGTCATTTAATGGTAAATATAACTATTGCTTATAATGTCAGACCTGATTACTGTGCTGAATGCAAGAAAATTCAACATCTGCTGTGAATTATCTTTAAAAGTATTGAATTGTCGCTAAAACATGTTGAATCTGTATTTTTAACATTAGTTGATTAACGTTATAAATATTTCTCCATTACTTTTGAATGGATATTCAACACTTATAAGTGACAATTTAGCATTTTAGCAAATACTACTAAATCAACATAGTAACCTATTCCGTTTAAATCATCATTTGCTTGTTACGGTAAGAATTAATGGTTTTTGATTAAGCTAAGTACTGTTCAACCTGCAATAAATCTTTAGAAAGCAAATTAAAACACATTTTATTAAACTAAGGCAAAAGGTCGAATTTTCTCCTCTACGCTAAATAATAATCCCTCTTTTTTTTTAGATTACACTTGATATTGACACGGTATTTAAGGAACATTTTAAAAATGCTTTAGTTTAAAATTTTTAATATAATCATAGATTAATTTTTTAAATATTACACTTATAGCTATAAAAGGAAAGTGTAACTTTTATTAATTTAAATCACTGGAGAACGAGTTGTGGCATAAAAGTAGTTCTATTATTTTCCTACAGGAGATCGAATCATAGTATTCTGATAAATTTAGCGCAGATCACGGTTGGACCAACCAGTTATTAATAATTAAGTGGAGTTGTTTTTGAATGCATAAAATATCAGGAATGTGAGGATATATAACATATTTCAATTTTATAAATATATGAAAACCCTAATTAAGTTAGTATGGATACATCACTAGTTTTATTGTGTCATTTCAAGTTTTTCAGCTCATGATTGATTATTTATTTATTTATTTATTTTAATTTTCACAACAGCTGTAAAATAATTAATATCCATAATATTGATGTGATACATAACCAACATGATCTGAGGAAAATGAACCATTTTGAACTACTCTGAATTTATTCTTGACAATTAGAATATACGCATGCAAATAAATGCTGTAAAAATAGTGCCTCTAATACCCAATTTGGACTATGGGAAAATGCTTAAAATAATTCGGATATGCAAATTTGAATTACTCTTTAAAAATACTCCTATAGTATAGTTATTAAGCACGTTTAACTTAAACTTTTTTAGGGAAGGATGAACTTCTAATTAAAAAGCTTATTTCAAGTTGCACAAGTGAGGGAAAAGAAGGCAAAAAACAACTTATTCATATTTTTTGGATCTATTTTCACTATTTTCACTATAAACACACAGCTATCTCCAATTCAAAATTTTCTCCCACTAATATTTTTTTTAGTTAAATCAAAGAAATTTCCCAGATCTCTAAAAAACCCAAAATAAACTTTTGAAACATGGATAGCCTTATTAGATAAATCTTTCCCAAAATAGTTTTTAACATTTGACAAGAGCTCAAACCTAAGACTTTGTTTAAAGCTTTACAGCCTCATAACCGCTCAAGCAGTTTATATCTTTATTTTCTTTAATATTAAAGTGTGCTCAATAATAATAGTTCATTTGGGGATGACTAATGAGCGGTCAAGTCCATGTCTTCCAACCCTATACAATTGGGGGTTTGATTTCCCACACACCCCCTATCCCTTCGTTTTATCCATTTGTAATTTGTGTGGCATGTACTTCCATTATCCTTTCTTTGGCTTCGGCTTTCAAATAAATAAACAACAACAACAACAACAACAACAACAACAACAACAACAACAACAACAACAACAACAACAACAATAATAATAATAATAATAATAATAATAATAATAATAATAATAATAATAATAATAGTTCATTACGCTATTTGTAAGAAGATAGAATATTATGATAATTTACTATTTGTCGTTATATACATATTACACTTTGAAAAGTCATTTAAAAAGGAAATGCGGTATACTATTATTTTTAGGGAGGCAGATTGTGTGCAAGTGTGCACATGCAGACAACATATATGTGAGGTGAAAGTTGTGTTGTGCAATAGATGAAATTGTGTTTTTTGTATGATGGGAGAAATGTTTTGTATAATAGAAAAAATATTTTATAGTATAATGCAAGATATATATTTTGTAATATCTACACATATATACTATTAAAGGAAAATCGTTTGGGTGCTGGCAGCCTGTAGGTGCTGGCACATTCAAAAGTGATGGGCACGTGTATATGAAATGATGTGTGAGTATAAAAAAGTGATGGATAGAGGTTATGAACCAAAAACTAATAAAAAAATAAAATATCGTGTATACATCACTTTATAAGATTTATACATCACTTTACCAATTGCTACACATCATTTTTAGTGATGTCTGCACCTGCTGGAAATTGTTATGTCATTACAGAAACTGGTTTGCTATTAAAGGTATGGTACCGTAACTAAATTGCATTTTGAGAACTAAACTTCCAAAGTTGTCTATATAAAAGAAGTGGCCCCTCATGCTTTTTATGACAAATTGATTTCCTCATCAACTTTTTTCAGCTAAAATTTCCTCATCAACTTAAATTTTATATTGTTTTATTGGAAAAATAATATACTACTAATAAGCATGAATGCATGATTCACGTGATAAATTCCCTGTACATTTTACACAATGTCGCCCAACATGTTTAGGCCCAAACTCTCACACAGAAGCCCATCTATTTAAAAACCCCATTATTATTAGTCAGTCCCAATACGCAACGACCATTTCGCCCAAAATTTCTCCATTTTTCTAACTTTCTTATCCTAGCACGCTCCACCGCCAAATTTCACGCGCCGCCACACATCCGGTTTACGAACTATTCATCTTCTCTTCCGCCCTGCTCCACCGCCGCGTGGAGTGAAGAATCTATAGCCATGACATTAGCGGTTGCACAGATTTTCCCCCAATTCAAACCTAACTGCCCAAACCTTTATCCAATGCACTTCGCCCCCACCTCCGGCTTCCGCCACCGTACCATCCCCCTCACGCTCCATCGACATAAACGCCTAATCCCCCTCAATTCTCAAACAAATCACCAAATCACCACCATTTCCTCCGCATCCGCTGATACCGGAGACGACGGAATCCCAATCAAACACGTGAAAACCCTAGCGAAATTCAAATCCAGACACAACTACATCCGCGTCATCCAAGTCTCCCGCGCCGGCTCCCGCCTCCTCCTCCTCGACGCCCCCGAGAACATCCACAGCATCTCCTACCTCTTCCAATCCCTCACCAACGCCTACTTCGACGTCTTTGCAACACTGCCGCCAATCCTCCCCCCGGACCGCTCGTCATCCTTGGCTCCGTCGCTGGATCCGCCGCCAAAATCATCCTCGAACTCTACCCCCAAATCACCATCCATGCCAGGGAGCTCGACCCCCCCGTCCTGGCCGTCGCCCGCGAGTACTTCGGACTCGAAAAGCTCGAGAAGAAATACACCGGTCGCCTCTACATCAATATCGACAACACACTGAACGTGAAATTAACCGACGGATTCGCCGGCGTGTTGATCGATCTGTTCCATAAAGGTTGCGTGATTCCAGAGCCGCAGAACGTGGCAACGTGGGAGAATTTGAAGAAGACGCTGTGAAAAGGGGGGAGAATGATGGTGAACGTTGGCGGAAGCTGCGTGG
Source organism: Hygrophila difformis (assembly GCA_030278955.1). Taxonomy (NCBI): domain Eukaryota; kingdom Viridiplantae; phylum Streptophyta; class Magnoliopsida; order Lamiales; family Acanthaceae; genus Hygrophila; species Hygrophila difformis. The sequence continues at coordinate 5,491,237 of JAOANR010000012.1, forward strand.
AGCCGGAGGATATCAGTTAGGATGGGAATGAGATCATGGAGCAGACGTTGAAGGCGATGGCGGAGGTTTTGCCCGGCGATGTGAACGTGCCGAGTATGGACAGTCGTAGGGATGACAGCGCGGTGGCGATGATCGGCGAATTGCCAAACGCCGGCCAGTGGAAGAAGTCGCTGAAAAGGCCGTTGAATATGTACGTCGATATGTGGAAGTGGTACGGATGATTGTTGAATGCTTCTAAAGTGTTCGATGAAATGCTTCCGTACATTTTGTGAATTTTTTACCATGTTATATTGATTACTTGAATTTTTATTTAATTGAAATTTTTAGAACAAGATGATTCTTTCTAACATGAGAACTTTCCTTCAATAAACATTTATTTCATCATTTCTTCAGCTTCTAGTATATCTCCAAATGAAGAATGAAACCACTTCTTACATACCTGATAAAGCCCACCCTACCCATTTCCACAACCCGCATCCTCCACGCTCTCATCATCAAGTGTTCCCTCTCCCACGACCCTCTTCACGCCACAAAATCCTCCGCTTTTACGCCATCAACGCCGACCTCACTTCCGCACGAAAACTGTTCGACAAAATTCCCCACCCAAACATTCACCTCTGGAACGCCATCATCCGCGCTTACGCTCAGGCCCACAGATTCCCACATGCATTTGCACTCTTTTCCCATCTCCTTACCTCTCAAACACACCCCGATAACTACACATTCGCCTGCCTTGCCAGGGCCTGCGACGACCGGCTCGACCTGGAAACCCTACGATTTGTTCATGGACAAGTTGTTGGATTCGGTTTAGGATTTGATTTCATATGCTGCAGCGCTCTTGTTAGCTGTTAGTCTAAGTTAGGTCAAATAAACGAAGCGAGACGCGTGTTTGATCGGATCGAATTGCCTTATCTGGTCCTGTGGAATGCCATGATTGCAGGGTATGGGAGGTGCGGGGATTGGGCGAAAGCTATTGAGTTGCTCAAGGCTATGCCGCATATGGGAGTGGAACCGGATGAATACACGGTTGTTGGATTGGTTACAGGGTTGGTTGATCCAAAATTGACGAAGCTAGGACAAATGATGCACGGATTTTGCTTCAAACATGGCTTGGAATCAAATGGTTATGTCGGAAGCGCGCTTGTTAAGATGTATTCCGCCTGGAAGGACATGGATTCAGCGTTCGGAGTATTTAATAATCTATTAAATCCTGATTTAGTTTCCTAGTCTTCGCTGATTACAGGCTTTTCTAGGGCAGGGCATCCAGCCAAGGCAATCTGTTTCTTCAAAAAATTGGCGACGAACAACAGACAGGTGGATCGTGTTCTTCTTGCCAGCGTGCTGGCAGCTTGTGAGGATTCAGCGACCGTACAATTGGGATGTGAGATCCATGGCTATGCGGTTCGACATGAACTTAGTACCGACGTTGTCGTGTCGTCGGCCCTCATCGACATGTATGCAAAATGTGGGTTCCTGGAAATGGGGATGAAGGTTTTCCAGGGCATGCCGGAAAGGAACATTGTCTCGTACAATACAATGATTTCAAGTCTAGGTTTACACGGGTGTTGCAAGGAAGCCTTTGTCATGTTCGGGAAGATTCTAGAAGAGGGGCTAAAGCCGGACGAATCGACTTTTATGGGACTCCTGAGTGCCAGTTGTCATTCGGGGCTTGTTCGGGAAGAACGTGAGTGGTTCGAGAAAATGACGAGTGAGTTTGGGGTGGAGCCCAGAACCGAGCATTTTGTGTACATGGTGAAACTTCTGTGGATGGATGCCAAATTGGGGGAGGTTTCTGATTTCTTCAGGTCGCTGCCGGAGCCGGTGGATTGTAGCGTTTGGGGCGCCCTTTTGTCGTGCTGTGATCCTCAAAAGGACCGTGTGATGGCAGAGATAATTGGGGAACATTTGGTTGGGAAAGAGTCCAAGTACAATGTGATGTTGTCGAATTTTTTCGCAGGGTACGGGAGGTGGGAGGAGGTTAAGTCTTTGAATGTTGATAACTACTATGGAGGAGGATTCGGAGGGAAGATGCCTGGAAAAAGTTGGATAAGTTGGTAGATTTGTCTGGCTGACCGAATTCTTCTCTGAATGTAAGTAATGGTGTAAATACAACTGGTCCACATATTACAGTGATCAGAGTGATGTTAGAATTCATGCATCATCGATGAAATAAATAGCAAACGCTTCAGGTTTTTGTGTCTTTTTTATTTTATTTTGGTAATTTATTGAAATTTTGCATGCTTCTGTTATGAAAATGGGATAATAACTTCGAATACGCAGTGATTGATGTTCGAATCTGAGGATCATTATTGCAACGATTTCCTTAAAACAGTATTGCCCGCGTATCGGTGCAACTGTTTCCCAGGATACAATAGATTCTTCGTCGGCGAACTAGAACTATTTTTGTGAATGCTTTGAGTGTTGGATTTTCGGATTAATGAAATGAAACATGGCAGGTCCTTTTACAGATGGCTAAGAGTTGTTTCTTTTCATTCAAACGACGTGTTGGTTCGGTGAAGAAGCGCCTATTCATTCGAATGTTTCAATTCGAATGAAACGATGTGCTGGTTCGGTAAAGAAGCACCCATTCGTTCGAATACTTCAATTCAAATAAAACGAGGTGCTGGTTCGGTAAGAAGCACCCATTTGTTCGAACTCTGCCAAAGGTCGCGCCAATTTGAGCCAAAAATTCCATTCAAATTCATAAGAGAATAAATAAATAAAAATAATAATTAAAGCCCTAAGAAGCAAAACGGGTTGATCAGGCCCGTGATGCCCCAAGGAGAAATTTATCTTCTCTAACTGATGTGGGATTCACTCCCATTCACAACCTTTAACGGGCCAAAAGCCCGTTATTTCCAACAATCCCCCACATAAATGGGATATTGTCTCAAGCATTTGTTACATGATCTCTGCATAGATAAAGTAGGTGTTCCTTTGAACTTTATCATTGTTTTAATTGTTTTACCTTACTGGTTGTTCAGTAGACACGATGTCTTTGAACTGTCCTGCCGTTTGTGTAAGATTCCCACAAATAAAACGCATCGACCATATCTATATTAGTTCCGTTCTCATTGTTTTGTCCACTTTGGCCGTGGACACGCCTGGTTCTGCAAGAGTTTAGGAAAACTAAGCCTTCCGGTTCTCCTTTGAAGCGACCCCACTTCACTCTCACATAGGTGATTATTTAAGTTTCGTTGTATTACACTTATTGAAATAAATATCATTAAAGCATTATTCGCTATCCTTTATCGTCATGTCACTGTTTCGCGACAGGAATGAGTAGAGGGATTGCCCCCACAGTGACTTAACTTAGTCTCACGGTTAGGTTGTCCCTTTGAACCTAGATCTTAGGATCTCTAGTTAGCTAGGTTGGGTTTTCCTTCGTGAACTAATTAATCCAAGGCTTTACACCCATTTCTTTTGTCAACTTTTCAACCGATTCTTTATTTAACCATTTGGTTACCGGATCCGCAAGATTATCTTTTGACTTTACATAGTCAATTGAGATAATTCCGGTTGAAAGCAATTGTCTAATGGTATTATGTCGACGACGAATGTGTCTCGACTTACTATTGTACATAGTACTCTGTGCTCTTCCTATCGCGGATTGACTATCACAATGTATACTGATAGGTGGCACATGTTTTTCCCACTTTGGAATATCCTGTAAAAAGTTTCTTACCCATTCAGCCTCTTCGGCACATTTGTCTAATGCAAAGAATTTGGATTCCATTCGGATTCTCAAGGCAATCCCTCTACTCATTCCTGTCGCGAAACAGTGACATGACGATAAAGGATAGCAAATAATGCTTTAATGATATTTAAGTGAGTAAGTGTAATACTCCGAAACTTAAAAAATCACTTATGTGAGAGTGAAGTGGGGCCGCTTTAAAGGAGAACCGGAAGGCTTAGTTCTCTTAAACTCTTGCAGAACCAGGCGTGTCCACGGCCAAAACGGACAAAACAATGAGAACGGAGCTAATATAGAGATGATCTATGTATTTTATTTATGGGAATCTTACACTAACGGCAGGACCGTTCAAAGACATCGTGTCTACTAGACAGTAGTAAGGCGAAACAATTGAAACAATGATAAAGTTCAAAGGGGACACCTACTTTATCTATGCAGAAATCATGTAACAAATGCCTGAGACAATATCCCATTCATGTGGGGGATTGTTGGAAATAATGGGCTTTTGGCCCATTAAAGGTTGTGAATGGGAGTGAATCCCACATCAGTTAGAGAAGATAAAATTCTCCTTGGGGCATCACGGACCTGATCAACCCGGTTTTGCTTTTAGTGCTTTAATTATTATTTTTATTCTCTAACGAATTTGAATGGAATTTTTGGCTCAAATGGGCGCGACCTTTGGCAGAGTTCGAACGAATATGTGCTTCTTACCGAACCAGCACATCGTTGCATTTGAATTGAAATATTCGAACGAATGGGTGCTTCTTTACCGAACCAGGACATCATTTCATTCGAATTGAAACATTCGAATGAATGGGTGCTTCTTCACCGAACCAACACGTCGTTTGAATGAAAAGAAACAACTCTTAACCATCTATAAAAGGACATGCTATGTTCCATTTGCCGTAAAAATCTGGATCAATCAAACCAATTACCCAATCCGGTCCGATGAGGATAGAAAAGACCCGACTAAATTGAAGGATCCGGATGGAATCCAATTGTGGATTCCCCAATTTTGAAGAGATAAGCCATCACCGTGCTGGAGAGTCACCGGAGTACTGGAGCATCATCGGAGGTCAAAACAGAGCTCGCCGGAAAGTTGGCCGGAAGTTGGCTGGAGGTCGGCCGGAACCACCGCCGGACGTCGGACAATTTTCGGTCGGAAGATGATCGGACATAATATTTTGTAATAGTGTAGGAATAAGGACACTCAATTTCGGCTAAGGCATGAGAAGTGATGCGATATGAGCGATGCGGTCTAAACCGCATCACCCTCGATGCGGCCTTTTAAACCGCATCGCATCACCCTCAGCCTTGCCAAAGTCGATGCGGTCTAATGCGATGCAGTCTTTTAAACCGCATCGGCTAAACCGCATCGTACCCTTCTTGCATACTTCCAAGCCCCAAGTCGATGCGGTCTAAGCCTAAACCGCATCGCCTAAACCGCATCAGCTTGGTATTGTCAAGACCGGGGATGCGGCCTTGTTCGATGCGGTCTCTTACTCGATGCGGTGTAAACCGCATCACTTTCCCTAAACCGCATCAGGACCAGTTTTTGATGTATTTTCCATTTCTTATATTTTCCTTTGTTGTTTAATCCTTCCTAGGGTTTGTTCAAGGGGTTGACCTATATATATATATATGATCTTCCCCTCATTTGTAAGACATCTTTTGGCTTGAATCTTGAATGAGAACACTTCTCTCTTATCTTCCAAAGATTACTTAGAGTTTGTGGGAACCAAAAACCCTCAATAGAGAGAAATCTCAACTCAACCGTGTTCTAGACTCGGGCTAGTCCACACGATTCGGATTCTTTAAGCAAGTCCGAGATCGAACACACATTGTTGAAGCATTTGGAGGAGACGGTGTTGCCGGGTTTGCTTGCATCTCCATCTCAAGATCTTCTTCAATATTGGAGCTTCCTTATCCCTTATTTTCCTTTCGGTTATTCATCTTCTTCCTTAATCTCTTCTTAATCTTCATTAATCCTTTCTTAGCAAGTTAGTAACCAAGAGATCCATGGCATCCTAACTTTTTGGTATCAGAGCTTATCTTGGTTCTACTTGTTATTATCTTGAAAATCCAAAAATATATGTTCCTTGTGTTGTTCTCTTAAATCTGAAAACCCAAAAAAATATTGTGCTTTGTTTTGCTTTGTTGTTATCCTTTTGTTCTTTTGTTTAGATCTTGGTATCTTGTGTTTTGTTGCTCACCACCGAACCCCCTCTTGCTTATCTAAACCCATATCATTTCCTTGTGTGTATATGTGTGCATGATATTTTGTTCCACAAATTATTCAAGCATATTTGAGCACAACAGTGGGGTATTTGTGGGTTTGGGGTGTGAGATTGTTTGTTTGATTTTGGTGTTCTTGTGGGTGATCATCTTGTTCATGAGACCTTCATATTGTTCTTCCCAAGACTTGTAATAGATAGGATTTGGTAGCATTTGTTGTTGCATGCAAAAGGCTATGTGTAATAGATGCTATCATTAAATGTGTCCACTCATTTGCCATAAATTGTCTCATTGAGTATTGTGTAATAGGATTGGATACTAGAAAATATTGAGCATTTAATGCCCAAGATAGCTAGTGTGTATAATCGGCCATAAGGAGTGGGCAAGCACAACAACTATCCGAAAAAGGAGGAAGAAAAAGTCAAAGTTGGTGAGCCACCAAATTCAAAAAAACGATGCGGTCTGTCTACTCAATGCGGTCTCACTAAACCGCATCGCCTCTTGTAAACCGCATCGTCCTCCAAGGAGAAGAAAAGTTTGAAGACCCAAGTATCAAGACTCGATGCGGTCTGTTTACCACATCGCATTAAACTGCATCGTATTGCCTGCTGACTGAAGGGAATTCACACCAAGGCCAAGGAAGCCTCGATGCGGTCTGCTACCTGATGCGGTCTGTCCCTTAAACCGCATCACCTATTAAACTGCATCGACTGAAGGGAAAATTTTTCTAAGTGTTGGAAATTCTCAAATTCCCTCACTTGTGATATTTTACTCCTATTTTTATTTTCCTTGAGTGGAATACAATAAAGTGAATATTGGACTGACACAATCGTGAAACCTAGCCCGAGAAGCCACTTGAGTATTTTTACAATAAAGTGGATATCGGACTGGCACCCTTGTGAAACCTAGCCCGAGAAGTCATTTGAGTATTACGGGTATTATCCGAGTGTTTATTTAGTGTGGTTTATTCTTCCACTTCTATACCAGGACCAAATACACTGTTGTCTGTGACGATTGCTCATATAAGTGTTGAACTTAATTTGACTGCATTGCATTTCACATAATTCCCAGCGGTCGTTGATCGAGTCGAACAATTGCATTTTGTTTCGTGCATTGTGCGTCCTTAAATTCAATCATCGATTCTCCAACTCAAATGTGAATTTTATCCGGAAGAGCCTTCTAAGTACTGAATTGTGTTTCGAACCCAAGTTTTCAACACCAAGGGTTTGAGATTTGTGTGAGGAAAAATATTCCATATATTTTATTATATTATACTTCCTCCGTCTCGTTAGAATTGAGACGTTTGAGTTTTTGACACTATTCACTCTTTAAGTTTGATTCAAATTTTTACCATAGTTATGTAAGAAAAAATATAATCAAGTGAGATCTTGTTAGATTCGTCTAATCTTGTAGTTTTAGAATATCAAATTTTTATAATTTTTTATTATAAATAAATTAAGTTATTAATCATTAAAAATGTGTATCGACATACGTGTCTGGTGGGTCCGTAGCAATTCTAATGAGACGGAGGTAGTAGTTTATATTCTAGCCTTTTTTAAAATATACCTAGTATATTTTTCTGAGATGGCAGGTACCTGTGATCCTACCATGATCCTACCATTGAAATGAAGCAAGATGTCAACTCTAAGTTTGAACATCTTAGTGGAAAAATTGAGAACCTTGAAAATAAATTTGATGTCTTGAATCATGAATTTTCAGGTCTCGGAAAACAAGTGGACAACAAAATCCAGAAGGAACATACCAGTCTCTCTTTTGATCTGTATGAGAAATTAAGCAAGGTTGCCACTGAAGGTCAGAGAAAGATTGACAGTTCACTACTGAGGGTGAACGAGAAAATTGCCGAAGTTACTGATGACTTCGAAAGAAAAGTTGAAGCTCTTACTGGTGCACTGGACCAGCAAGCCACTGACAAGAGCATATCATAATTTCTTCAACTGAGCTAGAATTACGAATGGATGCCACTGCATCATTTTTCAGAAAATATGTTAAGGATTTTTCTGAGAAAAATGGCCAGAAGTTAATTGAAAGGGTCAAGAAACTGCTATGTCAAGCTGAAAGAAATTGGACTAAAAAATTAGAGGACAAGATTGATGAACTGGCCGGACAGATAGATGGAAAATTGGAGTATGAGCTGGAACAATTGGGAGACAGGCTAGAAGCTCAAATTCGAGAACGAGCCGAAGAAGTAACAAATGACGATTTGATGGCTCGTTGCTCCACCAAGCTCACAGAGGAAGTCCCTTGCCACAGGGAAGAACTTTCTAAATTACTTCATTCGAAATCTGATGCATTATCTGATAGCCTCACATCCCAAATAAATTTTATTGCAGAAGAGGTTGATCACCGAACTGTGGACCCACAATCCATATACGACCAAGTAATGGATACGGTGAAGCAAGAACTCCAGCATACCCTGGATGTACGGATAGCAGACATTCTTGAAGAGGAATTCAATTTCAGAAGACCGGAAAAATCCTCAAAGCATCCCAAGGCCGATGATGTGAAAGGAATAAAATCTGTCCCAACGGATAAGGAACATGTGTATGATAGAGGCCGACCAGAAGGGAACCCAAAATTAGAGCCAAATCCTTCACACTTGCCATTGTCCTATATCAAGTTCCGAGGGTATCCTGATCCACAAAGATACCTTGACTGGAAGGAATAGATGGAGAACGTACTGAAGAGTCAATCCTATACTGAAGCCGAAGTTTTTCAAGTAGCCACATAGAGGTTTCGAGGGATGGCCCTAGAGTGGTGGCTGTTGACGGTCAAGAAAATACAACGGGAAGGATATAACCCCGCCACCACATGGGCACAACTGATCAAGATAATGGACCAAAAATATTTGCCAGAAAAGCTCAGGGCCGAGGCCACTTCAGAATATCAGGCGATAGTGCAGAGTAACACCTCCGTGAAAGCGTACGCCATAAAATTTATTGATCTGAAAAGGCGATCAGGAAAAGAAGAAATTGCGAGACAAGAATCGAAGCATTTCCTGACAGGCCTACGGAAAGAAATTCTTGAACGCATGCGATCCAGTTATAAAACTCTCGATCAGGTCATAGATGAAGCATTAATTGTGGAAAGATATTTGCAGGATAAGCTCAACGGAGACAAGCTCGGCACTCCGACCACGGTTAAACCCATAACCAGTCCGATGCCCACTGCGAAGTCAAAGGCGAAAATGTCTTCTTGCTAATATTGTTCAAGTCCAGGACATGGCATCAAGTCTTGTCCAAGCAAGACGTTGGATGAGCTTAAGGCCAAAGAAGAGCAAGAGCAAAAGCGGAAATCTCAGTTGAAGGGCAAAAGAAAAGTGATCGTGGAGATAGGGGATGATTCGAGCAAATCTCCATGGACATTTGGGGATGACCGAACTTCTTCGTCATCGGTGCTCATCCCTACGATCAATTCTACCAAAGCGCTAGAACCCGCAGCAACCGAAGCCGGACAAAGGGAGAATCTATTTCACTATCATTGCAAAATCTTTGATAATTTAGCATTATTTATTGTTGATAGTGGTAGCTGTTCTAATGTCATTAGCTTGCATATGGTGTACATGTTTAAATTGACAACCGAAGACCACCCGAATCCATATTGTTTGCAATGGGTGAACAACAGCGGAAAATCAAAGGTTGTCAAGCACGCAAAAGTTCCAATCTCTATTGGCACATATTCCGACGAAATCTACTGTGATGTGATGCCAATGAATACGTGCCATATACTGCTAGGTCGACCATGGTTGTCTGACAACAATATTGCCTACCAAGGGCGAGTGAATTTGATAACATTCACCCATGATCAGAAGGAGTACAATCTCAGATCATTGTCGCCCGATTTTGTTCGAGTTAGCCGTGAGAGACTTTTAAGAGAAATGCAACAGGAGGAGCAGGACTTCCAGGCCAGGACAAAACAGCTCCCACCAAATTCAACCGCGCTATGTTTTGAGGAATTGGCCACTGGGAGCCTACCTCGAATTTGTTCTTTAAATTTTTACGATTCTGAACAGTTCCCTGAGATTGAAACCGGTACTTGCATTTGACATAGTTCATACTTCCACAGGTAACCGGATAAATCGAGCTGATGAACTTCTGAGGGAGTCAGGTAAGATTGCTCTGATTAATGACAAAATTGATTCATCTGAAATTTGTCATTCTTTTTGAAGGAATTGGGTCCAAGGAGCCGGAGCTGAAAGCCCAATGGACTTATGCCTCGAGATCGAGTCGAAGAAGCATATCCGCTCCACGGATGATATTTTGGATAAATTCATATTTCATTTTTGTTATTCAAAATTTATCGAAAATTATCAAATTTATGGAATTCCGATTTGTGCAGGTTTATCCCGCACGATTGATCCGTCTCGAATAATTACTCTTCCAGCTTTGGAGTCCTAAGCTTTTGAAGGGGGAGAGGATGCCGCAAAAATCAGGATCAATCAAACCAATTACCCGATCCGGTCCGATGAGGATAGAAAAGACCCGACTAAATTGAAGGACCCGGATGGAATCCAATTGTGGATTCCCCAATTTTGAAGAAATAAGCCATCACCGTCGCCGGAGAGTCACCGGAGGATCACCGGAGAGGTCGCCGGAGTACCGGAGCATCATCGGAGGTCAAAACGGAGCTCGCCGGAATGTTGGCCGGAAGTTGGCCGGAGGTCGGCAGGAACCACCGCCGGATGTCGGACAATTTTCGGACAAGTCGGAAGATGGTCGGACATAATATTTTGTAATAGTGTAGGAATAATGACACTCAATTTCGGCTAAAGCATGAGAAGTGATGCGATATGAGCGATGCGGTCTAAACCGCATCACCCTCGATGCGGCCTTTTAAAGCGCATCGCATCACCCTCAGCCTTGCCAAAGTCGATGCGGTCTAATGCGATGCGGTTTTTTAAACCGCATCGCCTAAACCGTATCGCACCCTTCTTGCGTACTTCCAAGCCCCAAGTCGATGCAGTCTCCCTCGATCCGGACTAAGCCTAAACCGCATCAGCTTGGAAGTAATGTCAAGACCAGGGATGCGGCCTTGTTCGATGCGGTCTCTTACTCGATGCGGTCTAAACGATGCAATCTAAACTGCATCACTTTCCCTAAACCGCATCAGGACCAGTTTTTATGTATTTTCCATTTCTTGTATTTTCCTTTGTTGTTTAAGCCTTCCTAGGGTTTGTTTAAGGGGTTGGCCTATATATATATATATGATCTTCCCCTCATTTGTAAGACATCTTTTGACTTGAATATTGAATGAGAACACTTCTCTCTTATCTTCCAAAGATCACTTAGAGTTTGTGGGAAAACCCTCAATGGAGAGAAATCTCAACCCAACCGTGTTCTAGACTCGGGCTACTCCACACGATTCGGATTCTTGAAGCAAGTCCGAGATCGAACATCCATTGTTGAAGCATTTGGAGGAGACGGTGTTGCCGGGTTTGCTTGCATCTCTATCTCAAGATCTTCTTCAATATTGGAGCTCCCTTATCCATTATTTTCCTTTCGGTTATTCATCTTCTTCCTTAATCTCTTCTTAATCTTCATTAATCCTTTCTTAGAAAGTTAGTAACCAAGAGATCCATGGCACCATTTCATTAATCTGAAATCCAACCAACAAAGGCATTCATAATATTGTTCCAGTTTGCTGCCGAGAATCTGTTGTATCCTTGGAAACAGTTGCACCGATACGCGGGCAATACTGCTTTAAGGAAATTGTTGCAATAACGATCCTCAGATTCAATCTCAAACGCTGTGTATTCGAAGTTTATAACCCTATTTTCTTAACAATCTCTATTGTTACGATAATAGAGTTTCTACTTCGAACACGCAGCGTTTGAGATTGAATCTGAGGATCGTTATTGCAACGATTTCCTTAAAACAGTATTGCCCGCGTATTCGTGCAACTGTTTCCCAAGATACAACAGATTCTCGGCAGCGAACTGGAACAATATTTATGAATGCCTTTGTTGGTTGGATCACAGATTAATGAAATGGAACATGGCATGTTCTTTTATAGATTGCGAAGAGTTGTTTCTTTTCATTCAAACGACGTGTTGGTTCGGTGAAGAAGCGCCCATTCATTCGAATGTTTCAATTCGAATGAAACGATGTGTTGGTTCGGTAAAGAAGCACCCATTCGTTCGAATACTTCAATTCAAATGAAACGATGTGCTGGTTCGGTAAGAAGCACCCATTCGTTCGAACTCTGCCAAAGGTCACGCCCATTTGAGCCAAAAATTCCATTCAAATTCGTAAGAGAATAAATAAATAAAATAATAATTAAAGCCCTAAGAAGAAAAACGGGTTGATCAGGCTCGTGATGCCCCAAGTAGAATTTTATCTTCTCTAACTGATGCGGGATTCACTCCCATTCACAACCTTTAATGGGCCAAAAGCCAATTATTTCCAACAATCCCCCACATGAATGGGATATTGTCTCAAGCATTTGTTACATGATCTCTGCATAGATAAAGTAGGTGTTCCTTTGAACTTTATCATTGTTTTAGTTGTTTTACCTTACTGGCTATCCAGTAGACACGATGTCTTTGAACTGTCCTGCCGTTTGTGTAAGATTCCCATAAATAAAACGCATGGACCATATCTATATTAGTTCCGTTCTCATTGTTTTGTCCATTTTGGCCGTGGACACGCCTGGTTTTGCAAGATTTTGGGAGAAGTAAGCCTTCTGGTTCTCCTTTGAAGCGGCCCCACTTCACTCTCACATAGGTGATTATTTAAGTTTCGGAGTATTACACTTACTCACTTAAATCTCATTAAAGCATTATTTGCTATCCTTTATCGTCATGTCACTGCTTCGCGACAGGAATGAGTAGAGGGATTGCCCCCACAGTGACTTAACTTAGTCTCACGGTTAGGTTGTCCCTTTGAACCTAGATCTTAGGATCTCTAGTCAGCTAGGTTGGGTTTTCCTTCGTGAACTAATTAATCCAAGGCTTTACACCCATTCCTTTTGTCAACTTTTCAACCAATTCTTTATTTAACCCTTTGGTTAATGGATCCGCAAGATTATCTTTTGACTTTACATAGTCAATTGAGATAATTACGGTTGAAAGCAATTGTCTAATGGTATTATGTCGATGACGAATGTTTCCCGACTTACCATTGTACATAGTACTCTGTGCTCTTCCTATCGCGGATTGACTATCACAATGTATGCGGATAGGTGGCACAGGTTTTTCCCACTTTGGAATATCCTCTAAAAATTTTCTTAGCCATTCAACCTCTTCGGCACATTTGTCTAACGCAAAAAATTCGGATTCCATTGTAGACCTGGCTATAACAGTTTGCCTTGAGGATTTCCAAGACACAGCACCTCCGGCTAACATGAAGACATAGCCACTTGTACTCTTTGTGTCTTTCGTATATGATATCCAGTTTGCATCCGTGTAACCTTCTAACACATATGGATATCTCGTATAATGTAGACCAAAATTCCGAGTATGCCTTAGATACCTAAGTAATCTAATTATTGCTCTCCAATGTTCGTGACTTGGATTACTCGTATATGAACTTAATTTACTTACGGCGTAAGCAATATCTGGTCTCGTACAACTCATTAGATACATCAGGCTTCCAATAATCCTTGAGTACTCTAACTGAGAAATACCTTCTCCATGATTCTCGAACAGATGAACACTATTATCTAATGGTGTCCTGGCGATTCTCTTGTCATCAATGCTGAATTTATCAAGTATTTTGTCTATATCATGAGCTTGACTCAATATTAGACCATCTTATGTTTTTATGATCTTAATTCCTAAGATGACATGAGCAACGCCCAAATCTTTCATATCAAATTTAGAGTTTAACATGTTCTTTGTAGACTTGATCACTTTTTCATTGTTGCCAACATTGATTATGTCGTCTACATATAAACATAAGATGACATAGTCATCTCCCAGTTCTTTAACGTAAATGCACTTATCGCATCCATTAATTTTAAAGCCACTGTTTGAAACTCGTCGCTGCGCCAGTGAATTTTCCGGTTTATCAACATGACTTGTCGGGAACGTTAGCAACATTGGTTGTTGGTGGCGCCTGTTCCTGTTCACCACTTGCATTGTTCTTGGAGGATGAAGCCATGCGTATATCGAAGTATCAATACTGTTTTAAGATTGTTGTGAAAATGGGATAATAATTTCGAATACGTAGTGATTAGTGTTCGAATCTGAGGATCGTTATTGCAACGATTTCCTCAAAACAGTATTGCCCGCGTATCGGTGCAACTGTTTCCCAGGATACAACAGATTCTACGTCGGCGAACTATAATTATTTTTATGAATGCTTTGAGTGTTGGATTTTCGGATTAATGAAATAAAACATGGCATGTCCTTTTATAGATGGCTAAGTGTTGTTGTTTCTTTTCATTCAAAGAACGTGTTGGTTCGGTGAAGAAGCACCCATTCATTCGAATGTTTTAATTCGAATGAAACGATGTGCTGGTTCGGTAAAGAAGTACCCATTCGTTCGAATACTTCAATTCAAATAAAACGATGTGCTGGTTTGGTAAGAAGCACCCATTCGTTCGAACTCTGCCCAAGGTCGTGCCCATTTAAGCCAAAAATTCCATTCAAACTCGTAAGAGAATAAATAAATAAAAATAATAATTAAAGCCCTAAGAAGCAAAACGGATTGATCAGGCCCGTAATGCCCCAAGAAGAATTTTATCTTCTCTAACTGATACGGGATTCACTCCCATTCACAACATTTAATGGGCCAAAAGCCCGTTATTTCCAACAGCTTCAACTTAATTTATATAGAAACACCTGTCTGGAGGCACCGATGTACGTGTCAGTGTGTCACAAAGACTCGCCCTTTATTAAGTTGTGCTTCTTCTGCTTCCCTAGCTTAATTCCCATTTCAATTCCCAATTGGCATCGATCAGCAATATAATGGCCACCGCAGGCCCGCGTTACTACCGCCCCGGCGACGCCTCCAAGACGGGGGGCACCCGCCTCTACCCGGAAAGGGAAAAGAAGGGTGGTCCCTCCACCTTCCAAATCCTGGCCGTCGTCACGCTGTTTCCCCTCGGCTTCCTCCTCCTCTGCCTGGCCGCCGTAACCCTTGCCGGAACCCTGATCGCCTCCGCCGTGGCCGCTCCCGTCTTCATCCTGTTCAGCCCCATCATAGTCCCCGCCGCGCTGACTATGGCGGCGGCGGTGGGCGGATTCCTGACATCGGAAGTATTCGGGGTGATGGCGCTGTCGTCGGTGTCGTGCTTGCTGAACTACATGAGGAGGAGGATTGGTGGAAGGGCGAGTGATCAGTTGGTGCAGAGCGAGAGTAGCAAGAAGCACGATGAGGGAGTTGTTGGGGGGGGTCGGGGAGGCCATAGAGCAACCCAGGACTCAACTTGGTCTCATGTAGTGATAGTCTAGGTCCCGGGGAGTAGTACTTGTTGGAAATGGAAAGAAGAGCCATTGTTGAATGTTGTTGATGATGGATGCTGCTTAGTGCTCGTTACAAACTGTGTCTTTGTCTATCCTTACAATGGTCAATGTACTAGTACAGTACTTAATTACGAAGTATACTTGTTACTGTTTAGCACATGTAAAATACTAGTATAAAATAGTAATGTTTTAGCACAGTACTTAATTATGTGCTTCTTAAGGGCAATCATGTATTACATTGTTCTGTTTTTGAGTTATTTAGGTTTGCTTTATCTGCATTGTGATAGATTTATAATTTGTCGTTTATCAGGTGTGGGATCAATCGTAAATGAGTAACAGTAATTGTCAAGGGGAATCAATTGAAACTGAGTTGCAAGAAAAAGAAGTTTCTGTGGATCCATCCATAGGTGAACCAATCTACCTGGGTTGTACTATGAATTATTTATGTACTGTATATTGTAGAGAACGTATTGAGTATCTTCGGTGTTAAATAATTAGTTATGCATACTAGCAATTTCTTTATGCTTTGTGAAATGGAGGGGTTGAATTCCTTGGCTACTTTGAAAAGACTTCATTTACTCAATACATACGACCCAACAAAGAATGGGAGAGATCTCAACCGCTGAAACACAATGATATTCATTGCTAGATCTTTATCTTTCTTGGTTACATGAATGGATTATTGGAATGTTTCAGGTTTTTCTGTTAAGTTGGACTTTTTGTCCATTTCTGGTTTTCTCATCATGATATTCTTCAATTCTGCTATGTATCTAGACAGATTCCTCAGCATTTGACAGCAATGACCAATCAGAGTATCCACCTCCACCATCAGAATGGTGTGCTCAATCTCGACCGAATTTTATCATTATGCCTGACTTATTGCGCAACCATGTAGATGCCTAAGCCACAGATGATATGCAGGCCGGAAGAAACTCTCATAGACATGTATCTATCAGGCTATCAAAATCAAACATCCTGTGCTGCTGTGTCTGATATGACAATGGGTTTTGAAACTAATGAAACGGATGCACAAGGTGCCTCAACACATGGATAGTTATTATTTTTGTGTTTAATTACTTGTGAAGTTCTCTTACAAGTTTCTTTCTCCTTTTTTTGTGATTAAAATGTAGGAGATGAAGATATTGAGGAATTGGAAGAAGGCGAGTGGATCCCTGATGATCCTGATTTTTGGAAAAATTTGAGTGAGAGAAGTTTGTATGAAGGTATCTTTACCTCAAGCTTTTATTGTTTAATGATAGTTTTCGGTGAATCTGTATATGTTATGCTACCAGCTTTATTGCCTTGTGTTTATCCTCTAATTGTTTCACTTCATCATTTCTATTGAACTTTTCAAGTTGGATATAGATTTCCATTTGGTGGATAAGTAGGATTGTTAGGTTCAATGCTAGAATCGGAATTGGGTATAGGATTTTTATCATTAGGATTTCACCTAGTCGCATGACATTTGATAATAATTTTAAATTCTTTCCACAAATCCATCTAACCGAACATAATGTTTGGATTTAAATCCTCTTTGAATCCAAACCCAACCAACTGGTCTCCAAGTTTAACCAAGTGTGTATCTATGATGTTACGGTATATATTGATAATCTGTGCTGTTAGATCCGGCGGTCTATCACATGAGGAAGAGAATTGGCACGCCCGATGCGGTCGAGTCAATCAAGTATATGAGGAATGGATGTCAGATTTGGAAGTGGTGGATTTATGGGATTGGGCCTTGGTCAGAGGAACAAAGAAGGATGGGAAGACTGAGGTGGCTCGGCTGGTCGGCAGATTGAAAAAGCGTTCAAACAAATTTCATCCTGCAGTGCCTTCAGGTGGTGGAATACTGAAAACTGCACATGTTCGTGAAACGTACCTTGATCTGGTACGAGTATCATCAGGTTCACTCACAAGTCCATTTATGTTTGCTAGATTGAATTTAGTGCTCATTACTTGGTACCTGTTTCAAGAATTCCTTTTGCTACTTTTATCTTCCTATATGCTAATTATTTTGTTATAAATTGCAGTTCTCTGCACCTGACTAGGCCATCAGTTAAATCTATTTACTTTAAAATTTATAGGTAAGGTATACAGATTAAGGATTCCGAGCTTGCAGTATTTGGCATCGTTGGCAGTATATGATGCCTCCAACCCTACCAAAGAATGGGGATTTCCACAATTGTCAATCAAAAGTAATACAAAGAAGTCTCCGAAATCTGATCAGCAGTCAGAATCCCAAAGCTTAGAACTTCCTTGTGTTCAAACGGACAAAACATTGTCATCAACAAAGGTTTACACATCTAAGAAGGTAAACAAGCATGCTTTTTCATCAATGTATTTGTCTACATTATCACTCGTTATATTTATGGATTTGACTATTTTAATTTTTAGGATCATGCATACCGAGATAGAGCTGCTGAGAGAAGAGCTCTACACGGTGGCTTTGGTATTGGTCCTGGACAAAAGCAGCAGCGACTTAGTGGTGATGAATCCCACTCCCTCCCATCATCGCCCTCTCTGCAACCAGAAGAAGCAGCTGCCGAGTCAATGAACATTTCATTTGGGCAGGAAGTTATGCGAGAAAACTCATGGAGGGCATGGGCTGGAAAGAGGTAACTTCTTTGTGGCATTGAGGAAATGGGAAAAAAAAGGATTTTTCATCCCTCTGTTTTAAGCATGGTATGATGACGATGATGTTCATGGCTGGTAATGGTTTTGCATAGGGTGAGGCACTTGGGAGCAGCATGAAGGGATTGACTGAACCTTTACAAGCAACAGGAAACAAGGGAACTGCTGGCTTGGGTTGGAATCACAACAGGACTATTTGAGATCACTCGAGCTTTGTTCACTTGCACGGTGAACACAAATGGATATATTTTATGAAATAGATTTGCTGGAATTTCCATTGATGTTACCATAGTAGTTATTCACACTTCCACTCCCTGTTTGTGTGCGCTCTGAGACTTTGATGAATGGTTTAATGTGCAGAGTTTAATCTCTTAAGTCATTTGTGGCTGGCAAATTTCATCACACACACCTATCATGAATCTAATGGTGTGATCAATCTTATATGAGAATTATCATTCTCGATTGGCCACAATTCAATTTCTGAACGGGTTCCTCATGTTGCTGTTTACTAGGCTAGCTTACCAAATACTACTACTAGTAGTTTGGTTGTAAAATTTGAATGGGCACCTTTAGTTTGGGTGATCCTGACGCTGTGAGTTGAGATTTCAAAGAAGTTTAAACTTGAAAAAGGCCTTCAAAATAATACATACAGTACCATATAAGAATTAGAAGCTTGTTTTTTTAAAAAAAAAAAAAAAAACAGTCGGCTTCAAAATCCGCCTGGATACATAAAACAGGTTAGATGTCAGTTTGTTCTTCAGCAGGAATTGCTTCCACGTCTTGAATAGCAGCATTGTTTTCATCATTGGCCAAAATTACAGTTGGCTTTGTTTCTGTCTCTAGCTCTGGCAACTCCACAGCCGTCTTTTCATGCAGCTGATCCTTCAGTCTTTGTATGGTAATCCTGAAAACACAGGGCATTGCATGCCAATATGTTTCGAGTCCCAAAACAAGGGGCAACTAAAACAATACTCCCTCCGTCCCAGCAAACAAGACAAGTTAATTGGGACAGAAACAAGACAAGTTAGTTGGGACAGAGGGAGTAATACACAAGATATATATCATAATAAAGCATTCAATCTAACCACGCATATCATTTTACATTGCAATCATAATTCTAGATAAGTACCTTCTCCTCATGAATGGCAGGATCTAGCAATAGTCTCTTCGCCTGTCATGTTCATTCAAAAAGTAGTAGTATTTATTATTCACTTACATCAACAAAAGAAAATAGTACTCCCTTCGTCTCAACTAAGATGTTATTTTTGACTTCTACACACAATTCAATACATTTTTTTAATCATTAATATCTCAAAATATATACAAGTAAAAATTATATAAAATATATATTCTAAATATAAACGACTAGAGGAATCTAACAAACCACACCCGACTATTTTTTCCCAAATATAACAATGAACAATATCAAAAAGTCAAGCATGACGTCTTGGATGGAGGGAGTATATAATACGGAAATTCCATATTCTACCGGATGCACTTCACATATTTCCACAAATTAATCCATGACCATGAGATTAGTTTTTGTAATTGTGGAATACATGACAAGTGAACAATTTATTCTAATGATCCATAATCTTTTTTAGCACCTAAAGAAAAGGGAAGTCCAGGGGCATCTTTTTGTCAAAAGGATTAAGATCAGGTAGCAACATAAGAATAATGTAGTAATATGAATTTGATTCCCCAAAATACCTGCAAGGATGGTAGTTTCATCTGAGCTCTCAAATCTCGAACAGCAGACTGTCAGAAGTTCAAAGGACACAATTAAGCAAGTGAGTGAAGCAAAAGCAGTGTATCAATATTGAGATTCTGTCAACCATGAGTTTAACAGCATAATTCTTATAATGATCATTACAACATCAAAATACCTGGGACAAAGAATATATCCCAAACCGAAAAAAAAAACAAAAAAAAACAAAAAAAAAACAAAAAAAGAAAAGAAAAAAAGAAAAAAAAAATCACACGATGTCACAACCCATCACTGCCAGCATTATTCAACACAAGGTCCTCTATGCGTATGCCATTCTTGCCCATGTATGCAAATCGATGCGATATCGTTCCAACTATAAGAGATACCCCTCAAGGAACACCAGAAGTCCTCTTTGCACAAAGTTCAAAGTATAAATAGATGTACCTCACAATATTGCATATAATCAAGGTTGGTTTGTTCTTTTATTTTCAGGAAGAACTATATAGCCATTCTTTAAGGTACTCTATAGTATCATTTTATTTCCTGATCGCTATTTTCTAGGTATAGAAATTAGATGTTTGTTACAGATTGATTCCTCAATCACAACTATTGTCATCTATGAAATGTAATGGACAAGACATTAAAAGGAGGAACGAGAAGCTAAACTTTTTACACAGAGATGCTTTCACTATAAATCCTGAATGAGTATTCATTCTAGCATCATTTGCCATATAAACAAGGTGAATTAACATCTTTTTTGCCGCAGAACTAAAAGAGGTAGAAGTTTTGAAGCACTCAAGAGTTCCAGTTGGCAATATTTACAAATTTTTAAAAAATTGGTTCAATTTAGGACAGACACATTCCGTTGATTTTTTTTTAAAGAAAAAAGAAGCCGGAATTAAAGTGCTTGAAATGCACATAATGCCAAAATGAGCTCCTCTACTGATCTGTTGAATACATGTATTTTCCTCCTACATGAATTATCTATCTGGCAAATACTACAGGTCCGGGTCAACCATGTCTAGACATATCAATTCTGCATTTTGTGTGGGTCAATCTCTTCAAGTCCGTCGTTTCAGAAATTTCAATGGCATATGTATCTAAATCGAACGGATTGAAAAAAAAAAGTAAAAAAAATATATATATTATCCCAAATTTACAACCAATATACTTGAGAGTAGCGTCCCAAAAATGTTATCTCCCTATAGTAGTATAGTTAGGGGTCAAAAATGATGTTAATTCAAACAAGGTTTGAACTAAAGTTGACTGGAAAAACCAAGGCCATAACATATCAAACTAGCATGATGTTCATAATATGATGTTATATATATGACTTGAACTAGAACATATCTTTGATCTTTCCAAGTTCACCAAACTCCTTTATTAAAAATACTAAGAAGTATATGCTAACTTGACAAAAATTTCACTTAATACGTATCTTCAGCTAGAGTAAAGAGGCATAATAATTCAAATAGCATGATGCATATACTAAATTAACGAAGAAAATGCAAAATAACTTCTCACCTTCAATTCAGCAATCTCTTGCTCCCGTTTTGCAAATGTCACAATAAATGCAGCTTCTTTTTTCCTTGCTTTCTCAAGCTACAAAAAAGGAGACAGAACAAAATAAATAGAACGCAAATTAAAAGCCTACTAAAATAGAATAATCGACTCAAAATTCAAACATACTTGCTCCCTCCTCAGAAGACCTCAGACGACTGAAGGTAGTTGACAATATATCTTGGTTCTGGCAGAAGAATAGGAAAGTTTCCACAAGTTAACAAACACCATAACCCATGAAATTATGATAGCTTTCATTTGCTGGAAGTCAAATGACTGAAGAATGTGCAGCAAAACAAACAAACCAGGAGTTACGCCGGATGGTATGAACGACTCGTTATGAAAAGATGAAAGCCATTTTTTAATCTCAGATTTTGTATCTTCAAGTGTACTCTGAAGTGAAAAGAATACAATGAAAAGAACATTAAAAATGGACAACAGAAAAGTAATTGTGGGCAATGGAAAATATAGGGTATATATATATATATATATATACACCTGACATTTAGAGAGTTCATCTTGACAGTTCTTAAGACTACACATGAAGTTTAACAATCAGGGCATTTAAGGGCATTTGGTAAAACAAAACCTCCAACCACTAATCCACATTTTACCTGCCACAACTCAGAGGGACATGTTTTTTTTTAATTTTTTTTTAAACTTTTTATTTTTTGAAATTCAAATCCACCGCTGCTTAATACTACTATTTAACTTTCTTATACTAATAAGAACGTAGTAGTACCTAAACATTCACACTTATTATATTAGCAGTTCTGACTACATCAGAGCATGCAAATATGAGTGTGTAATGCATTAAACTAATTTCAGTTACAATTCCAAATCAAAAGGAAAGGATAAATAAATAAAGTAGCTTTTTCGAGTCAAAGATATCATCTTCATCATCGTCAAGATCTGCGAAAAACCCGAATTCACCACCAAAGCACAAAACATTAATTGGCGATATATATATCCATCATCAGTAAACTTAATTTAATTAGTTAAATATTCGCCTAGACCTGCACGTCTCGTAGCATTCATTCCCTCCCGCAAAATCGCCTCCTCCGAAATCATCATCATCCTGTAAATTTTGAAACAAATTTGTATGCCCCAAAACCAATTAAAATACTAAAATAGTGTACAATGAACAAAGGATAAATAGCTGCGCGAGCGACGTGAATGTCCACCCTGAGGAAGCCCACCCTACTACCCATTTATTTCCACAAAAAAGAAATTTCACCGTGAATGTCTGTCTCTATTACATCTCCAAATGAAATGAAGAATGAAACCAATTCTTCTTACACACCTCCTGAGGAAACCCACCCTACCCATTTCCACAACCCGCATCCTCCACGCTCTCATCATCAAGTCGTCCCTCTCCCACCACCCTCTCCACGCCACCAAAATCCTCAGCTTTTACGCCATCAACGCCGACCTCACTTCCGCACGAAACCTGTTCGACCAAATTCCCCACCCAAACATTCACCTCTGGAACGCCATTATCCGCGCTTACGCTCAGGCCCACAGATTCCCACACGCATTTGCACTCTTTTCCCGTCTCCTGACCTCTCAAACATCCCCCCCTCCCCCCCCCCCCCCCCCCCCCCCCCCGATAACTACACATTCGCCTGCCTTGCAAGGGCCTGCCGCGACCCAGAAACTTTATGAGTTGTTCATGGACAAGTTGTTGGATTTGGTTTGGGATTGGATTTCAAATGCTGCAGTGCTCTTGTGAGTTGTTACTCTAAGTTAGCTCAAATAAACGACGCGAGACGCGTGTTTGATCGGATCGAATTGCCTGATCTGGTCCTGTGGAATGCCATGATTGCAGGGTATGGGAGGCGCGGGGATTGCTGGAAGGATATTGAGTTGCTCAAGGCTATGCTACATATGGGAGTCGAGCCGGATGACTACACTGTGGTTGGATTGGTTACAGGGTTGGTCGATATAAAGCTAGGCAAAATGATGCACGGATTTTGCTTCAAACATGGCTTCGATTCAAATGGTTACGTCGGAAGCGCGCTTGTTAAGATGTATTCCGCCTGGAAGGACATGGATTCAGCGTTCGCAGCATTTAATAATCTATTGAATCCTGATTTAGTTTCATGGTCTTCGCTGATCACAGGCTATTCTCGGGCAGGTGATCCAGCCAAGGCATTCTTTTTCTTCAAAAAATTAGCTACGAACAACGGACAGGTGGATCGTGTTCTTCTTGCTAACGTGCTGGCAGCTTGTGGGGATTCAGCGACCGTACAATTGGGATGTGAGATCCATGGCTATGCGGTTCGACACGAACTTAGTACCGACGTTTTCGTGTCGTCGGCCCTCATCGACATGTATGCAAAATGCGGGTTCCTGGAAATGAGGATGAAGGTTTTCCAGGGCATGGCGGAAAGGAACATTGTCTCGTACAATACAATGATTTCAAGTCTAGGTTTACACGGGCGTGGTAAAGAAGCGTTACTCATGTTCGGGAAGATTCTAGAAGAGGGGCTAAAGCTGGACGAATCGACTTTTGTGGGACTCCTCTGCGCCTGTTGTCATTTGTGGCTTGTCCGGGAAGGACGTGAGTGGTTCGAGAAAATGACGAGTGAATTTGGGGTGGAGCCCAGAACCGAGCATTTTGTGTACATGGTGAAGCTTTTGGGGATGGATGCCAAATTGTGGGAAGCTTATGATTTCGTCAGGTCGCTGCCGGAGCCGGTGGATTGTAGCGTTTGGGGCGCCCTTTTGTCGTGTTGTGATCCTCAAAAGGACTGTGTGATGGCAGAGATAATTGGGGAACATTTGGTTGGGAAAGAGTCCAAGTACAATGTGATGATGTCGAATTTTTTCGCAGGCGACGGGAGGTGGGAGGAGGTTAAGTCTTTGAGGGGTGATGACTGCTATGGAGGAGGATTCAGAGGAAAAGTTCCTGGAAAAAGTTGGATAAGTCAGTAGAAGTAGATTTTTATGGTTGACTGAATTCTTGTCTCAGAAATGTAATGGTGTAAATTCAACAGGTCCACATATTACACTGAACAGAGTGCTGTTAGAAATAGGCAAGTAGCAAACGCTTCAGGTTTTGATAGAATTTATAAATTTCAAAATTCGTTTGCTGTAATTCACATGTGTTATTTTTATTTATTTTTTTTGGTAATTGATTGAAATTTTGCATGCTTCAACTTTTTATATAGAAACACCCACTTGTCGGGAGGCACCGATGTACGTGTCACAAAGTCTCGCCCTTTATAAGTTGTGCTTCTTCTGCTTCCCTAGCTTAATTCCCCATTTCAATTCCCAATTGTCATTCATAGTTCCACCGCCGCAATGGCCACCGCAGGCCCGCGTTACTACCGCCCCGGTGACGCCTCCAAGCCAACGGGCACGACCCGCATCTACCCGGAAAGGGAAAAGAAGGGTGGTCCCTCCACCTTCCAAATCCTGGCCGTCGTCACGCTGTTTCCCCTCGGCTTCCTCCTCCTCTGCCTGGCCGCCGTAACCCGTGCCGGAACCCTGATCGCCTCCGCCGTGGCCGCTCCCGTCTTCATCCTGTTCAGCCCCATCATAGTCCCCACCGCGCTGACTATGGCGGCGGCGGTGGGCGGATTCCTGACATCGGAAGTATTCGGGGTGATGGCGCTGTCGTCGGTGTCGTGGTTGCTGAACTACATGAGGAGGAGGATTGGTGGAAGGGCGAGTGATCAGTTGGTGCAGAGCGAGAGTAGCAAGAAGCACGATGAGGGAGTTGTTGGGGGGGTCGGGGAGGCCATAGAGCGACCCAGGACTCAACTTGGTCTCATGTAGTGATAGTACTTGTTGGAAATGGAAAGAAGAGCCATTGTTGAATGTTGTTGATGATGGATGCTGCTTAGTGCTCCTTACAAACTGTGTCTTTGTCTATCCTTAAAATGGTCAATGTACTAGTACAATACTTAATTACAAAGTACTGATTACTCTTTATCAACAAAATGGAGTATTACTATAAAATAATGTTTTAGCACATCAGCACTTGTTGATTCTAGGGGTGGATCGGCGGTATGGAAAATTAGTTTCGGTATGTTCGGTATATCGAAAATTTCAGTATGAAATATTTCCTTACTCTTATCGTACCGAAATTTCGGTAAGTTTAGTACATACCTCTATATCGAACAATCGGTACATACTATTATATCGATATTGCGGTATATATCTATATACCGAACATTCGATTCATACCGACATATCAATACCGCGGTATATACCGAAGTTCGGTATAGTAACGGTATACTGCGGTATCAAATATACTGCGAAGTTCGGTATACTAACGGTACGGTATTAAAAATTTTATACTGTTACCGTACCGAAATCTTACGGTATGAAAATTACGGTATATCGAAAATTTCGATATTCTCGATATTTTTTCATTACAATATATGCGGTATGCGATATTTTCGGTATTTTTTCCAAATCAAATTAATAAATTAATAGCAGGTAAATGTTCACATTTTTTAGATTGAATGTGTATATATCATACCAATCGAATATTCACTTCTTTATTTCCGAAAAAAAAAGTGGTAATATCTTACTTCAAAAATTTTCGAGACAGTTCACTCGTTTAAAATTTTCTGAGATGGAGGCCTAACAGTCCGTTTGTTTTGGCTTTTAAAAAAATGAAAAGTCAGTAGAAAAAAAGAGAATAAGGGTCTGTTTGTTTTGACTTTTGAAAAAAATGAGAAGTCAGTAGAAAAATGAGAAGGAGAGAGAATGAGAATTCAAAAGGAAAAGCAGCTCAAATAATTATTTGGATGGATATTAGTATTAAAGTTGTTTTTCAACGAAACATATTTGGATGAGTTGTACGTAGAAGAACTTTTGATATATTAAAATTACTAAAATAGACATAAATATTGTAAGGCTATTTACAATATGCGTATTTTATTTCATTTTTAAACAGGGATATTTTTGTATTTTTATTCCTAAAATAACTTCTCATTGTTTTAAAAGTAACCCCTACCTACCAACAGCAGTTGACTTAAGTGGATTGTGGCTCTAGTCGCTTAAGCAAGGTCTCAATTCGAGCCTTGTGTATGTAAAAAGCTGCTTTGGGAGAGACGCCCTTAATTGCCCATGCTGGGTTCAATGCGGCCTGGGATACACGGTAATTCACCCAAAAAAAGCAACCCCCTACCTACGTTGAAAAAAGTAGAATTTGAACTTTTGCTTCTCATTTTCCTTAAAAAAAATAAAAAAAAAAACAAACGGCTAAAAAAATACAAAAAGACTTTTGGGTGAAGCAAAAGTCAAAAAAAAAAAAAAAAACTAAAACAAATAGGCTCTAAGTTCAAGTAAGGACTTAATAAAAAAAATGAAATGTAATCCATGTATAAACATGAAAAATCAAAGACATACAATGTAAAATAGAAAGGCTCATCAACTCCCATCACACAATATACTGATAAACATAATAGAGATGAAAAATCTTAATAGCGCGGCTGGATTTCTTCTCCATTCAACTCTTGAGATAGTGCATAGTATTAAATTGCAGCTCACATAAATACTTCATCGATTTCATATAGAATGTTCTGTTTGATTTCTATACACAATTCAATATATTTTTAACCATTAATATCTCAAAATATATAAGTAAAAATTATGTAAAATATATATTCTCAAACTATATGATTACACGAATCTAATAATACCGAACCCGACTATTTTTTCCAAGTATATACTTACAATAATATTAAATCAAAGTTGAACAATAAACAGTGTCAGAAAAATGATACATAACATTTGAGCTGCTCTCGAGGGAGTATCAATTAAATTTGCGTAACCTCAACCTTAGTTACAGTTATATTCTCTGTATACTCAATATTTTTTAAAATTGGAGCATGATTTAAAAGTGCAAAATAGGTAATCTTAAAAAAAAAAAATATAATTACATGTTATACACGTATTACCTAATGTGGATGTCTGGACACTAAGGGAGACTATATGTCTTTCACGTTTCATATTGATGTATTAGTCATTGTACTATCCTACTGGAAAGGTGGTAGAAATGTTGTATAAATAGAGGTCCAAATGAAATGAAATGAAGTACCATTACTGCCCAATTCTTCTGCCTTTGCTCGTCTCTGTACGTTCCCTATTCTGTTTTCTATTCTTAATACCAAGGTTGTTAAGATCGGGATCCTATATTGGATCGTTTTTCTCTTTGCAAGATCGGAATCGTAGGATCGAATCGGGATCCTAAGATCTTATGAAATTGCAGAAATAAATAAACTCAATTATGCGTACTAATATTAATTCGTGAGTTTATGAATCTGACAAGTTAACTAAACTCATATTATGTTTTTTTACAAATTATACATAAAGAATACACGTTTTAAGTTTAAAATTAAAGAAAATAAATTATTTTGATCCCAAGTCATAAAACCCTATAAAAATTTTAGCGTTTAAGAGGATATGATCGTAAGATCGTAGAAGCGATTAAGGCAGTATGACCATAAGATCGTAACATTCTACGATCAAGATCGGGATCTTATCCAGATCTTACTAATTTTAAGATCCTACAAGGATCGGGATCGTTTTAGAGATGTGTGATCGTAAAATCGTAAGATCCTAAGATCAGGATCGGGATCTTAACAACTATGCTTAATACTATATAGTAATATATATAGTGCATCATATACTAATACGTATATACTTATATACATAGCTATTAGGTCTATTATTTATAAAACACGTTATCAGCACGACGTTGTCAGTCCGAGTCTTGTTCGAGTTTTGTTGAAATACCAATTGGATTCTGTTCGGGGTTTTCCGAAATACAAGTTCGTATCGAGGTTCTGCCGAAAATCTCCAAGTCTACAAAGAAGTCATCTGAGGTAGTATATTTATACTATTTTCAATATATTTATGGCTAATTTGACAAAACAAGAGTTTATGCCGTTGGAAAGATCCGGGAATAATTACTTATCCTGGAGAATGGATGTTGAAATACATCTTGAATCAATGGGTCTAGAAAAGACCATTATGAAAGAAAATACGGCTACAGGCCAAGACCGTGCAAAAGCTATGATTATTCTCCGACATCATCTTGATGAAGGATTAAAACTAGAATATTTGACGGTGAAAGATCCTCGTGATCTATGGGAGAATCTGAAAAAACGATATGATCATTTAAAATTGATCAGTCTCCCTAGTGCCAGACATGAGTGGCAACAATTGAGGCTGCAGGACTATAAGTCCGTAAATGATTACAATTCGGCCATGTTCAGAATAACTGCACAATTGAGATTATGTGGCAAAAAAATAACTGAAAGTGATATGTTAGAGAAGACATTCTCAATATTCCATGCCACAAATATATTATTGCAGCAACAGTACAGAGAAAAAGGTTTCAAAGAATATTCTGAGCTTATTACTTGCTTGTTACTGGCTGAGAAAAACAATCATCTGTTGATGAAAAATCATGAGTCCCGACCAACAGGAAGTGCACCATATCCTGAGATGAATTTCACAGAATCATCTAATCGTGGTCGTGGACGTGGCCAAATGGGACCTCGTGGACGTGGCCGAGGCCATGGTCGTGGTCGTGGTCGTGGGTATGGCCGTGAAAGAAACAATGTTTATATAAGGCCAGAACTATATTCACGCGACCAAATTGGTGAAAGAAAGCAAAGCAATAGCCATCAAAACAGTCGCCCGAAAAATTATGCCGATAAAGGCAAAAGAAAAGTTGAAGAAAAATGCCACCGCTGTGGTATGGAAGGGCACTGGGCACAAATCTGTCGTACAGCAAGTCACTGGGAGAATGTGGTATAACCGATTAAGCGAAAGCTTGATTCAAAAGGGTTATATAAATGACTCAATATGCCCATGCATTTTTATAAAGAAAAATGGGTCAAGATTTGTTATCATTGCAGTTTATGTTGATGATATCAATCTAGTTGGATCCCTGATGAGATTCAAATTGCTGTTGAATATCTCAAAAGAGACTTCGAAATCAAAGATTTCGGGAAAACCAGAAAGTGTCTTGGATTACAAATTGAATATTTGAATAATGGAATTCTTGTCCACCAAAAGGCTTTTACCCAAAAGGTATTGAAGCGATTCTATATGGATAAAGCACATCCATTGTGTAATCCAATGGTCGTAAGGTCACTTGATCCTAAAAAGGATCCATTTAGACCAAAAGAGGAAGATGAAGAAATACTTGGGCCACAGGTCCCATATTTAAGTGCCAATGGAGCACTAATGTATCTCGCAAACTGCATTAGACCTGACATATCATTTGCAGTAAATTTATTAGCGAGATTTAGTTCCTCTCCAACCCTACGACATTGGAAAGGTGTAAAACACCTATTTCGTTATCTCCAATGGACGATTGATATGGGTTTATTTTATACATACAATTCTCGACATGAATTAATCGGTTACGCCGATGCTGGGTACTTATCAGACCCACATAAAGCTAAGTCACAGACTGGCTATTTAATTACATGTGGTGGTACTGCAATATCATGGAGATCCACGAAACAAACTTTGACAGCCACCTCATCGAATCATGCTGAAATTATAGCTATACATGAAGCTAGTCGAGAATGTATTTGGGTCAGATCTATGACCAATTACATACGAAAGAATTGTGGCTTATCGTCCGAAGATAAAAACCCTCCAATTATTTTATATGAGGATAATGCGGCTTCTATAGCGCAATTGAAAGGGGGTTACATTAAAGGAGATAGAACGAAACATATTTCACCAAAATTATTTTTTACTCATGATTTGCAGAAAAATGGTGAAATAGATGTGCAAAAAATCCGTTCGACGGATAATCTTGCAGATTTGTTTACCAAGGCACTACCAACAGTAACATTCGAGAAATTGGTGAAAAATATCAGAATGCGCCAATTGAAGAATCTAAACTGATGCTTGGATCAGGGGGAGAATCAAATACAAGAATGATGTACTCTTTTTCCTTCACTGGGATTTTTTCCCCCATAGGGTTTTTTCCTAGTAAGGT
Organism: Hygrophila difformis; assembly: GCA_030278955.1. NCBI lineage: Eukaryota > Viridiplantae > Streptophyta > Magnoliopsida > Lamiales > Acanthaceae > Hygrophila > Hygrophila difformis. Next base: position 5,521,475 of record JAOANR010000012.1, read on the forward strand.
TTTAACGAGGTATATATTTTGTATAGGAGACATCCAAGGGGAGTTTTATACACGTATTACCTAATGTGGATGTCTGGACACTAAGGGAGACTATGGGGATGTTTGGGAGTCAGCAGATCCGCTAGCAGATAGCAGATTCGGAGAGAGAAATGTGAGAGGATATGTTCTTCCAATATGCTATATGCTAACAAATATGCTTGCTTCCAAACATACTCTATATGTCTTTCACGTTTCATGTTGATGTATTAGTCATTGTACTATCCTACTAGAAAGGCGGTAGAAATGTTGTATAAATAGAGGTCCAAATGAAATGAAATGAAGTACCATTACTGCCTAATTCTTCTGCCTTTGCTCTTGTCTCTGTCTGTTCCCTATTCTATTTTCTATTCTTAATATATACTACCTCCGTTCTCATATAATTGTTCCATTTGCATAGTAATTACTATTCATTGAGTAACTTTGATCAATTTTTTTGGCATAGTTAAATAAGATAAAACATAGTCAAGTGAGATCTTGTTAGATTCGTCTAATCACGTAGTTTTATAATATTATTTTTTTATAATTTTTACTTATATATACTTTGAGTTATTGCCATCTAAAAATCTGTCTTGGATTGCGTGAAATGCATGATGGGAGCAATTATATGAGAACAGAGGAAGTAGTAATATATATAGTGTATCATATACTAATACGTATATACTTATACACATATCTATTAGGTCTATTATTTATACAACATTACAAGATTTATTATAATAATATATATAGATATGGATTTCTAATTCCAAAAATTTTAGAGTTGGGGACTTATCATAGTGGTCAAGTCCCCAAACTCCCAATATTTAGGTTGGGTTCAAATCAAGACGCTGAGTATTGGAAACAGACTATAGCCCCTATCCCTGGTAATTACTCCATCTGTCCCAACTAAGATGTCTCGTTTAACTTTTGCATACAATCCAATGCACCTTTTTAATTGTTAATATATCAAAATATATAAAAATAAAAATTATGTAAAATATATATTCGAAAACTATACAATTAAATGAATCTAACAAGATTAAACTCGACTATTTTTCAATTATATACATACAATAATATTGAATCAAACTTTAACAATGAACAGTGTCAAAAAATCAAACAGGACATCTAAGGTGAAACGGATGGAGTATATTGAAGCACATAATTGGTTGAATCACCGGCTATCTATCCCTTCCCTTTATTGCCTTTGTAATTATGTGGCATAGATATCCATCACTCCTTTCCAGGTCTTTAATGGCTCTTTAAAAAAAACTCAAATTCTAAGTTTTAATTTTTCAAATTTACTGAAATGAATTTTGCATGATTGTGACTTTTCATAAAGAAAACACCTGTCTGGAGGAAACAATCTACGTGTCACAAAGTCTCACCCTTTTTAACTCCACTACACGTTATTCTGCTTCTGCTTCCCATTTCAATTTCCAATTCCCAATTGCCATTCATAGTTCCGCCGCCGCAATGGCCACCGCAGGCCCGCGTTACTACCGCCCCGGCGACGCCTCCAAGCCAACGGGCACGACCCGCATCTACCCGGAGGAAAGGGAAAAGAAGGGTGGTCCCTCCACCTTCCAAATCCTCGCCGTCGTCACGCTGTTTCCCCTCGGCTTCCTCCTCCTCTGCCTGGCCGCCGTAACCCTTGCCGGAACCCTGATCGCCTCGGCCGTGGCCGCTCCCGTCTTCATCCTGTTCAGCCCCATCATAGTCCCCGCCGCGCTGACTATGGCGGCGGCGGTGGGCGGATTCCTGACGTCGGAAGTATTCGGGGTGATGGCGGTGTCGTCGGTGTCGTGGTTGCTGAATTACGTGAGGAGGAGGATTGGTGGAAGGGCGAGTCATGAGTTCCTGCAGAGCGGGAGAGAGAGCAAGAAGCATGATGAGGGACAGGGAGTGGGGGTCGGGGAGGCCATGGAACAACCCAGGTGGTTAGCTTGAGATCAGTTACATACATATATGTATTTGTAGAGTGTTGAAATGGAAAGAGCCATTGTTGAATGTGTTAAGGATGGATGCTCGATCGTCACAAAGCGTGTCTGGTCCTTAACATTAACTATACAATGGTCAATTTAGTAGCACAGTACCTACCACGTGATAATAAACATGGTGATGCATGGGTGAGTATCAATAAATATCATTGTCCTATCCTATATAATATACAATATATGCAGATGCTTTTGGTTTTCAATTTTTCATCTCCAGAATTTCTTCTATTTTTGACTATCGATCAGGCACGAATAAGGGTTAATGTTTTGGGACTAGCCAGTACTTTGACCAATGGTTTATTCCGTTGTCAAGTACTTAGTACTTATTTATCCAAGTGTTAAATGTTTTAAGAAAATCGAATATTCAAACTTAACATTAAATATTAAAGTCCAAAGTTATGTAATTCTCGTAAGATAAGAAGAAGAAGGAAAAAAAAAAGTTGTTAATTTTAATGTTGCTGCTATGATCTACCCAATTTTGAATGATTGTGAGGAAAAATCAACACGTGTCACGAAATAAGTCCACGTGTCAAACAGTCACCCTTTTAAGAACACATGGAGTACTCCTCCCTTTGGGCTTCCCATTACCACATACATTTCCACAATTCCAATTTCCACCAGCCATGGCCACCACCACCGATCCTCGCTACCACCGCCCTGCCGGCGACGTCTTCAAGACCTCCCACCACCACCAACAAAAATTAGACCGACGAGGAGGCGGCCCCTCCACCTCCCAAATCCTGGCCGTCGTCGCCACCCTCTTCCCCCTCGGCTTCATCCTCCTCTGCATCGCCGGCCTCATCCTCGCCGGAACCCTGATTGCCCTGGCCGTTGCCACTCCCCTCTTCATCCTCTTCAGCCCCATCCTCGTCCCCGCCGTCATCAGCATCGCCACCAGCGTTTTCGGATTCATGATCTCCGGCGCATTCGGGGTGACGGCGCTGTCGTCGATCTCATGGCTGCTGAATTACGTGAGAAGAATGGGAAGCAGCAGACTGCAGGGCAAGGGGACAGCTGGGAAGAGCCACGGCCAGAGCGTGCACGAGCCCATGGACAAAACCAGAAGCATAAGTTAAACAGTAGTGCTCATGATGGGCTTCCTAATTAGCTTTAATCTATCATAATGTTTAGTACTAATAACTATATTAATGTGATGTGTAATCTCTACTGTTTGTGACTTTCAACAACGTTTGATTTCTCACAGCTCTATACATTATTCATAAGAAAATTTTCATGGTAGCTGCTGTACTACATACTCGACCATTTGTAATTACTAAAAGTTTTGGCAAGTCCATTAGGTGGAGTTCTAATAATTCAGTATTCTGATAACTTCATAAATTGCAATAGAACACAAGGAACCTAGATTTTAAATTGGAGAGGACATATTATTAAGGGCCGGGAACAAGAAGATTTAATTTGATCGAGGACGCTAATTGACTTATTTGACGTGTAAAAATCAAACCTTTACTACTGCTATTGAATGAAAAAAAAAAAAAAAATGGCACGGCAGGTGTCTGTAATTTGAAATTAAAGGTCAATGTCAATGGTGTTGCCGGTTTCGGAGCAAAATTACCGCTACTTGCGGTGTGATGAGTATTATATGAAGATCAATGTGGATGGTAATGGTACCTCAAATTGGGGCAAAATTACCTCAATAGATATGGTAGGGTGGGTATTAAGAAGCTCAAGATGCATGATGGTGCAGAATTGGCCCAAAAAAATTGCTTCTCGGGGAATGACTTAATCACCCTCCTTTTGTAACTCTCTTTTGGTGGTTCACACACAACATAGCGCTACTGGTCAACATGCCTCATTCTAGTCTAGGTTTTTTTTCACTTTTTTTTTTTTAGGAGTCGAAGTCAAAGAAAGCGTGGTGGGAGCCATGTCACACGAATTATAATAAAGGATAAAAGGGAGGGATAGGAGGCCCGGTGAAGAATCGAACCACCAACCCTAGGGTTGGAAGTGTTGGATGCTTGGACAAGTTTTCATTCCCTGTTTTTCTATTTTTAATACTTGGTCCGTTTCTTTTATTTGCTACGGATTCACCCTGCGCACAGTCAAATGCACATTTCAAACTATAAATAACTCAAATTCGATACAAGTAAAAATTCTAGAAGTTCGATATTTAAAAATTACACAACGAGACGAATGTAACAAGATCTCATTTGGTTATATTTTAACTTGTATAACTATGATAAAACTTTAAGTCAAAATGTATAAATGAACCGTGCTCAAATCCCTAATGGAGCAAACAAAACAAAACAAAATGGAGGAAGTATAGTTTATTTAATTATTTAATGCACATAAGAAGTGCACTTGTAAAGTTAAATTGTGAGTGAATATTTGTCATATTAATCCATACAACAAACATATACTTCATATGAGCAAAATTAAGAAAAGATTATTTCAGACAGGATTGGGAGATGTGCATCTTCAACATCACCGATGCCTTTTTGATTCCCTTTTGGTAATTCCCTTTTGGGCTTTCGGCTTTTGTAATATGCATGCATTATTACCTATGCATTCATATTCCATATGTACACTCACCCCTATACGTGATGCAGAATTGCAGATCGCATCATGCTGTAATGTAATGCACTTGCCTTTCATTGTTGTTCTTCACAGAGATCGATCGGCCATCATCGTCTTCGTCAATGCCGGGCGCCGTGTCGGGCCTCTTTATTATGGACATAAAGGGCCGCTGCCTCATCAGCCGTGATTACCGCGGCCAGGTCTCCCCCGCTCAGGCCGAGAAGTTCTTCTCCAAGCTTATTGAGAAAGAGGTGTGTGTATATATATATCCGCAAATCAGTTGGGAAATTCAAATCCCAAGGGAGATCAAACTAGTATTGTCAATTTGATCTTTAAAATGTTCCCTCACATGTGTTCGATTAAATGTCTCAGAGAATGACCCAATAATTGATAGTGTATTTGTAGAATTCTCATCTAGTTTAACTTATGCAATTTTCGAAATTTGTGATTTCACACTCATTATATGGCAGTTCTACAAAAATATGAAAGTTCCAATCTTGCTGTCATCTATTACTGTTTTGCACTTATTGTGACCTGTTTTTACTCCACATGAAACAATTTTGAATTCTGCATTCTTCGTTTGGGGATAGTTTTCGACTCCTGACGTTTCAGTGATTGCACCTGATGTAGGAGGATATAGAATCTCGTGGACCTGTGTGTTTCGACAAGGGTATCAGTTACATGTTTGTTCGACATAGAAATGTGTATTTAATGACCGCAGCGAGGGAGAACTGCAATGCTGCATCCATTCTCTTCTTTCTGCATCGCGTTGTAGATGTAAGTAGACTCAGTACCAATGTAATCGTGTAATGGAATTTACTGTCTCTAACCATTTCTCGTAGGTCTTTAAGCATTATTTTGAAGCGTTCGAAGAGGAATCTATAAACGACAACTTTGTTGTTGTGGTGAGTACCAAAAGTCATACACTGGTTAAAGTTTGTAAGGTAACAAGATTTAACTAATGGCGTTGATCGAATGGTTGCAGTATGAATTACTTGACGAAATCATGGACTTCGGTTATCCTCAATTCACGGAAGCTAAGATCCTCAGCGAGTTTATCAAAACAGATGCTTATAGACTGGAACTTGCAGTACGGCCTCCAATGGCTGTAACAAATGCAGTATCTTGGCGCAGCGAAGGCGTGTTTTACAAAACCAATGAAGTAAGGCAAGAAGTTCTCTTTATTATTATTATTATACATGCCATTCAAGTTCTTTTATTACAGCATTCCCCTTTCTTTCCATCAGGTGTTTCTTGATGTTGTGGAAAGTGTTAATATACTGGTGAACAGCAATGGACAAATAGTCCGATCGGATGTCAATGGAGCTCTAAAAATGCGAACACGCCTGAGGTTCTCGTCTTGTTATACTACTACCATTACACATTTCTGAAAATTTCAGGACGGTTCATTTCTGCGTGTTTTTCTTGAAGTGGCATGCCAGAATGTAAGCTCGGACTCAACGATAGAGTCCTGCTGGAAGCACAGGATCGAGCAACCAGAGGAAAAGCCATTGATTTGGAAGACGTCAAATTCCATCAGTAAGTAAGAACAAGAGGCTATCGATAATATCAAAACGACGATCTAATTTCATTGCACCGTGTTGCAGATGTGTACGATTAGCTCGTTTTGAGAATGACCGTACGATTTCTTTCATACCGCCTGATGGAATATTTGATCTCATGACTTACAGGCTCAGTACACAGGTGCTTTAATTTTCAATAGTGATGCATATTCATTTAAACTTCCAATTTTTCGTTATATTTTTAGGTGTGGTAGTTGCTGTCCCTTAAAAACAAAGTTCAATTTTCTCCATTCCCATCGTGTATGAGCTCAATAGAAGTATAAGGTTACAGGTGAAACCACTGATTTGGGTGGAAGTTCAAGTCGAGAGGCATTCAAGAAGTCGGGTTGAGATGGTAGTAAAAGCGCGAACCCAATTCAAGGAGCGAAGGTAAATACTTCTCAACTTGTTCCTTGCAGAGATATGCTCACAGTTGTTGTATCAATGCTTCCAATGGCTACTGATTTCTACAGCACTGCAACGAACGTGACCATCGAGCTGCCCATGCCATCCGATGCAATGGATCCTCAAACACGGACCACAATGGGATCCGCTAAATATGCTCCTGAAGAAGATGCCCTGTTATGGAAAATCAAAACATTTCCTGGGAACAGGGTAGGTTCTTAAGAATACAGAACAAACTCATCTACAAGTATTCATAAATCGATCACATGATCTCATCTCATATGTTCGAATACAACACAGGAATATATGCTGAGGACGGAGTATAAACTTCCTTCCATCAGATCCGAGGATGCACCTCCTGATAGAAAAGCCCCAATCAACGTCAAGTTTGAGATACCATACTTCACCGTCTCAGGCATTCAGGTTCGATATCTTAAGATCATCGAAAAGAGTGGGTATCAAGCACTTCCATGGGTGAGGTACATAACCATGGCTGGCCATTACGAATTAAGACTTATCTAAGTCATCAAAATCACTTTTAGCAGCACAATTTTGAGTGCCCTTTTCCTTCCTTTCATTATCCTTAACTGAATTCCTGTCTGAAATTTTGTGTTCTTTCTTGTCATGAGTAGATTCTTACATCTTTTTTAACTGATTTGTGTGTTTTTCGGTATATGTAGATCATTCTTAACTTTAGATCTATGTAATATCATAAGCTGAAAACACTGAAAAGAACATGTGTTGTAACTAGCACTGTAGATATAAACAGAACCCCCTGCTATGCTTAAGCAACCAGTGCTATGAAGAAGTGATGTTCGATAATCTTCCTATAAACTGTTCAAACACTTCATCGCGAGGCAAAACACTGATTCTAACGTACTTCTCACTATCGCCAAAGTGCTTCCCGCTTCTGGTTAATATGTTGTGGCCTCGAAGAAAGTTTTCGCAATCATTCACCTCGCCTTCACATTTTAGCCAAGCGAAAGCTGCATCACCAAAGTAAACATCTCGAGTAACCTGGAAAAATCTTGACACTAAAAGCTTACTAGAATTAGTAGGATTGACAATTTTACCCGGTTGTGATGTGAAAGTTCGTCCACTAAATGTGCATGTGCCAGAGGAAAACTCGGGCAAACTGAAGATATTGTTCTTCGCGACTGCTTCTCTAAGTTGTTTCCATCTTCTTGCCATGAGGGTATAGCTATGGTCAAAGAAGGCTTCATCTTCTTTGAATTCGCCTCTGTGTTCATGTGTATCAGCTAAAACTTGTAAAATCTTTGCTGCGCGAAGCTGTGACTCTTTGGACACACCTATGCTGCTGACCACTACAAATTCAGTCATTTTCCTCGCAATTTCCTCATCCTTAACAAGAGCCCATCTGTATAGTATGTAGGATGAGAGGAATAAGTTTGAGATCGCCAAAGTCATAACAACATGAACTTATGTTGCTTACCCCAGCCGGGAACCAGCATGGCCTGTGCTTTTGGAAACCGTAAAGAGCATGATATCATGATCTGCACGGGAACAAATTGGAGTGTACTGTGGCCAGTAGTAGGCGAGATCATGAATTAGCGTTCCTTGATTCTGATTCACAACAGGTTCTCTTGTATGCCCATCAGGGTTATTCGGGGATGTCACTAGTTCAATGTAAGGCTTATCTTCCTTGTACTGACGGGCATCTCCAGCCCACGAGTAAAGTCCAGACTTCAAAAGGTCAGTGATCAATGGATACGACTGCAAGCCATTTAATAGAACTTGAGTGAAGCGATGAATCAGCTATCTACAGGCTTTATTTAAGGGACTTACTGAGTAGAATGGCGCAGCAGAGACGACGCTGATTGGGTCAGCAGCATCGTGTGGAGAAACTGCGTAAAGTACAGCTTGGTAGAGCTGCGTCGACCCAGTTCCAACCACAATGTGGTGGTTTTCCGTAACAGCATTCCCCACAACCTCGTGTAGCCTTGTGACGGCATTGCCAAACTCTGGTTCCATAAACCAGCATAGATTTTTCACATCAGAAAAATAACTGACGAATTTCCAGCCAGGGATCACGACAGCAGTCCTGTCGCCTAGTTGTCGCCAATACCTCTCGTACATGGTTGGGTCTCCACTAATCATCAAATAAGGCATCACATATACACACAAAAAACATGGTCACAAGATACTCAATATTTTGAACTTTAGGCAAAACAGACAAAAATTAAGTGACACATACAATACAGATACATTTGTGGTTTGGAATTATTGCCCTGAGTTAAAATATTACCAACTAGAACAAATGAGATAACATCACCATACTCAAAAGGGATGGTCCAAAAACAATTAAGGAAAGTGGTCCTTGCCACTTGAATGTGGGGGGGTGGGGAAGTAGGTACGAATGGACCAGACTTGTTTGGGGGTCATTTATTCATTCTTTCCTTCTCTTCATCATATGATCAATCAAATGATTGGATACACGACATGTTAATGTCAGGTCCACCATAATTCCTGCTATACTTCTATATGAATAGACTGAGACCTAAATATGGCTCCACGAATTTTGTAATGCATTAATGCCCTCCTCCATTGTCGTTGCGTGTGGTCAGAAATCAGAATGACCATATACTGTCCTATTCCTTTTGTTATAAGGTTTGTTAAAATGAACGCACTGTCTAGGTGTAGGCAAAGGACGGAAAAGTCTGACTGAAACCAACTGCACAAACCCACTAAATACAAGTATGGCTGGAATATGTAAAAATTTAATTTCGAATGTCAGAAAGAAGATGACCTAGGTTTCAACCTAAAACCAATTAGTGATAAGTAGAGTGGCTCATGTCTACATAAACAGGGGATATCCCAACATATAACCGATGTGGGACATTCTAGCATCGATAAGCATTGAAGACGAGCCAGTAGCTTAACAATTTTGGTACATATAATGTTTTCTACAACGATTTTTCACATGGTCTAGTACACTTAGCTTGTCAGCCTACACCTATCGTATAAACTATGCTTAAAGCATAATAATAATGCCATATACCTTGTGTTGGTATACGACATAAAATTTTTGCATCTATCTCCGACCACACCTATTACGTAACAATACTTAAAAGCATGTAATAACAATGTCTAAGTGTATGGCTCAAGGATGATCATAGATTGAAGATCTATTTTCTCATTATACTCAATGCCCAACGGGTGTCTTTTTCCCCCAAAAAATAAGGTGCCGGTTTTCCTAACATCAATTCCTTCAATAAAATTCACATATCAAGTCATCAACCATTGTAAAACATCTTTTACTCCAAAAATTAAAATCTAAAAGAAATGGATGCATAATGTGTTTTTTACACTATTGGAAATCTTGTGGCTAGCGACGCCTCAGGTGTTGCTAGTCATGCCTTTGCAAAGCTTTTCACAACACATTTTGATTTATTTTAATGAATTTTTTTTTATGCCTTTAGACGTCTTAGCCACAAAATTTCCTATAGTATGATTGACGAGGCTTTCACTTTTTGCTAGACCTTCACATCCCATTGATTAAAGTGTATCTGGTTTGCAATTAAACTACACCATACCGAGAAAACATACAATACGCTCAGGTACTAAAATGCAAGGAAAATTATATAGTTTACATACTGTAATTTGGTGGGATAGTGTATTAATCGAAACCAAGTTCTAAGGTTGATAAAGGAGTGGCCAAGTAAGCCAGGGACTACTTTCATATCCTATGTTACAAAAACTCTTGATCAGCGGCGAAACTACATGTACCACTGGAGGGGTTTGGGCCCTTCCATACAAGATGCAGAAGGTGTTATTACTGCTATAATATTTGATATTGGTATCTTTGTGACAAGATTTTCTAATGAAAATCAATCATTTCTTTTTCATGTTAATTTTTTTAAGTGGAAATCAGTCCTCCTTTTGCCGTGATAAACAACCCTCCGGTATAGGCAATCCTAGTTTCGCCAATACTCATGATGCATCCATATCACACCTAGAGACAAATGTAGAATTTCATAGAGGTGGCGAACTCTAATGGTAATAAGTAAAATTGTAGTGACATAATAAGCTATATATAGAACGGGTGTGAATTCAAAATCTGTAAAGGTTTAAGCCCTTGTTAGTGCAATAAAGAAACTGTTTTGAAAAGCCTACCCACTAAATCCCCTAATCCCCTGGTATTTAGAAGTTACTCTTGAGTTTCAAAAAGGCTTAGAAATCCTTTCTTAATGTGTCCATGTGCCGTGAGATATCTGATGATGCTATCCTCAATCCTAATTTTGTTTTTATTCGATCTGATGATGCTAGGATAATATATGGATGCGCTTCTAACACCCACACCTAATGTAGCTCTAATCCCATCCCATGTCCTGAGTTTCCCACCAAACTCAGGTACTTAAAAAGTCTTCCAGATTACACACCAAGTTATTATATTCACCCTACATGTGTAGAATATGGTACACAGTGTTATCTGTTAGGTGCATAAATGAGGTATGCAATAAACAGACAAAAAAGAGAAAAACTTGAATTGAAAACTGGAAGCATATTTGGTCTGCAACAAGCGTGATTTAGTGACTGACAAGTCCCCATCTCTAGAACAGACAGACATAAACGTGAAAACCCAAACTGCAGCAGTGGTTAGGGAATCCCACCACTATTCACTGTTCAACACATCTCTCAATTTTCAAGATCCAAAAACCCAAATCCAACGGTCAACAAGCATTGCACCACTCACATTTATCGCTTGGCTTTTATAGAAACTCTCACACACACCCCACTTGCTAATTAACCCTCCTTCTATACATCTCCTTCCACTAACATAAACAATTTCATTGAAATGATAAAAAGCTTTGGTGACGATGTTTGGATGAATGTTTTGGAATATTTTTCAAAGGTTGTTTTTTGTTTGACCTCTCAAGAAGTTTGCATAAAAAGGAGTATTTAAAATATATAGAGAGAGGTTTCACACCAAAATGCTTCCAAACAAACAAAGGCATTTGCGCTTTTTTCATTTCCCAAGTCTAGAATAAAATATTTCTCAAATGATAAGATTGTACAAGAGGACAATCTTAGGTTGAGGATGATCTTAGAATTAGATGAGTATATATCTCAAGTCAAAGCCCACTTTAAAGATTCTTACACCAAATCTTGACTCAATAGTATAAATGAAAAAAGTAAAATAAAATAAAATAAACCTCAATGAAATGATGCAAACAGTAAAACTAAAGGCCCCCTTTCTTCCCACTCAAAATTTCAGGGCCCGGAAAAAGATGAATGAATATTATGCAAGAAAAAGGAACTTCACTTACTGGTCAAGATCAATAATTTCATCAAGGCTTTGTGGAGAAGAAGGAGATTTGCTACTGCTCTCACGAAAAGTCCTTTTGGCAACATGGGCATCCATATTTGTGCCCAAAGTTGCATTCTTGACTGTTATTGCATCCTGGGACTTGTGCTTAGTGTTCCAGCAGTAGTCTTTATACAACAGCCCCACATTCAACGCCACAGAGATCACCAAAAAATGCCCCAAAACCATTGCTTTGAGCTCCATACAAGGGATTCTCCCAAACCCTCAAAAATCCCTAACCCTAATTAGAGCAAAAAGAAAAATTCTTACATTTGCAACATCACAGTACAGATTGAAAGTCATAATAATAAAAACAATACCTGAGAAAGGCTGCAGCTTGAAGTGAGCTTAATGGATACTACGAGAGAGTAAAGAAAGGCCCTTTAGCAGATTCCATATGCAATATACATATATACTCAAAGAGTGGTGTGGGAAGTAAAAATTAAAAAGTTGCATCCAATAATCCATGCATTTGAGGGAGGAGTTTGGGGTTTATATTAAAAGGGATTGTGAGAATCTTTTTGTTAATGGCAGCTAGCAATGGTAGGTTTGGGGAAAGATATGTAATTGTGGGGGGAGAGTGTCGAAAGGGAAGAGCAAGATTTGCAGTTACGGACTCTTGGTAGGGGGGGCTGTAATTTGTTTTGAAAAGTAGCAGTAAGGTTTTTTCAGGGAGCAAGAGGGATGTTGCAGGTTGCACTGTTCACTGCACTGCAGTATTTATTTATTCCTTTTTGGTGGAAAAGTTAGGGGCATCTTTTTATGGGCGGGCAAAATATTCGAACCGGAATCGCTGAATCGAACCGAAATCGAATTGAATTTCCGGTTAACCGAGGACCCCGAAATAAATACAAATATCATATTCCAATATTCGTCCGGTTCAAATACAAATACAAATACGTTAATGTTTTTCCCCGTTTAACCGAATCGAATTGAATATATTTATTTATTTTTAAAAGTTATATATTGTAAATATTATAGACATATAATGGTATAAAATTATATATAGATAATATATATCATTATTTATTTAATTATTTAAGTATATATAATAAAATAAATATAAAAAACTAAAGAGCTAATTATCAAAATATATCACCATAATTAATAAGTCTATATTGATTTTTGTCTTTTAGTATACACTATTATTGAAATATACATCTAAACTAAGATTTGTTACATGTACTAACATATTTTAATAATATTGAAAAGAACCACTGGATTCTATAGTTATATATATATATTTTGTTATGTAGTATAATAACCCCGTCCGACCCTTTTAAAATATATAATCAAGTTTTCATTTTCTAAATCTTTGAGTTTCGTAGATTTTAAATATTCGAACCGAATCGTTTAACCGCTGAATCGAATCGAAACCGAACTCCCGGTTAACCGAGGGCTCCGGTTACAAATACAAATACTGAAATGAAGTATTTGCCCAGTTAAAATACAAATACAAATACCTAAAAAATTCAGGTTAACTGAACCGTGTCCACCCCTACATCTTTTAGTGGATCCAACATCATAAGTATTAGTATGTTCAATCCTAATATATTGAAATTGAAAGTTTTAACTCTTAATTTAATGACGTTAATTTTTTGTTCTTTATTTATATAAACCCGAGGATTTCAGGTTTAATGACGTTAATTTTTTTTGTACAACTGGTTTGATCTTTTTTTAAATTTTTTAGATTTCTTATTTGCCGACGCTTTTTGCATCCCAATTATCCAAAAACATACTTCCTCCGTTCCTAAATAAATGCAACATACCACATTTCACGCAATCCAATGCACATTTTTAATCCGTAATAACTCAAATTTCATATAAGTAAAAATTATGAAAATTTGATATTCTAAATCTATGCGATTAGACGAATCCAACAAGATCTCACTTGACTATATTTTATCTTATATAATTTTATTAAAAAGTCGAGTCAAAGCTACTCAATGAATAGTGACAAAAGTCAAAACGTGCAAATAAAAAAGAACGGAGGTAGTATATCCTAAAATTTCTTGAGTTCTTTTATGTTTGAAAGTAATCTCGAGATACCAGTGTTTAATGGATCCTTGTACTTCCTAAACCTACATCAACATGTGTATGTTTGGAATGGGCAAATTCTCTGTTGACCTAATAGATCAACTCGCTCCCAAAAATTCATGGTATATATATGATTAATGATCAATGACACTCATGTCATATATATCAAACACCATAATGCATCAAACTCAAATGTTGCAAGTTGCAACTAATTTAATATTGCAAAATTAATTCAATATAGTATAATGGAATTTATGGAATTCCAAATTATATTCTTAGCATATATAACAACGAGTTATCAAAATTCTAAGATAAAAATCAACGACAGTTGACTTGAGTGAATTGGGGCTCTAGTCATTTAAGCAAAGTCTAGTATTCGAGCCTTTTGTATGTAAAAAAAAAAAACTGCTTTTGGGAGAGGTGTCCTTCATTGCCCATCAGATCCTCGAGATCTTAGTTAGGTCCAATGTGGTCCAGAGATCCGGTTATTCACCAAAAAGAATCTAAGATAAAAATATAAGTATTAAATAGTTAAATTTATAATTCATTATTAATCATTAATTAAGCATCGGTAGTACAATTTATTTCAATATTTTAATAATACATGAACCTCAAAATTCAGCCATGAAATGAACTGTGTGGTTTTGAGTTCAATTGAAATAAGTAGTGGGGTCCATACCAAACAAATTATAAATTGATAAAGAGGAGGAAGATAGAAATTTGACCACTCTGACAAGTCCTCATTCCAAATACCACTTTTTTTTGTTGTTTAATAGCATATACAGATTGACTAGGAAATGAGTGATGGAGGCCGATGCCACCCCAAAGACCACTTTTGAATCGCCCTAAACTTTCATATATTGATTATTGGTGAGGGAAAAGAAAAGAAAATAAAATAGAATAGAATAAATCCAACTAGCCCTATCATAAGAATTGAATATACAAATATAATATGGACGTGTGCAATAATACATCATAAAAACAAATAATTATTGATGCAGCTCAACCATTTAAGTTTTATTTTCATAAATTCAAGTCCATACATAGTACAGGTTTTCCACTAATGATTGGTATTAAATTCAAAAAAGAAAAATATGTGAACTTTAAACTGCCCTGTGTCTTGATAAATAAAATAAATAAGAGGAAAGTGTAGGGTTTTTTTTAGAATAAGAAGAGAAAAGTGTAGTTAGCTCAATCCCTTTCCAGCCTAATTAAAAAATAAAAAAAATAAAAAAAAAAAAAGAAGAAGAAAGAAATAGAGAGAAAAAAAAATCCATAACAAATTTAATACACCGCATTCAATAGTTTCATGAAATAGGAATGAAGACTTGGTCCAGTGGTCATGTCCTCTAACTTTTAACTTTATGGTTAGGGTTTCGATTTCTACCTGATCTCTTATCCATCCTCTTTTTATTTCCCTTTGTAATTTGTGTGATTTGGGTTTCCACACATCTATGCCGATACATGAGTGTTAATATTTATAAAAATATATATATATATATATATAGTTTCATGAATAGTACTTCCTCCGTTTTTTTAATTTGCTATGGACTCAATGTGCACGCAGTCCAATAATGCATATTTTAAATCATTAATAGCTTAAGTTCGGTACAAGTAAAAATTCTAAAAGTTCGACATTTAAAAACTACACGACAAGACGAATCTAATAAGATCACACTTGGCTATATTTTAACTTGTATAACTATGATAAAAATTGAAATCAAATCAATCAATGGCAACATCTGCAATGTTGCAAATAATTGAAAACGGAAGAAGTATATATTAAGTGTTTTATATACTTCCTCTATTTTTTTTTGCTACGGACCCACCCAGCACGCAGTCCAATGCAAATTTTAAATAATTAATAACACAAATTTGGTACAGGTAAAAATTCTAAAAATTTGATATTTAAAAACTACACGACGAGGCGAATCTAACAAGATCTCACTTGGATATATTTTAACTTGTATAATTATGAGAAAAACTTCAAATTAAAGTGTTTGTGTAAATAGTATCCAATTCACAAACATAGCTACTTAAAAAAAAAAAACGAATGCTTTTGACATTTGAAAATATGTTACTATTTACACACAGACTTTTACTTAAAGTTTTATCATAGTTATACAAGTTAAAATATAGTCAAGTGAGATCTTATTAGATTCGTCTCGTCGTGTAGTTTTTAAATATCGAACTTCTAGAATTTTTATTTATACCGAACTTGAGTTATTAGTAGTTTAAAATGTGCATTGGGCTGCGTGAAAAATTAGTTTGTCAAAAACATTCAAGAATGGAGGAAGTAATAGTTTCACGTAGTTTTTCAACTCGGTAGGCCGTAGGCCGCGAGCTCTGTGACGCGGGCTTGTAACCCTAGGTAGGGCTGGGCATAATTTATTAAATAGAAAAATAAATTGGCTTTGGCTTTAAAAAAAAAAAATCGTTTACCAAAAAAAAAAACACTCAATAGACCGAGCCTATATATTTTGCAAATTCCACTATCTTCACACAACTTCATTAGTAAATCAAGAAGTAAATAAATTAATTCGCTATTATATTATAGTAGAGACTTTTAATTATATATTTTAAACATAAAATATTAGAGTACGTAAATGTTAATACTCATAAAATATTAGAGTCCGTAAATATGTTTTTTTTTTGTGGGAATATTATTTATTCATTCAAAACCAGAGTTTGAATTACATGAATCCATAGATTTTCAAAAAAGGACACGGCAATCTCTATTGTACACTGCAGTCAAAAGTTATCACCTCATGTCAACCCGAACTGGAGGTCAGCAAGCAATTTCTATTGTAGCACTATTGCACAATTGCAAGTGACGTCCTTGATCTTGATAAAGAAGTCTCGGCTCACTAAACCCTTCCATTATATAGCCTAGCCACTTCAAGCGTTGCCAGTTTGTAAAGTTGAAGATCTCAATCCAATAAAATCACCAAGGTAGCGTGTGCGCCTTTACTCTCATAGATGAGTCGAACAAGAGGGCTCGCATGTGCTTAATCAAAATGACAATCCGTAAATTTGCTTCATTCACACATCTTCCTTGCTAATAATCAATCCCGATGTAATGGGAATAAGGCAATGGGGGTAAATGCAGGCCAATCGTTGCAGGAAGGGAGGATAGTGTAGAGGATCGATCGGATTAGGAGCCAAGAAGATGATAAAATCTGTGGGTAGGCAGGATTGTTTAACGGTTCATGTGAGTAGAGGGAAGGGAGGTAAGTGTAGGTAAGTGTAGAGGATCGATCGGATTAGGAGCCAAAAAGAGGGCTAAAGCTGTAGGTAGGCAAAAGTGTGTAACGGTTCATGTGAGTTGTGGTACCATCCATGGGAGTTCACATAAAGTTCAGTTCGTGTTGCATATGAGTGTACCCAGCCTATATGCGTCACAACCAGACCTCTAGGATAAGAGCATTGGTGCCACTCGCTATCACCGTCCAATTGTACCTGACCGATGCCTATTCCAGTGGACACCCCAACTAGAAGGATCAAGACAACTTTTTTTTTTTTTTCATGTTTTCCTCTTTTCCACATCGCTTTTTTTTTCATACGTGCATGAGTTTTGCAATCTGTCTCTGATTGGACTATCATACTCTTTTTTTTTCTCTTTTTTTTTTTCCAGGATTGCCACACATCCATTCTTACACATCAATCCTCTCCAACTCTAAAAGCAAACTGAGTTGCATCCTCTCGCTTTCATCAGACTTCTAACCCCTGAGATCCAACTCTAACTATGCAACACGAAGGAACGTCGAGTGAAGCTCATGGACAGTGTCGCAACTGCACACTTAAGGCGGAAACCCCTGACTGATGGGGAGCCAAGTTTTGGGCGACTAAGTATGGACGGGGTAGTGGAGGTCAGTAGCTCGGAATAGGTTCGCTAGGTAACAGGGAATGATAGATATTTGGTACGTAGAAATGAATATTAGCAAGTTTGATGTGGATGCTGAAGCGAATTCAGGAGTGTCAAGATGAGAAACACAAATTCACTTCCCAGAAAGCATAAGGCTCAGCACTCACCTTGTCGTTTGTCGTGGTGTGATTCATGTCAGAAAAAATTTCTTCATCCTTCCAGGTAATTCGCGCAGCAACGTCACTTTAATAAAGATCGATCCAATACCAAGCTATGCTCACTCTCCTGTGTCCCTTTGGAGCATCTGGAAGATTCATTCTAATTCTCAGTAACTATCTCAACCAACACTTAGCAGCGACCCGCCTTGGCAGCAGCAACATCAGCTTCACTCAGGCTTGCGGCAGCAATATCAAACTTATGTCAGCAATATCAGCAGCCTCTCCTAAATATGTAATCCTCCATTCTTCAGACCAAGCTGTTTGGGATTGCCTGCAAAACTGTAAATATAAATAGCACAAGGAAAACAAATGTTGTCAATATTACATCCTCTCCTTCACAATTAAAACGTTCTAGCCACCGCATTCCACCAACTTGACCTATCTCCACTCCTCAACCTTGCCTGCATCAGCCGCACCCTTACGAGCCCATTCGTCGGCCAGTGAATTGCGTTCACGAAATGCATGTTGCGCCCTAGTCCCGCCTGCGAACCCGAAAATAACCAGGATAGGATCAATGATCTGTCTGTAGCGGTGGGGGAATAATTCCGGCTGTGCCAGCCATTTTACTACATTGGAAGCGTCGCACTCGAACAAGAGTCTGGGCAGTGGGAATCCCTGATCTCGGAGCAACGCTGAGCAGACTCTGCTGACCGCGACCACCTCGGCAGTTGTGGAATCAGCTGTGCCAATGTGATCTGACAAAGTAAAGATGACTTCGCCCTCTTCGTCCCTTATAACTCCTCCGATCCCCGCCGGACCCGGGTTCCCCATTGATGAACCGTCGGTGTTGATTTTCCACCAACCTGTTCCCGGCCTTTCCCAAGTCAGCCCTCTTCGTGCAGCCCTTAGTTGCGTCCTCTGGGGGCAGTTCATTACGTCCGTAAAGTATGAATCCACATTGTTCAGGTCTAAGCCGCTCCCGTAGTCAGCTGTTTTCCACCACAGACATACGTTCCATTTCACTTCCTCCATCGCGGCATTGAGACTGATAGGCTGTCCCCGGAACACTTTTCCGTTCCTACACTTCCATATAACCCAGACCACAGCAAGCCCCGTGAACAGCCACAACATCCTACGCCCATGTTTTGGGCAGGCATCGATCCACCAAGGTAGAAGGTGATCAGCCCTCCCTGGTAGCGCACATGTGAGGCCGAACTGATGTATACCTTGTTGCCATAAGGTGTAGGCAAACTCGCACTTGCAAAATAAGTGATCAACCGTTTCTACCTCCTTTTCGCAGCAGGGGCAGTTTGTGTCTGAAGTAGGGAGGCACCCTCTCATAGCTAATGTCTCTTTGACCGGAATTGCGTAGTGACCAATCCTCCAAGCCAGCAATTTGATTTTTGTAGGGGTTTTAAGTTTCCATAATACCTTCCAAACTTTCTGCATGTCCGAACCTCCCCTGTCTGATACCCTGGCCCAGCATGATGAAGTCGAGAATCTTCCGCTACTCTCCTTGGTCCAAACCACCCGATCTTCCATATAGCGATTAATCCTGTTGCCGATGAGGGTGGCCTCCATAGCTAGCCAGACGTTCAGTTCCCAATCGAAGAGGGGTCTCCGAAGTTGGACATTCCACTCCCAAATGAAGCCTGACCATTTACCGAATTCAGAGATCATACCATTTTTCTTTACTGCTAATGCGAATATCCTGGGGAAGGTGTCCTTGAGGGGCAGCCCGTTCTCTACCCATGGGTCTTGCCAAAATCGTATTTTTAAGCCATTCCCAACCTGGGCAATAAACCCCCCTTCTAGATCTGCCATAGCCTGCTCCCTCCACGCCTTACATATCCGACCCCATACGGACCTACACCTTCTTTCTCTAGGTATCAGCGGTCCTTCACCATCATAGTATTTAGCATCTATCACTTGTTTCCATAGGGAATTTTCTTTCCCGAAGCGCCACCTCCATTTGAGTAGAAGAGCGGAATTGAATTTTTCAAAGATCCAAATGCCTAGCCCCCCATCATCTTTGTGTCTGCACACCTTGTCCCAACATATAGTGTGAAGTTTCCTTCCCTCGTCCCACTCGTTCCAAAAAAATTTCCTCTTGAGACTCTCCAATCGGTTGGCTACAGTCTTTGGGAGTTTGAATAGCGACATGAAGTATAGTGGCAGGCTGCCAATAACAGACCTAATTAAACATACTCTCCCTGCTTGGGACAACATTCACCCTTTCCACCCGGCAAGTCTCTTTTCGACTTTGTCGATGATCGGTTGCCATATCCCTATGTTGTTTACTCTCCCGCCGATAGGAATCCCCAAATATGTAAGAGGCCACCTACCTACCGCACTCCCAAGAATGGAAGCTGCCAATCTAACTAACTCATCCGGGCAATTGATACCCAAAATACTGCTCTTTGAGAAGTTAATTTTTAGCCCTATAGTGTATGAGAAGCACCTCAAAATTCTTTTGATTAATGTTACCTGATTGATCTCGCCCTCACAGAATAAGATAGTGTCGTCGGCGTACTGGAGATGGGATATAACCGGCCCTCCATTGCTAGATTGAAGCCCCGCGAGCAGACCTTTCTCAGTAGCCGAGTTTAGGAGCTTGTTTAGAACTTCAGCAACTAAAATAAAGAGGTACGGGGATAGTGGGTCGCCTTGCCTCAGTCCTTTCTGCAGACTGAAAAATTTCGAGGGGGAGCCGTTAATCAGAACAGCTGCCGAGGCTGAAGAAATGCAGTCTCTGATCCACTGGACCCATTTGTTACCGAACCCCATTGTTTCAAGTATGTTGAATAGAGCCTCCCATGACACATTGTCGAAGGCTTTGGCGAAATCCAGCTTGATAACAAAACCTTTATTCCCTGATCGCTGTGTCGAGTGAATGATCTCTGCTGCAACTAGAGCCCCATCAAGGATTTGTCTTCCTTTAACGAAGGCCATTTGAGAGTTACCCACCAAATCATTGATTACAGTTGTTGTTCTTCTGGCCGAAATCTTGGTGATTATTTTGTAGAGGCTTCCGACAAGAGAAATTGGTCTATATTCACTGAATACCGTCGGTTGCTCGACCTTATGTATCAAGGTAATGAAAGACCCTCCCATCTCTCTTGGGAGACCCTCCCCATCTTCGAATTTTTTGATCACCGCCATCACCTCGCCCTTTAATAAGCTCCAATATTTTTTTGAAAAAGTTCAAGTTGAAGCCGTCCGGTCCGGGAGCCCAGTTGCCGTCGCAGCTCCAAATGGCCTCTCGCACCTCTTCCTCCTCAATACTCCTCTCCTGCCAGAGGCGATCTGTTGCCTGAATCGTAGGCAGCCCCAGGTTAGTCACATGGAATAGATCATCCTCTTGCTTAGTGAAGAGCCCCTTAAAGTGTTCCATTGCGGCCTGTTTTAATTCCCTAGGATCATCAATCTGCTGCCCGTCTTTGAGTATTGACCCTATGAAGTTCCGACGCTTGTTCAAAGAGGTAATCATGTGGAAAAATTTCGTGTTTTGGTCTCCCTCTTTAAGCCATCGAACTCTAGACTTTTGGTGCCACCTCCTCTCAACAGCCATCAAAGCTTTTTGTAGATCACTCCTCTTTTCCAACCATTCTTTCCTGGTATGATCCGAGCTCCCCTCTTCTTCTAGAGCAGTCTCTAACACCCCTACATCCATGATTAGGTTCTGAGCGCGGTTCTCCAAAGCAGAGGCCCCATATCCACTCCAGCTTTTGATCTTGCTCTTAAGCAGCCTGAGGCTATCGAAGATCCTTCCCTCTCTGCTAGTCCTTCCATCGCTGGCAGGCGCCCCCCAAACTTCATTCACTAGTTCGTTAAATCCCCTTTCCTCCATCCAATAGTTGTAGAGCCGGAAAGGTTTTGGGCCCCATGATTGCTCGCCCACCTCCAACATCACCGGGAAATGATCCGACAACACGGTCACGCAGCGTCTTTGGACCACTTCTCCCCTGAGACTAAGCCAACCCGTGGATAGGAGGAACCTATCCAGCCGACTGTAAGCCCGCCCGCTCCTTCCAATCCAAGTGTATTGACCCCCTTCCATTGGGAGGTCTATCAACCCAAGCTGATTGATGAATCTCCTGAAGTCTCTGTTCGATCCTGAGTCCTCAGACTCACCCCTCCTCTCGCTCTCAGTGAGGATAGTGTTGAAGTCCCCCGCGAAACACCACAATTCTCCATTTTCAGTGTCGCACTTACTGGCCAGAAATGACCAGAAGTCTGCTCTTTCGTTCCTAATGTTTGGCGCGTGTACACAGATTATGTTCACCGCCCCCTCAAGTTCCCTGATGCTGCCTTTGAGCCACATGAAGTGGTGGCCTTGTTCAGATACTACCAGTGAGCATTTGTCCCTATCCCAAATCAGAAGGAGACCACCTGCGGATCCCGTTGCCGCCTGGAAAGAGAAGTTACATCCGTTAGACCCCCATAGACGGTGGACCAGTCGATCCCTAATCTCGCCCATCTTAGTTTCCTGCAAACACAGCACCCAAGGTTTTGTCTTGTTGCACAGCTTCATCACAGCCCTCCTTCGAACTCCCCCGTTAAGCCCTCTCAAATTACAAGTGATTATGCGCATTAATAAAAGGTTCCCTCAACAGGTCCGGATGCCCCTCAATTGTCCGTTTACCTTTCCCTGGTAAAGTCCTCCCTGATCTTTTCCAGTGTGGCGGCCTTCCCGAATAAACACCTCAGCCCCAACAGTTGCGCCAATTCCACTACCTCCTCTGCCTCCGACAGATCGAGCAGCCTCACTCCTTCCGAAGTTCGGATTGTGGAGAACTGCAGACGGGCAAAATTGTTGCCATCAGAGTCTACGATCCGCTTGTGACCTGTAGCCCCCGTGTTGTTGGTATTGACTCGTTTGTAACTCCTTTTTCGCCCCTTGCTTTTGGATGCCTTTCTCTCTGTGGATATTTTGGCCCAGGCTTCACCTGCTGCCAGTAACTCTTCCCACGACACCGATCTACCAACCTCCGGTAGTCTCGCTTCTGTTGCTCCCCGTTGATCCTCACAGAGATCCCAGGCCCCCGAATCCACATCTGCCTGCCCAGGCGTCTCTCCAGAGTCACCGGTGTCCGCATCTAAGTTCCCTCGGCTCGCTGACTCGCCGCCAAGGACGATGTCCTCGCCCGTAGACTTGCAGACTCCATTGAGATATCCCACCTTATCCAATTCCTCTCCAGATGTCCTACTAGAGATATTGGTATGTCTGACCGAGGCACCCTTCCCAGTCGAGCCCTGCTCACAGTAAGGTCCATTAGTTTCAATCCCCTTGTCACCCCCGTCCGGCCCAATGTCATGAGACTGTAGAGTTCCAGAAGTGTTGGGCCCCGATCCTTTCTCTCGGCCTTCTCCCTCTGTCGTAAGCCCATTAAGCACTGGCCCAAGGTGGTTAATACTCGCAATCATCCTGTCACCTACCACTGACTCAGCGTGATTCTCTAGCCGTCCCTGTGAATTCGACTCGCACGCCCTTTGATGAGAACCATTACAGTCAGCCACCTTTTTTATTGAGTGTTGTTCCCCATGCAACTCCTCCAGCGACTGTGCTGATCCCCCAGTAACGATGGTCCCGGACTTCTCTAATACCCCCTCCGGCGTCCTATTGGTTGGAGTTCTCTGATCCCTCCGATCGTCCGGGGCCGGCTCTTCGAATCCGGTCGATCCATCTTCGACTACCACCGCTTCGTTGAAGTTGACCACCACTTAGATCCGAGTATTAATCTTTCCAATCTGGATATTCATGATTGATGGAGTAGTGACTCCCACCTTGAGCTCTACTAGTAACCTGGCTCTGTCGAATCGCTTGCAGTCTACCGTGTCTTTGTCCGCGCTGATAAGCTTTCCCCATCTGTGTATCACCTTCTGGAAGTTTGCCATACTCCATACCTCCATTGGTAATCCGTAGATGTAAAGCCATACAAGTATCTTCCTCGTGATTTTGCCAGGTTCCCATGGATGTTTCCACTCCACAAATTGTCTGTCACTCCAATCCTTGAGGAAGTTGTCCCTCGCTTCAAGGTTTTGGAACTCCACCACCAGCATGAGCCCTCCGCTATACCTGATATCTCCCTTGTTGTGGCAGCCATTGTACAACCAATCTTGAAAAGGCAGTAACATTTCCAAGCTCCTGAGTTCTACTATAGCCGATCTACTCAGT
The DNA here is from genome assembly GCA_030278955.1 of Hygrophila difformis. Lineage (NCBI taxonomy): Eukaryota > Viridiplantae > Streptophyta > Magnoliopsida > Lamiales > Acanthaceae > Hygrophila > Hygrophila difformis. Next base: position 5,545,556 of record JAOANR010000012.1, read on the forward strand.
GGGTTCAGCATTTTTTCCTCGGGGTTTAACTTCACCACCTCGCAAGCCGGGTTCTTGGCTTCCATCAGACTCCCTTCCCGACCGTCCTTGACCACCTCGGCATACGAGCGTCCGTCTCGCCATGCAGCGCATGCAGGTGTCGGACTGTTGTCGTGACCTTCTCCCTGGGATCTGCCTCCATTGCCCCCCAAAACCCTACCCCCTTTCTTGAAGTTTGCCGCGCCTCCTGCTTTCCTGCTTGGGAGCGCCCAGTTGGCCCTAAGAGATGTCCCCGCCAGAGCTCGCCCGTCCATGGTTCGGATCACCTTTACCGCCTCCTCCCTGCTTTCGAACCGGAAGAACCCGAACTTGATTTCTCTCTCAGCCCAGCTCCTGTTTGGGATGAACCAATCTTTAACTCTCGCCACTTTGTCGATCTCTCGAAGTATGGTGCCATTTTCCACCATGTTAGGTATGTTGCCGACGAAAACGCTAACCCATTTTCTCCTGACGCTAGGCCCGCTAGCTAAAGCACCACTCCGTGTAGGGCGCCACTGCCTCCGGTCCGTGTTTCTCCACTGGGAGCTCCGGCGTGCCATTTTCTCCTTTCAATCCACTGAGGGAATAATTCATTAAGAGAATAGCGAGTCCGTAAATATGTTAATCCTCATTAAAATTTATTTTTTATTTTATTTATTAATTGAGCTTATACGTATTTGGACGGTTATTCTTTGACTTTTTAGAAACTCAAACCGGTTGGTTCACCCAAAAAATGGTTTTTATTTTTTTTTATGAGCCGAAGCCAGAGAAAAAAAAATTACAAAAGAAGAAACCAAAAAGAACGAACTACATAAGGAAGACTAAAGACCCGAACAACTAAAGCCGGGGGAACCATGCACCGGACGCATCCGCCGCTAAGGCCCCCAAGGCAAAGTCCGGGGGGAAGGCCCAAGTGGTATACCATGTCTCAATCCCAGCACCATGTTTTGCCAATGAGTCCGCTACCTGATTCCCCTCTTGAAGCACATGTTAGATCCGACAAACCTCGAAAGACTCCCGTAAATCTTTAATACGCCTGAGAAGGGATGCAAAGGGATGAAAGTCATCCCAACGTTCCAGTGACTGGATTGAGGCCAACGAATCAGAGTATACAGAAATTCGGCGGACTCCATGCTGCACCACATATTCCAACCCGGCGGCCAAGCCAAAAAGCTCAGCGTATGCGATGGTGGTGTGTCCGATGAATCCACAACCCCCGCCTATCCAATGACCATCATCCTCACGCACCACAAACCCAAATCCCGAGCGGCCTGTGTTCCCAATCACGCTACCATCCACATGCAGGATCGTCCCTGTCGCCCCTTCATTATTCCAGCTCACCAATCGTATAGAACTAGAACCTGGATGTCCCACGTTCCCAGCAAGAGTGAGAGCCTCGGTAAGTCGAAAGATCTCCCGTGTCAAGGCCCATTTCGACCTATGAGTCCCCCGAAACACCCGAGCGTTCCTCTCATTCCAGATCACCCACACCGTGACCATGAAGATAGTGCCATGAAGGAGATACATAGCTCTTAAGAAGCCCCTGATCTCCGATTTTGGGATTAAGTCAGAGCGAACCCTTGTCGAAGATGAGGGAGTATTTTTTGGACCATCCGAAGCGTTTTGGACCGGGCTGTGGGGAGTGGCAGCAGGGGGTGTACCAATTTGGAATCCATACCCAAAACCAACTGCACCCACGTCTTCTCAGGGAAGTGAATCATATCCCAAATTCGCTTCCCTAGCATCGCGATATTCATACACCGTGCCCGACGTAAACCAAGCCCCCCTTGTGATCGAGGCCTTGCGACCGTGTCCCAGCTCACAAGGTGGATTCCCTTACCTTCCCTATCCTTCCAAAGAAGCCTTGATAACTTCCTGTCAATGGCTTTGCATACCGCTTCCGGAAGCCAGAATAATTGCATAACATAAGTCGGGATAGACGCCATGACAGAGCGACACAAAGTAAGTCTACCGGCTTTGTTAAGTAATGTGCAGGCCCACCCTTCCATCTTAGCATCAAACTTTTCAAGCAGGTAAGCGAAATCTTGGCAGCGAACTCGACCAGTAAACATGGGAAATCCCAGATACATTCCAAGAGTGTCCACTTCAGGAATATTTAAAGCACCAGAAATCCATTCCCTTTCTGATTCAGCAATTGAAGAAGAGAAAATCATGGACGATTTCTGAGGATTGAGTTTTAGGCTGGATGCCGTGGCAAAAGTCTGCAATGCTTCAGAAATGGCCATGACACTACCTTCCTCCGACAGTGAACACAATATGAGATCATCCGCAAAAAGCAAATGGGATAGCCCTACCCCTCCACGGGATAGACAGATCGGTTTCCAGCGGTTTTGGCGGACGAATTCCTGAACCAACAAAGAAAATTTCTCCATGACGATGAGAAATAAAGAGGGGGATATCCGGTCCCCTTGTCGAAGCCCCTTACCCGGAGAAAACCTCTCAAGCGGCTCCCCATTCCATAAGACTGAGTACGAAGGGGAAGACACACAGAACATGATAAGCCTTCGAATAATATCAGGAAATCCCAACTCTGAAATACACTGATCAAGGAAGTCCCAAAGTACATTGTCGTAAGCTTTCGCCACATCAATTTTAAGTACAAACCCTTTAATCCGACACCGCGAGCCAGCAAGTTGATTTAAGAGCTCTTGTAATGTGATAGCATTATCTACCGGCCCTCGGCCAGAAATAAAAGCTGCTTGGTGATAAGAAATTTTCTTCTGAAGGATAGGTCGAAGTCGTGTAACCAAAACCTTCGTCAATATTTTGTAGAGCACATTACATAATGTGATAGGCCGGAACTGTTTAAGACTCGTTGGGGCAGGCACTTTAGGGATTAGACAGATGTTTGCCCTCATCACATCTCTTATGAAGAAACCTTTTGCCATGGCATGCTGGATGAAATCATGGACAGACTTGCTCACAACCCCCCAATACTTTTTATAAAAGAGAGCAGGGTACCCATCCGGCCCTGGTGCGGAGAGCCCATTCATCTCTTTCACAACGTGGGTCACCTCAGCCATCGACACCTCCTCAGCCAACAATCCTGCCTCATCTACTGAAATAGGACAGAAAACTGGTATTGATGTTAAGGAATGCGATTCGGCCAAGCGCTGTGATAAACTCGCTTGAGGCCTAGCATACAACTCCTGAAAAAACTCTCTAGCATGGTTGCGAAGGATCGTTGCATCCTCTGTCCAGGTACCATCTGAGAGTGAGAGCCCATGTATACGATTCCTGTGACCCCGGCACTTGGCCCTTGCGTGGAAATAAGTTGTGTTCCGGTCTCCCAACCGTACCCATTTTTGGCGAGCCCGTTGATACCAATGTATCTCCTCCTGAGCTAAGATGGACTCATATTCCTTCTTTAGTTCGGCTTCCAATATAGTCAGACGGAGCGAGTCAACCCTTTCAAGGGAGCGGGAGATCCCCTCCAGTCGTTTGAGGATTTTCACCTTCCTCCATTTCAAGTTACCACACTGTGCTTGATTAAACTCGATGGAAGCCATCCAAACATTTTGTAACTGTTGGATAATAGAATCATGGGAGGTGGCCCAAGCTCCTTCCACAACCGGTAGATATTCAGGCAACTCCGCCCACGATGCTTCCCATCGAAATGGCCTCTCCTGTGGCTGTGAGAGGGTCGGCCCGCATGATAGGAGCAGTGGGCAGTGGTCAGATCCAACCCGTGGCAAGACCCGGACACACCCTAAGGGAAACAGAGACAGCCAGGATAGATTCGCTACACAGCGATCCAACCTTTTGTAGATGCGCTGGGACTCCCCGATCGGCCGCGACCAGGTGAAGCAACCCCCATAGGTGTTAACAGTAGCTAACCCACAGTCTTGAAGAACCTCATCCAATTCAACAGCTCTTGACAAATTGAACGAGCCCCCACGGACCTCCGAAGCCCCCACAACCTGATTCCAATCACCAATGACGGACCACGCCCCATTAATAAGATCAGAGAGGTGACGAAGCTCCTGCCAATCCCACACCTATCAGAATAATTCGGCGATGCATACAGAGCAGTAATGTACCACGCCATGGAAGAACTCGTCAATTGCAAGGTGACCATACGAGGCCTCTCATCCACCACTTGAATCTGAAATAAATAACCCACACGGGCCAGACCCAGACACCTCCGGAACGACCAACAACCTCTTGAATACACACCTCTGTGTAGCCAGCCTTAAGAAGAAAATTTCTGGACCGACTAAACATAGACTGAGCCTCAAAGAGCAATAGCAAATCTGGATTATGGTTCCTAAGCACATCAAGCAACACACGCCTAGAAGCAGCACCAATGATACCCCCAATGTTCCAAGACAAAATTCTTAAATTGCGAAAATCCATAAACAAACAATTGAGAGAAAAAAGGGTGACAAACCCTAATGTTGCATAGCCATAGCCCCATCTGGAGGATCTGGTGCCGGAAGAGAGCCGGCCGCCGAATCCTGGCTATCTGCAGCACCTCCATCGTCATCCTCTTCCGACGGCCGAGCACGCTTTGCCTGAGAGGGGATGATAGATGTGGATTGAAGGGAACTCTCGTGAATAACCAGAGCTTTCTGTCGAGGAAGGTGATTTTGAGCAGGCCCAGCCACCTTACGCTCTTTAGGCCCACCAATTACCAATCCTTTCCCTTTGGTCAGCCCATCTTTAATCCAACCTTTTCCATTGTTAGGCCCATCCTTTGCCAACCCTTTTCCTTTATGAGCCGGCCCAGAATTTGTGACCGAGGCCCCAATAGCCAGCCCCTTCCCTTTGTTAGGCCCAGCTGACTTACGACGCACAACTTGAACCCACTCTTCCCCATCCGGTTGGTCAGGGATCGTGGTTGATGGAACGTGCGCAACATGCACGTCGCCAGTAGAACCGGAGCCGGCAGTTACCTTCGGGTCTCTCGATTCCAGATGGGCAGCGCTAGTGCCGGCAGCCGGTTCCGAAACCGCCACTGCCGCCGGAGCCACCTTCGTCGCCGAACAGTTGACACTCGCATGCCCATAGCATTTACAGGAGGTGCACAAGAGGTGCAAACCCTCATATGCAACCTTCTGCCACTCGTTTCCGATTAGTATACTTGAAACCACCGGCAGAGAAAGGTCGATCTCCACACATACGCGGGCGAACTTCCCACGGTAAACCTTCGTTGTCAGGTTGTCCACTCGAACAACAGTCCCAATCGCACTAGCCATTTTGGTGAGGATGAATTCATCATAGTGTTCAAAGCCGAGTCCCGGAAATCGGGCCCATACAATGGTCTTCTTAGGCAGTGCCGCATCCGCCTTGAAATTAAGCTTCCATGGAGTGATCGTCAGATAACTGTCAAAAACCATCCACGACCCATTGTTAAGCACTCGAGTCCTGTCGATAAGTTGAGCAAACTTAACTAGGAAGAAACCCGAATCCATGTCAATCATCTCGAATTTGCCAGTCAGCTTCCACATCCGGGAGAGTCTTTCCTTCAACGCCACATAACCCACCCGTTTTCCAAGCACAGACACAATCAAAGCATCCTCCCAAGGCTGGCAAAGACGATCTTGAATTGTCCGATCAATTGTGATGCGTGGCTTGAGCCGATCATCATCGATAAAGTCTAACACCACCAGGTTATCTTTGGCCGGGTCCGTAGTAAGCGGGGGAGGAGGAGCACCCTTCCCTTCCAAGACCATATCTCGGAAAGAGGGACGAGTGCCCCCGGCGAAAACAAAGCTGCTCGGAGGAACCGTAAGAGAGGGAGAGGAAGGGGACGAAGAGAGCGCCATTATTAGGGTGGAAATTAATGGTTTTTATATTGAGACGCCTACATCTACACGGCGTGCCTGCCTTATAATTAAACATGTAGTATAAACTGAGAAGAAATTCAGTTTTGGGATTGAAAAATTTTGTTGCTAAATTCTCAAACTAATAACTCAAAATTTTTTTTGACCGGATTCAGTAGTTAAATGAGATTATTCTTGTAATAATATACTAATGATATTATTAACATGGCAATCTTACAAAACGTGGTCGTTGAAAAAGAATTAATTTTGAAAAGATTTATATGAAAACATAGGGCAAAATAATATTTAAGTGGCTTTTTATAAAAAAGAAAATCATTCTACACTAAAAAGATTTACTTTTGAAAGGTTTTGAAATATCTTAATTAAGAATTATTATTTTTTAAATATTGACACTCACCACTGAACCAAGTCTTCATTCCCAATAATTTTTTTTTTTTGGAAAGCAATAATTGTTTCTTTTGACATTTGCAAAAAGTGATTTTTTTTTAGAAAAGAAATTTGATTTAATCTTTGTAAGGATGGGACAAAAAATTACTCCTATATTTAGAGGTTGGGCACTTGGGCTTGTGTGCGAGACCGATAATTTTGCATAAATAAAAGTTCGAACCTAATATATTTGTTTAAGCTAACTAAACAGCATATCACTCAGACCAACTATATTTGGTTGACTTTAATTTCAAATTCAAGTTATAAAAAGTTAAACAAAGAAATATGAAAACCGAATTTGGGAATGGCATCACCGGATCATATCAATATCAATATAAATTGTAAATTTAGGTGTTTTATTAGGAATTCCATCGTATTGATTTCAAGAATTTAATTTGGTGATTGAGAGATGATGCAATTAAGGATTCCCATTATTGATCACATTGTCCACACTCCACATACATACTTCTATGTACGATAGTACTCCCTCCGTCTCATTTCAAATATCTCATTTTCTATTTTGATTCGTCCCACTTCAATTATCACATTTCTTTATTTAGAAATTTTTTACTCCTTCAAACAAACATCACATTAACTATTTACTCCATTTTAACACAATAACTCATTCTACCTAAAATACTGGCATGGGAGCCAAAACGACTACATTGATCATACCCGAAAGCCCATGCTCCAGACATCGTGCCAAGAGATTCATCAAAGCAGTATCCCAGATACTGTCCGAGAAAGCAGAGGAATGGGAGCAGAATTCGAGCCAACACTTTCCAGAAGGGATCGGGACCATCTTGAGCATAAATGAAGAGGAAGACCGCCCCATCAAGGAATCAAGAGAAGAATTGCCAAATTCCAACTTTTTAGCCTTGATGCGGTCTCCACAAGAAATGATGCGGTCTAGACCGCCTCGACTAGACCGTATCGAAGAGTCAAACCGCATCGCCTCGGGAGATGTCCAAATCCGCAAGTCCAGTGCATATGGTCTACCTGATGCAGTCTAGACCGCCTCGTCTAGACCGCCTCGAGCTTTCCAGACCGCATCGCCCCGATCGCTGCCTTCATGCGATTTTCCTTTGCATGCGGTTTATCCGATGCGCTTTAACCCGCATCGAATAGACCGCTTCGACTTCCAGAGACCGCCTCGACATTTTTCATGCCTTGTTTCTCACTTTGCTTCGATACGGTTTACCCGATGCGCTTTAAACCGCATCGAGTAGACCGCCTCGACCAATTCCTGTTTTGTTTCTTATTTTGCATCGATGCGGTCTTTGCATTGTAAACCGCATCGATGTCTTTAAACCGCATCAGGCATTAGGCCATATCCTTGCATGGATATTTTTAGGGTTTTATTATTTTTCCTTTTTTGTTGATTTCATATCTAGGGTTGTTGAATTCCCCTTGTACCTGGGTTGCCTATATATATGGTCTCCCTACACTTTGTTCTCACCTTTGAATGAATATACAACTTTTGAGTGTTATCTCTTTGGTGTGTGAATCCAAGAGCTTTCGAAGGTCATCCTTGAATCATCCATCATTGGATCATTCCTTTCAAGCAAGAGGTGTGCTTGATCGTATCGTTCACCACTCGGATTAGTAGTCGGGGGAATCGTGGGTGTTGTCGAATGCAAACAATTCTCGGATTGGGTTCTCGAACGTGATAGCCTCCTTATCCCTTTTACCTTATTTTGTGTTCATCATCCCTTCTTTTCAAACTAGTGCTTAATCAATCCATGGCAGTATTATTTCTGGTATCAGGGCTAGATTAGGCCCAATTTACCCTTCTATTACATCAACAATCCAAAAATAGTTGTTGTTCTTGAGAGCCCATTATCCTGTTACTGTTCCATCAATTTCCGTACATCAAATCTTGATATTTCTGAAATCTGATTGCATATTCGTGTTTATTGAGCTGATCACATAGAGATTCATATCAAGTTGTCCTGATTTGGCCAAGTATTGATGAGATATGTTCATTCTAAGTGTCTAGAGTGATCTTGTCAAACTCATAATTTTTGCCATACTTTGCTTTGTGATTCTCTTAATCTTGTGTTATTGTGGTTTATTTGGATTGATATATTTGTTTTAAGCATTAATTGGTATTATATGCTGACGAATCCTCAATTGAGTGTTATCCGAGTGTTTGGGATTTTTTAATGTTCTTGAAGTTCTTGGGAATATTCATAGGTAGTACTGATTTTGATTGGTTAGGGTTATTGGGGAGTGTTGTTTTTAATTTCTTGGGGAACAAGTGTGTCTGGGGTAGTACAAGCGTGTAGTGGGGAATTAATTTTCCTGCCAATTCTGTTGGAAGAACTCGAGTGAGTCAATATCTTCTTGAAAGGGACATATTCGATGCGGTCTCTTATTGCATGCGGTCTAATCCCGTGTTAAACCGCATCGTCCATTTAAACTGCCTTACATTGCCCAAGTCCCAGAAAACTCTAAATTTTTCCAAGTGTTTAAAATCGATCCGGTCTTTTTCATCGATGTGGTCTACTTGCATTTAAACCGCATCACCTATCCAAATCGCATCGACCTCCCTTTGGGCCCAGAAAAATTTCCTAAGTGTTCAAATCCGATGCGGTCTGTTGCATGCGGTATCCATTAAACCGCATCATATACTTTCTAAGTGTCCAAATTTGATGTGGTCTCCTACATGCGGCCTCCATTAAAACCGCATCACTCTATAAACCGCATCAATTGTGTAAACCGCATCCCAGTGCCAAAAATTTCAAGATTTTTCTAAATCTTTCGGGATTGCATATTTTTTCTTACTCTACGACTTCACTGAATTTAATCACGAACAATCTATCGGGCTGAAGTTCCTTCAGTGTTCGCACTTGGCATTGGAATTTCTCGAGGAATAAGTGCTCGCACCGTTCCGCTGATTTGAAGCTCCGTCTGCAATTGCGGATAGTGGAGTTCCTCAACAGTAATTATTACCAAGTTGTTTTCCAACAGTTTGGTGATAGTTATTTTGGGATTGTGTGAGTGAGGCATATACTTATTTCCGAGCGCTTATATTTGTGAGGTTTATACTTTACACTTCTAAATTGTGAGGATTGAGGATATCTGTTGCATAGATGATTAACGTGGTAAACTGATTAATTAATTCAGATTGATCACTCCACACACTACTCTGTACTTTTATTTGATTGAGTCGAACTCTGCACTCTGTTTCGTGCACTGTGCGTCCATTACTCTATTTCTTTCACCATACTTTATTGGTTGTCTGATACGATTGAGCACGACTCTACTGGGGAATCGAGCCAACTGGTGAGGAAGTTCAGGACCTTCAGTGAGGATACAGTTGTGAGATCACTCGTCGAAATTCAGTTGATTTCTACTGACAGCTTATACATATATCTAGTTTCTTTTATTATGGCAGAAGATTTCGGACCTATGCTGCGAGAAATGATGGCCACCCTGAAGAATCTGGAAGCAACCACTGCTAAGCAGACCAAACTTGAGTCCATGCGCCACACTGTAGATGCCAACGTGGCAGGCATAGCCGCCATGCACGATCGTGTCAATGAACTTGTAGGCACCATAAATGATGTTTTGAGTCGAATCGCCATACAAGGGCAAGCTCTAAACATGACTCCTGGAAGCACCAGTGGAATCCACCAATCTGTAATGGACGAGGCTGAAACAGCTATTGAGGAACAGGGATTGCACTTTGGAACATACGACAGACGTCAAGGTCCACGAGGCCCACGGGTCCCAGCCCTGACACCTCCACGGCCCGCATATCTGACGAATGCCCAATTCCAGCATCCTCCGCCTCCGGCACCAACCGCAGCTATTCCCAGACCTCCCTTACATCAGCCCGTCCGACAGAGGTTAAATCTCGAACCCGTACCGGAACAACAAGCTGAGGATGACTTCGCACATGAAGGACAGATACCCTTTGAGCAAAACAGAATGGAAGCTGATCTGTGAGGAATCAAGTTCACCATACCAGCGTTCAAAGGAACAAATGATCGAGAAGAATTCATCGATTGGAGACAGTCCATTGAACTAATCTATGAATGTCAACAATATAATGAGTTCACAAAGATCCAACTCGTTGTGTGTGAATTTAAAGACTATGCTCTACAATGGTGGCAAAAGCACCAGCGCGACAGTCAGCATCATGGACACCCAGCAATTTCGAATTGGGTTCAATTAATGCATGCTATGGAGAAACGATTCATTCCTAGTAATTATTTTGAGGAACTGTATATGAAAGTCAATTTTTGTGTGCAGGGAAACAGGACTGCAGATGAGTACTATAAGGACTTGGAACGCCTCATGATTAGAGCACAGATGCATGAAGATGAACCGCTGCTGATGGCGAGGTTCAAGAGAGGATTAAAGAGAGAAGTCCTGGCCGAAATAAAATTGAGAGAGTATACTGGGCTAGAACATCTGGTTCAATTAGCCATCGAAATTGACAGACAATTGAAGGATAGACCGGTCAAATCAACGATCATCTCCAACACTACCAAGTATTGGACAACCCGGTCAAATGAACAACCGTCTAAGCACAATGACAAATACGGGAAGCCCAATATACCGAAAGATGATAGGACCAACAAGCCTAAAGCCTATGAGATGGGAAAGGACTTCAAAGATCCATACAAGTACAGGAAAGACGACCGAGACAAACCCAAGAGGGACGTCAAGGATGTCACCTGTTTCACGTGTGGTCAAAAGGGCCATTATTCCCGGGATTGCTTCAAGAAAGTAAGACGAATGGTCATGATAGAAGATGGTATATCGAGAGAAGTTGATTCTGATGAAGAGTATGATGAAGTGGAAGATGAACATGAAGACGATGACAATGAGCAGTATCCAGACGAAGGCGATCTGAGCCGGGTAGTCTTGGAGGAAAATGAAGAAGAGTATGTGACCAACTTCATCGCCTTGAGAGCACTCACAGCCGAGAAAGTTGACGAACCAAAAGGAAATGCTTCGGAACAAATGGAGAATCTATTTCATTACCATTGTAAACTTAAAGGCAATGTTGCCTCATTAATTGTAGACAATGGTAGCTGTGTTAATGCTGTTAGCCTTTACAATGTGCGCAGGTTGGGAATCCCCATGCAAAACTACGTGAAGCCATACAATTTACATTGGATAAACAAGCACGGGGCTACTAAAGTCGCCAAGAAAGCACGGGTGCCAATCAGTATTGGGCCTTATTCTGAATACATCTTGTGCGATGTAGTTCCCATGACCGCGTGTCATGTGCTACTAGGGAGACCGTGGATGTATGAAAAGCGCGTGATTTATAGGGGCACCGAAAACGATCTCTCGTTCCGAGATGGACAAAGCAGAATCACGATGAAGTCACTACCACCAAAGACTGTTAAGATTGATCATCGCAACTTGGTGGAAAACATCCGGAAGGAAGAAGAGTACAAAAGAAAACAGAAGGGTAAGGGAATTGTGGTTAACTCTGATAAGTCTAATCAAACCCCTTTACTTTTGACAGGCTCTGAAAGGTGCTTACTACTGACCAAGCATGAGCTGGAAGCAGCCATTGAAGATGCACCCATACCAGGTCACTGTTTTCTCGTATTTGTTAAACCTATTGATGAAACTCCTAAGAACACCACTGCTGCACTTAATGTGCCTGAAAAAATTTTCACATGATGCTAGAGGACAACATGGATGTTTTTTTCCGAAGAGCTTCCAGCAGGATTAGAGGTGTAGAGCATCGGATCGACTTCGTACCAGGGGCATCTATACCAAACAGGCCTGCCTGCAGAATGAAGCCAGACGAGATCAAGGAAGTCCAGAAACAAGTCCAAGAGCTATTGGATAAGGGATGGGTGCGGGAGAGTCTGTCTCCCTGTGCAGTGCCTGTTCTCCTGATGCCAAAGAATAATGGAACATGGAGGATATGCGTCGACTGCAGAGCTGTCAATGCAATTACGATCAAATACCGCCATCCGATACCCCGACTTGACGATATGCTCGATGAGCTTGGAGGAGCGAGCATCTTCACCAAGATAGACTTGAAGAGCGGATATCACCAGATTCGTATGCAACCGGGCGACGAATGGAAGACTGCATTTAAGACCAAGTTCGGGTTGTACGAATGGCTCGTGATGCCCTTCGGTCTCAGAAACGCTCCATCCACATTCATGAGGCTCATGAATGAAACTTTGAGAGAGTTTATGGGAAAATTCTTTGTTGTATATTTCGATGATATTCTTATCTATAGTCACAACGAATCTGATCATATTAAGCATGTCGTGCAGGTGATAATCAAGCTGAGGAAAGCAGAATTGTATGCAAACTTCGAGAAGTGTACTTTCCACGTGCCAGAGGTGACCTTTCTAGGATTTGTTGTCGGAAAGGACGGACTGAAGGTAGATGAGTCTAAGATCAAAGTAATTTCTAAATGGACTCCACCGACCAATGTCAATGAAGTGAGACGCTTCCTAGGCATGTATGGCTTCTTTCGAAGATTCGTGCCCCAGTTCAGTATCATTGCTGCACCCATGACGTCGTTGCTAAAGAAAGGGCTCCAATTCAAATGGGGAGACAAGGAGCAGAAATCTTTTAAAGAAGTGAAGGATAAACTCACCCACGCACCGGTGCTAGTTTTACCCAACTTCGATCTTCCATTCGAAATCGAATGTGACGCATCCGACACCGGAATGGGCGCGGTTTTGTTGCGAGATGGAAGACCAATTGCCTACCATAGCGAGAAGTTTGGAGCAGCTCAGCTGAACTACTCCACATACGACAAGGAGTTGTATGTTGTGGTATAAGCTTTAAGGACTTGGCAACACTACTTGCGGGGAAGAGAGTTTGTTATCCACACAGATCATGAGGCGTTAAAGCACATCAGAGGGCAAGGACAGTTGAAGAATGCCAGACATGCCCGATGGAGCTCATTCATAGAATCATTCCCGTACGTGATCTGTTACAAGAAGGGGAAAGATAATGTGGTTGCTGACGCCTTATCGAGGAGAATGAGCCTAGCAGCTTTCGCAACTACACACCTGGTAGGATTCGAGCACATAAAGGATTTATATGCTCAGGACGCAGATTTTGGAGAAGTTTACAAGAAGACTGAGAAAATAGTCTTCAAAGAATTTTCTCAGTTGAATGGCTTTCTTTATTATGGAAACAAGCTGTGTATACCGAGAGGTTCCGTCAGAGAGCTATTGATCATAGAGGCTCATTCCGGAGACATGATGGGACACTTTGGAAGGATTGCAACAATGAGCGTACTGATAGAACGTTCCCACTGGCCAGGGATAGAAAAGCAGGTCGCAGATTTCATCAACAAATGCATAACCTGTCTGAGGGCCAAGTCGACTGCAAAGCCTCACGGGTTGTACCAAGCACTGCCGGCACCTAACGGCCCATGGATTGATTTATCTATGGATTTTGTTTTAGGTTTGCCACGAACTGTGCGAGCTAAAGATTCTATTTTTGTTGTGGTTGACAGGTTTTCAAAAATGGCGCATTTTATACCCTGTGCCAAGACAAATGACGCACACCACGTGGCCAAGATATTCTTCAAGGAAGTTGTAAGACTCCACGGTGTGCCAAGGATAATTGTATCCGACCGCGATGCAAAGTTTGTAAGTTATTTTTGGAAATTCTTATGGTCTAAGATAGGAACAAGACTGTTATTTTCAACTGCTTATCACCCCCAGACTGATGGTCAAACAGAGGCAGTTAATAGAATTTTTAGGTAATTTGCTTAGAATAATTACTGCTTCTAATAGCAAGAGTTGGGATGAGTGCTTCCCTTACATTGAGTTTGCCTATAACCGTCATGTACACAGTGCCACACACATGTCACCATTTGAGATCGTGTACAGTTTTAACCCACTGACACCACTCGATCTGTTGCCATTGCCTCGCAATGAGCATTTGAACATTATTGGCAGGGATAGAGCAAGAGCAATCAAGGAAATGCACAAGGATGTGAAGGACAGTCTTATCAAAGCTGCAGAAGGATATGCCAAATATAACAATAGAGGTCGGAAAGAGCTGAAACTGAACCCAGGGGATTGGGTATGGCTGAACTGGAAGAAGGAGCGATTCCCAGCGAGCAGACGCAACAAATTATCTCCGCGAGGAGATGGACCATTTCGTGTTTTAGAAAGGATTAATAATAATGCCTATAAATTGCAATTATCTGAAGAATACGGCCATATTAATCCTGTCTTTAATGTTGCAGATTTGTCGCTGTTCGAACGGGACGAGGAAAATGCTGGTCGGTTGATGGATCAACCTCCCCAGGGGGGTGGGGATGGCAAGGGAGCCAAAACGACTACATTGGTCATACCCGAAGGCCCATGCTCCAGACATCGTGCCAAGAGATTCATCAAAGTAGTATCCCAAATACTGTCCGAGGAAGCAGATGAATGGGAGCAGAATTCGAGCCAACACTTTCCAGAAGGGATTAGGACCATCTTGAGCATAAATGAAGAGGAAGACCGCCCCATCAAGGAATCAAGAGAAGAATTGCCAAATTCCAACTTTTTGGCCTTGATGCGGTCTCCACAAGAAATGATGCGGTCTAGACCGCCTCAACTAGACCGCATCGAAGAGTCAAACTGCATCGCCTCGGGAGATGTCCAAATCCGCAAGTCCAGTGCATATGGTCTACCTGATGCAGTCTAACCGCCTCGTCTAGACCGCCTTGAGCCTCCCAGACCGCATCGCCCCGATCGCTGCCTTTATGCGATTTTCCTTTGCATGCGGTTTATCCGGTGCGCTTTAAACTGCATCGAATAGACTGCCTTGACTGCCAGAGACCGCCTCGACATTTTTCATGCCTTGTTTTTCACTTTGCTTCGATGCGGTTTACCCGATGCGCTTTAAACCGCATCGAGTAGACCGCCTCGACCAATTCCTGTTTTGTTTCTTATTTTGCATCGATGCGGTCTTTGCATTGTAAACCGCATCGATGCCTTTAAACCGCATCAGGCATTAGGCCATATCCTTGCATGGATATTTTTAGGGTTTTATTATTTTTCCTTGTTTATTGATTTCATAGCTAGGGTTGTTGAATTCCCCTTGTACCTGGGTTGCCTATATATATGGTCTCCCTAACACTTTGTTCTCACCTTTGAATGAATATACAACTTTTGAGTGTTATCTTTTTGGTGTGTGAATCCAAGAGCTTTCGAAGGTCATCGTTGAATCATCCATCATTGGATCATTCCTTTCAAGCAAGAGGTGTGCTTGATCGTATCGTTCACCACTCGGAGTAGTGATCGGGGGAATCGTGGGTGTTGTCTAATGCAAACGATTCTCGGATTGGGTTCTCCAACGTGGTAGCCTCCTTATCCCTTTTACCTTATTTTGTGTTCATCATCCCTTCTTTTCAAACTAGTGCTTAATCGATCCATGGCATATACAGTGCCTAAAAGAAATGTGACATCTCAAATGGGACGGAGGGAGTAATATATATTAAACCAGAACCAGTTTGTAGCTACACTTTATTAGGTTCGAATGTCGATGTCCAAAGAAAATCATACTTAGGCTGTTATCATTTCCTAATTCCTAGTTACTTTTGACTTGAAATGCCTCGACAAATTAAATTTCTATGGCTGTTGATTCATCCTTCTAACTAATTACCAATTGCTAAAATTCACTACAATTTTTCTGTTATAACGTGTGAAAATTTTTGGTAAAATTTGATCAATAAAGAGGTTAGAGACCAAATTTACAACCAAAATTCATTAGCTACCACAGTTTGAGTGACCGAAACTCGTTAGCTACCAAGTTTTAAATACCAAACTCATAATTTTTCTAGTAGTGATTGTAGTACTATTTTTTATTAGATTAAAGATTAAATTTATCTAGTTTACATCTTTTTACATTTTAAATTCTCTTCTTAATATAAATTGGGTATGTGCTCTCATCATACACATTTTTTTAACCTTTCATATAAATTGATGGAAATATTTGAGATTATTATCCTTGTGTCTCATCCCCATCATACTCATTGTAGAAACCAGAGCTTGTACCTCGTTAGGTGGGAACTAAGGTCCCAGAAGTGAAAAAGATCAACAAATCACATTTTCTAATTTCTACAAGAAAGAGTTTGCCACAAAGTTCCCATCTCGATAAATATGAATGGACCAAGAAGAAAAGAAATATTAATGGCATTAGGAGGTGTAATGTGAATTATTTTAATCAAGCCAAAAAATAATCTACATTTAATCAGATGATAGGGAAAAAAATAAAAATAAAACCTATGAAGATCTATATACGTGCAGTTAATTATAATTATTCTTTGCGAACGAACTTCTAAATTAATTTTTCTAGGAAAAAGGTAAAAATAAAATAATTATTGTAATAAATTTTCTTAAAAAACTATATGTATAGAGAGAGAGAGAGAGAGAGAGAGAGAGAGAGAGAGAGAGAGAGAGAGAGAGAGAGCTATTTTTATTTTATAAGGGTCCCTTTAAGATCGGGAAATGGTCCTTGAAATTATATTGTAGCTGCAAGTTTCTGTCAACGTAGTGATTGATAGCATGCAACTTAAATACTAGTATTATGATTACAATGAGAATAAAAAAAATAAAATAAAAATGGGGCTTTTTGGACCAGTTAATTTATATAGTCAAGTTTTTTCTAGAATGTTGCTAGCAACCCATATCAATTATTTGCTGCTCTCTAAATAAAGGACCACCTCTAATTTATTATGTAATGGCTAAATGCAGCAATAATTATATATATACACAACTCCAAAAGGTCAATTCATTACTAGTGTTACAGTTGCCAAACGGGTAAAATCTGACCCTTAAAAAAAGTACTCTTACTAGGTTTTAGCCCAAATCAATTTTTGTATAAAGTCAAAATCAAAACATTTGACTTTACAATATATAGATGGCTGGCTACAATCCGCCAACATGCTGCAGCTGCAGGAGTCGATCAAGTTTTGCTTTGACCTCATTCTCGAAGCCATTTAACACTTCTTGGAGATTTTCAGATTAATGCGATTACAGTGCGGACACTGCAATCAGCTACACCTATGAAATGATGTATGCATACTCTAAAGTGATAGTTTTGATTGGGCTTGCATCACTTGATGAGGGAGGCATGATACATCATCATGATATATTATGTATAAAGTGGTGGGTCTGGCACATCATGATTGCATATACAACCATCTGCACATAATCCATGCCTTCTTCAGAATAAAGGCACTCAAGATATCCGGCTGCACTGAAAAGAAAATAAATAGTAGTTATTAGCATCTAGCGAAAATTTAGAAAACATCACCCACAACCAAATTTGTTTGTTGCGATATGTTTTATTTCTTTGGTATAATTGTTTAAGTAAATATGCTAACTGCGTGTTTGTTGTTTTTCTTGTTGTTTATTAGAGTATGTAGTAGGGGGACTGGCTTGTTGTTGTCATCTGCATATGCGGAATGATGGAACATGGTCAATAAATGATGTAACGGAACAAGTAATTAGGGATGTCAATAGGTCGAGTCTGGGTCGGGTCCAGTCAGACCCGAGACCCGAACCGAAGGAAAATTTCAGGCCCAAGACCCGACCTAAGACCCGAGATACACTTCCCTAGATCCGAACAGAACTGACCCGAGAAGACCCGGACCCATACCCGCGGACCCATGGACCCGAATGTATTTAATAAAATACTCTAGACCACACCCAATACCCCACCCTACCCGCGCGACTCATCAGTGTCGAAAATTCAAATTTACATAATAACACTACTGAAATTCACATAGTAACCCAATTATTTATAAAAAAAAGTAAGAAGCTAAAAACATCATAATATCATATTACTGAAGTTTTTACAAATTATACAAATTTACAGATAAATATACGAGTAGTTACGGGCTAGTACGGGCTAGTTCTCTTCCAAAAACTTAAATAAATATACAACAATTAGAAATATTTCATGGTTGTGCATACTCAAAAATACTCGGGTCGGGTCCACTGTTGAACCCAAGACCAGACCCGACCCGAAAAGAACAAGATGGACCCGACCCAAGATCCGAAAATAAAGACTCGAACTGAGCTAAATGGGTTGGGTCCGGATTGGTTCGCGGGTTATCGGTTTGAATTACCATCCTACCAGTAATTTTTGCTTATATAAAAATGATAAATTAATAAGTGATGACACGGAATGAATAAATAATGATTAGTTCTGCATATACATATACAGGCCAGTATCAGGCCTGTAGAGTAACCTACTATAGTAGTAGGTTATTAGAATTCAGACATGAAGTTAGATTCAGGTACCACTTGACCATGCATGTATATGTCTAATCGACTAATAGGCACTTCTTTTTGTAATAATACTAAGAGCCTGTTTGGATTGGCTTTTTTCCAAGTGCTTTTGGCTTTTACTTCTGCCAAAAGCACTTTTGAAGGAAAAAGAGTGTTTGTTTTGGCTTTTTAGAAAAAGCAAAAGCACCTCGAAAAGCTGCAAAAGTGCTTCTGGGAGAAGCAGCCCAGGTGGTGCTTCTCCGAAAAGCAGAAGCCAAAAGCACCTAGTAATGTGTGCAGAGTCATAAATGCCCCTATTAATTTATTTAAATTACACTATAAATATATACTATCATATAAATAGCATATCCTTTTTGGTAATTTACACATTTCAAAAGCATTTTTCACTTTTATACATCCAAACACACTATTAAAAAAAGCTGCTTTTTAAACATTCCATCCAAACACAAAAGTTAGCTGCTTCTGCTTTTGGCTTTCACTTCTGCTTCTGCTTTTGGCTTCTGTTTTTTTTAAAAGCCAATCCAAACGGGCCCTAATATACCATGAATATGGCAATTTCAATTTCAAATCATGACACTGTCAAAGTCCGCCGCTTCAATTTCCACCCAAGTTATCTTTATATACCAATTTAATTACCCTTTTTTCCCTTTTTAATTTGTGCGAAAAAAAAGTAATTAATCCACAATTTTTTTTTCTTTTTTTTTTATGGGTGCAATTCTCTTTCTTTCCTTTTCTCATTTGTTTAACTTCCCGGCTCACCCAAATTAAACTCTAGTTCTTTTTCTTTCTTTCTTTTTTCTTTTTCAAGTCGAGGGGTTAACATTAGTAATTTTTCATATTTTTAATTTATTTATCTGATTTCATTTATTTTAGGGGAAAAAAGATAAGGTAGATTAGATAGGATGATTGACAAGTGATGCATAGTATAAATGTGTTTAATTAGTGATGATAATAGCTAGTCCTATTCCCATAATTCATACTTCTCTACATATTGAATGGCAATTATATATTCCAAAAATGATGGCAGTGAATATTTAGTCTGCTCTTCTTCCAAGTTGTAACCCCCACAGGCCACTCTAGCTAGTTTTTTCACCATTTTCTTTTCTTTTTTTTTTTTTTTTTTTTTTCTGGTATTCTTGTGCTGAATATCAAACTGTTAAGAATGTCTCTCAAAAATTATTTTTTTACAAAAACAAAAGTTTTGGATAATATTTTTGTGATTTAAAATAGAATGGTGGTGACCATAAATTAAAATAAACAAAACACGACTAGACATGAAATTGAAGTCCAAATCCAATAGCAGAAAGGAAGGAATAGTAGTAGTACATGAAGTTACATAAAACAGGGATTCAGACAGAACATCATCTAATGAGAAGCAGGTAACCAAATGAGGGAAAATGATTAGACATGCACTTATTTCGAATATGTTGTCCAAATTTATACTCCTACTCACTAAGTTCCATGAAACTTGGTTCCTTCTCCTCAACAAATTACTCGCACTCCAAGTTTAAAATAGTTAATACTTCGTAGGAGTAATTTAAATTATAGTTAGAGCTGTCAATTTGGGTCGGGCCCGTTGGGCCGGCCCGCCCCGCAAGGTAAAAAATCCGGGGCGGGCTTGAATTTTTAAGGCCCGTTTAGATGCGGGCTTTTGCGGGCTCGACCCGCGGCGGGGCGGGCTTTTGCGGGTTGGGCCCGCGGCGGGGCGGGCCGGCCCGTGGGCTTTGCTTTTTTTTACTCTTGCTACCGTAAAGTCACCAAATATATATTTAAATACTTATTTCGGTTACTTATAAAATTGTAAATTGTATTAAAATAGTCATATTTTCTAATATTTCTCTTCTTATCTACTTAGTGTTAGTTTTATTTTTTAACTTTAAAATTCCTTATTATTTTATTTATTAAATTTTTTCAGCTAGGTTATTTTATTTATTTATTAATGTGAATGCAAGTAAATTTTTATAATTTATTTTCAGTTATCTTATTTTTAAAATATAAAATTATGAATTATATATACCAAAATAAATTAACTTCCTAAAGACTCCAACCGTCAGACCAAATATTTTTATCAACTCAATCATTACTTATAAATTTTTTATCTTCAACAATACTATATTTTTAGAATATAATACACATCTTTAGTACTATAAATTTTAATAAATCTTTAATTTTATAAAGAATTATTCAACAAACCGATTATTAAAGTAAATAATTATGCCAAAAATAAATATTTTAACTATTTATAATTTTAAATATCAATTATAAATCTTTATTTCCCATTCTTAATTTATACAACAAAAAATATATCCCATTTTTTATTTTTTTTACACTAAAAATTTAAGTTTTTAAAAAATACTAAAAGGCCCGCGGGTCGACCCGCATACCCCGCGGCCCGCGTGCGGGGCGGGTCGGGCCTAGGTATTTAGAGCCCGCCCCGTATAGGCCCGCCCCGTTCAAGCCCGCAAAAACGTGGGGGTCCGCGCGGGCCGGCCCGTTTCGCCCCGCGGACCCGTTTTGACACCTCTAATTATAGTACTACTCTATAAATAAAAGTTACTACCTAGTATATCAAATTATACGATTAGATTAATATAACGAAATTACACTTGATTATTTTTTTTATAATTATATAATTATGATAACATTATTATATCAAAATTAATAAATAAATTCTTCCAAAATTAATTAATAAATAATAAATAAGCCATTTTTCGCAGAATAGAGGGAGCACTGTGTTTTAAAACGAGTGAGTTTCTGTCCAGACGTCTGGATATGCGGAGTTGTTATGTAGATGAATGTAATGTGCTATTGTTCTTTTTTCCCACATATGGTAGGAGATTACATTATTTAGTTTCCTTTTTTTGGATGTATTAATTGGTGGTTATTTATGGAGGAATAATGTCGGGTATTCCTGAAATCATGGATATAATTGTGAAGAATGTTATTGCTACACGTGTGTGGCTCAATTTTGTGGTCCCAATTTTAAAAAGATTGTGCAGATTTTTTATTTTTTTAAACAGATTGTGTGTGTGATTTTGCTTGTGAACATGGAATCTAGTGTTCTAAATACCACCTCATTATGTTCTGGTTATTTTTCTCATGTGCTATCAACATATTGTTATGCTTGTGAACATGGAATCTAGTGTTTTGGGATTACGGTTTTGACATAAAAGTATTCTGTAATGGTATCAGTTATGCTATTACCCTGTTGCCACCGTATTCTGTAATGGTATCAGTTATGCTATTATCATGCTACCACCGTGTTCTGTAATGGTATCAGTTATGCTATTATTCTGCCGCCACCGTGTTCTGTAATGTATCAGTTATGCTCTTATCAAGTCGAATGGCCTGCTTTTTTTTTTTTCCATATCAAAATTGCATCACCAAATTATCCGTAACTGATACACTATGTTTTTGGAAGTTACTAAACATTCACTTAATTGTGTCCACTAATTGGGGATAATCGTCCATTAATTGGGGACAAACAGATTCTCTTCTCATTTGCATTAAATGGCTTCGTTTGGAAAGGTTGCACACCATTAATTGGTATTATGACTGGACTTTTATTATTGTAGCACATTGGACTTTCCATTACAACACCTCTGCAAATGCTGACTAAAAATAGTCTGCATAGTAACTTAATTGGTTTTAAAGGGCTTCTTACAAGGAGGGACCTATGACAAAACATATATTAAGGTCAAAGACCCCATGTCGAACTTCTTATAGTTAGGGACCTCATGTTTGCATTAGTTAACAATAAATTAATCCAATCTAATCTAACTAATCTAATCACTTTGTGGGAAAATACTGAAATACCCTCATGGCTTGAAAATTCAAATACACCCTCAAAACTCATAATGCTCTACTTCCCAACATTCAATCGCGATCACCTCTCCTCTTCGCGCGAGCAAAGACCGTAGAAGACGGATGATGGATGGCGGCGGACAGCGGAGCACTGCGGACAACGGCGACGTACAGTTAACGGCAGGCGCCAGGTGGACGCATAGTTTAGGTGGAAGAATCCCAACTAGGGCTTACTGGAGTAAGTGGCTCAATGTTAGTTTTCAATTTTTTGACGGAATGTGGAAAAGTTGAAAGAAATAGGGTGGAAATGATGAGTATTGTATTGCGTTTCATTGCTAGTGTATGAGAGAAAGTGGAAATACTTTTTTAGTGTGTAGTTGGAAGAACACAATGAAGAATTTTTTTGTGCATTTTTGTTGGTAATGGTGTACAATTCTTTTTGATATTTTGATGTACATTGGATTTGTTGGAAATTTAATGTTTTAAATGTCCATGTAAAATATGGAATGATGAAATCTTGATGTTTTGGATGTTGCATTATGTTGTGTATGATGTTGGATGTTAGTTTCTTGTTTTGTTTTACTGATGATTCCGTGGTAAAATACTAAGTAGTTCAATGGTAACAAAAACATGCAAAACTTGGTAACATCCAGTTTGGGAACGTGGTAACATGATGCATAAAATGTGGTAAACAAAGAACAGTAATAGCAGATCAACTGTCCAGGACGGTCCTGAGATTTCTCGGACGGACCGTCCCTCGTACGTCCCTCACAATCTGTAAAACAGAGCACGATGGACGGTTCATCTGTGCACGATCCTACCTACCGTGGGTGCATGTTGTAACGAACAATACTTTATGTGGTAACTCTGCTGGAATGAATTTGGTAACCCAACATGAATATGTGTGGTAAACCAATTAAAACAAAATGATATAGTATGTGGTAAGCAATGGAAGTTTAGTCTGGTAAACCAATTAATACATAATTCGCAACGTGTAGAAAAAAGTGTGTTTTTTTTTTTCTGTGGTAAATTATCTAAACTATTGGGGTAAATCATCTAGACTATATGTGGTAAATAATCTACATTGTGTGGTAAATCATCTAGGCAATGTGTGGTAAATCATCTACACACTATACGGTAAATCAACTACACTATATGTGGTAAATCATCTGCACTATATGTGGTAAATCATCTAGGCAATGTGTGGTAAATCATCTACACACTATGTGGTAAATCAACTACACTATATGCGGTAAATCATGAATTGAAGGGTTTAGGGTTTTGAAGATATATGGTAAACAATTAGTTCCAACGTGGTAAACTAGCCACATCTACATGGTAAAAACTCATACTCCAACGTGGTAAATGAGTAGCATTAAATATGGTAAATAAACAGTAATTTACCCAACCGTCCCAATAAATCTATATGAAACAGAAAAAGTTGGACGGTCCTGGTAACTTATGGACGGACCTTCCATTTGACTGTCCAGTGGATTCTAAAAACAGATCGTGCGAGACGGTTTGTGGAAGGACGGCCACTCTCCTCCGTGTGGAAATATTGTAGCAATTTACTCCAATGTGGTAAATGTGTAGTAATTGAAGCTTTGAGGTAAAACCCGCTGCAATGCCCCACGACAGCCTTTATATTATAATCCTATAGGGTTGTTAAAGAGCTTGCCTAATTTTTCCTACCGAAAGCGCACGGTATCAAGCTGCAATATTTATTTTTATTGTCGGGATTGTTCATTAGAGAGTTACACGATAGAAGTGTTTTAATAGGATTATTAGTTCTAGAACCTGTTTATGCTCTTGGTTTAAGGATGGTGTAATGATGATTACTAAGAATTTAATGCTGAAATGTAAATGTATAAAGCTGTAAACAGTAGTAAAGAAAACAATTGAAATGATGTTTGAATGTTGTGATTATGTTCATGTGTTTAAGATCACACGGACCAAATCAAATAAACGAAATAAGAATATGGTGAGAATATCATACTTCAATGGTTAAAACATAATGAAGGTTCATTGAGATAGACAAATCCTCTATGCAACTTAATCAAATCTTCATGTCTTAAATCACTTCCCAAGACAGGTACTTGTGATTCAGTGTCATGACATTCTAAGCACTGAAATCATAGGATACCGTCACCACAGAATGATCGGTCAGACTCATTCTGTGGCAAAAGCTTTTTAGAACTGTCACTTAATCTATTTCTTTCGGACTCAGATTAAGCCTTTGACAACTCGAGGTCACTTCTGAATCATCTTATATTCATCTGAACTTGAAGTTATTCTTTTTATTACTCTGAATCAAACTGGTCTTATGACCCTATATTGGATGTCCTCTACAAGAAATGAAAAAGCAAGTATTTAAATCTATCAACCAATGTTTTCATAAGACTTGTATCCTTAGAGTAATTCCTTCAAGTATTTGTAAGAAGTAATAGTCCTGTAAGTATATCAAGATGAAATTGCTATTCAAAATCCTTGACTTATCCAGACCACTCAGATTCGAATAGATGCTTTAGCTTGAGAAATCTCTGTAAACAATTCCAAATACCCATGATTTAACTCAGGATTAGTAGGACTGTAGGAAGAATATTTAATCTCCTACCCATAGCATATAGTGGAAACTATAAAGCTATGAACCCTGGAAATTAATCTTCCTAAAACTCTACTAATTATTAGGACAAAAGATGGTTTTTGAAACATCTTTCCCTTTTAAACGACAGGTACTAAATGTCCAACTAAAGAACAAGTTTGTTCTTCATTAACCTGAGTAAATAATGATTGAGAAAACTTATATCATCATCTTTCTCAATGTACTAATGAAAATAATAATATGAATTACAGATATGAATTATGAGTCTGTAATTATGAAGTAAGATCACTCATCATAGACTGAGAAATATCCCAAAATATTATATGTATAGGTAGTATTATATGTATAAAGAAACGATGAGGGTTCTGAGTCCTCTTAATCAAAATGCTAGTGTTAAGTCCTTGAGTCCTATGTTGTGAAGATGATCAACGTTGTTCTATAGTTGTGACGACGACTCATGAACAATGCAAACGCAATCTGATAGCGGAGAAAGGACAACAAGGGACACTGACGTGGCATAGTTTGTACAGCAGATTTGAATTTTTTGTGCAGATACTCGTTGTCCCTCTGATGTTGAAACAACCTATCAACAACGGGTATAGCACAACTGGAAAGTACAAAGGACAGTGACGTGGCCACTTCCCTTAGCAGGCTTTTAGGGTTTTCTAATGGGCCTTGCACATCTATAAATACCTATTTTCGTCCTCCATTCTTCTTAAGACTTATTCTAGCAGCAAAGGATAGAAAACAGAGCATTCTTCAAGGTCCTTCTCTGCCATGGTGATCTAAGGGAAGCTGGAGCCATAATCCTCCCAGTTCGTTGTTGACAGAAGCCAGAAACAACCATTCTACAGCTGGGTATTTCTTTGTTGTTCTGACTGTTGCATTCTTATGGGGATTTGAGTTTGTGTTTATGCATTTCTTGGCATATTTCTAGTAAACACAACTTGTGCTTAGTTTGAGAGTTTGGAAGCCGCAATCACAGCTCAATTTACAGAGCATTTGCAGATCCTTAGCTGTGATTATGGCAATTTGGAGCTGCTGAAGAAATCCCCTACTATTCGTTGTTGCCAGAAGACACCAACAACCACTTTACTGCTGGTATAACTTTTAGTTGTTGTGTCTCCTAATTTTTCATGGGATTTGGGGATTGTGTTTAAGCATTTCTGAGTTTATTATTTTGTAAACACAATCTGCGTGTATTGTAGGTGTTTTAGCACCATTGAGCTTAACTTGTTTGATTAGCTAGATTCCTCAAACACCATCTTAATACCTGCCGGTGAATTGCTTGCATTTGGGTAGATAGTTGATGCTCCCATGTGTTCTTCTAGTCTATTTGGGTAGATAGGAGAGTTCATTGGAATGTAAGGGTATGTAAGATGTGGTTGACTCTTGTTCAATCGGTTTGGTGGAGATTAGTTGAATCCCTGGCTTGGAGCCCCCAGATGTAGATCGGTGGATCGAACTGGGTAACCAAATTCCTGGTGTTCTTAGTTTTATTTTCGCACTCTGTTCTGTTGGTTGTTGACTGGTTGTTGGGATAACGCTCAAACATCGTTTCCGCACTGATTTATTATCTTGACAACTGGGAAACAATATACTCTGTTTGGTATTGGTTTTTGCCCGTCTTTAGCAGTTTCTGTTCTCAAAGGGGGACCTGTCAATTGGTATCAGAGCCTACACTCTAACATAGCTGAATGAGATCCGGAAGATGGGCAAGAAAAGAAGGCTTAAAAGTTGTAATTCTCAGAAAGTTACTCTCAGCAGTGGTGGCGATGTTGGGACAACTGAAGAACAACGAAGCAGGTGTAGAGATTTTGAGGATGCATTATCAAGAAATGGAATAGCTCTTGAAAATCTATTTGATGAGCTCACTGAAAAATACAAAGCAGTTGTAAAGGAGAAGAAGATGTTGTTGAAACAACTTGCTGACATCAGGATTTTCTATGATCAAGTATTAAAAGAGAGAGATGCACTTCAAAAGGAAAATATGTCAAACAAGGACATTATTGAAGATTTGCGGAAAGAAAGAGCTGAATTGATCAAGGAGAAAGAGGTGTTGATTGAAGAGAAAGAAGTATTGAAGAAACACTCTCAAGATCTTCAAGAGAAGGTTCATAAGTTGGAAGGAATGGTGAAAGGCAAGGAGAAGCTCGATGAAGTCTTGTCTATGGGTAAGTCTTACAAAGATCAATCTGGGATTGGATATCAGTTTTCGAGCACTCCATCAACAACTAAATTTATCAGTGGGGGATTTCTTGAACAAAAATCACCCCCAAGGAGAAACCACAAAGTAGTTGTTGCAAAGCCTACTGAAGTAGTTAAGGAAGTTGTTGAAACATCTGGTCGACAACCAGTCAGAAAGATCTACAAGAAAAGATATATTCAGAAGTTTCAACAACACAAGGATTGTTCTTATTGCAAATTGCCAGGACACACAGCTGATCAGTGTTTTCGAATTATAAAGGATTTGATGAATGGTCGTCCTGTTGTCTGGCCTACTGAAGAACTACGGAAGAGGGTTAAGCTGAGAAGAGTTTGGGTTGCAAAGAAATCAGAGTGCAATTGCCTTGGCAGGAATGGGATTGAAGATGTGCACCATATGTCGTCTGAACAACGAGCAGACTGCCTGACTAAGTCCCTTGACAGAGAGAAGCTTGATGAACATAGAGGGAACTTGGGCTTGTGCCACTCTCCTTAGCATCATGCTGCGTTCGGGGCCCGGGATTACAAAGAATTTATATTTTGTGGGCCCAATCCATTAGAAAGGGAGATGGTACAGTTGAGCTGCTGAAGGTCTGGTGAGAAATTGAATTCTAGTATATTCTGTTGTTGATGCCGATGTTCTGACTACAGAGAAACAACCTGGAAAAGATATGGCATAATGCAAGGGGGAGTATCTATGATGAGTTTGATTTAATTGGAAGCTTTGCTTGGATATTATTGATGATTTTGAGAAGCTGGTGCCACAGAGAAAGGGGGAGAAACACTGATGTATATTTTGCTGATTTCCTGTTGTCCAACTGCAGTGGAACAACAAGAAAAAGGCAAAGATGTTGTTGTTGATTGATCTACCAAAAAGGGGGAGAATATGATATGATTTTATTGTTCATGAGTATCGTGAATGGTTTTGGTTGATCATATCAACAAAGGGGGAGATTGTTAAGTCCTTGAGTCCTATGTTGTGAAGATGATCAACGTTGTTCTATAGTTGTGACGACGACTCATGAAAAATGCAAACGCAATCTTATAGCGGAGAAAGGACAACAAGGGACACTGACGTGGCATAGTTTGTACAGCAGATTTGAGTTTTTTGTGCAGATACTCGTTGTCCCTCTGATGTTGAAACAACCTATCAACAACGGGTATAGCACAACTGGAAAGTACAAAGGACAGTGACGTGGCCACTTCCCTTAGCAGGCTTTTAGGGTTTTCTAATGGGCCTTGCACATCTATAAATACCTATTTTCGTCCTCCATTCTTCTTAAGACTTATTCTAGCAGCAAAGGATAGAAAACAGAGCATTCTTCAAGGTCCTTCTCTGCCATGGTGATCTAAGGGAAGCTGGAGCCATAATCCTCCCAGTTCGTTGTTGACAGAAGCCAGAAACAACCATTCTACAGCTGGGTATTTCTTTGTTGTTCTGACTGTTGCATTCTTATGGAGATTTGAGTTTGTGTTTATGCATTTCTTGGCATATTTCTAGTAAACACAACTTGTGCTTAGTTTGAGAGTTTGGAAGCCGCAATCACAGCTCAATTTACAGAGCATTTGCAGATCCTTAGCTGTGATTATGGCAATTTGGAGCTGCTGAAGAAATCCCCTGCTATTCGTTGTTGCCAGAAGACACCAACAACCGCTTTACTGCTGGTATAACTTTTAGTTGTTGTGTCTCCTAATTTTTCATGGGATTTGGGGATTGTGTTTAAGCATTTCTGAGTTTATTATTTTGTAAACACAATCTGCGTGTATTGTAGGTGTTTTAGCACCATTGAGCTTAACTTGTTTGATTAGCTAGATTCCTCAAACACCATCTTAATACCTGCCGGTGAATTGCTTGCATTTGGGTAGATAGTTGATGCTCCCATGTGTTCTTCTAGTCTATTTGGGTAGATAGGAGAGTTCATTGGAATGTAAGGGTATGTAAGATGTGGTTGACTCTTGTTCAATCGGTTTGGTGGAGATTTAGTGAATCCCTGGCTTGGAGCCCCCAGATGTAGATCGGTGGATCGAACTGGGTAACCAAATTCCTGGTGTTCTTAGTTTTATTTTCGCACTCTGTTCTGTTGGTTGTTGACTGGTTGTTGGGATAACGCTCAAACATCGTTTCCGCACTGATTTATTATCTTGACAACTGGGAAACAATATACTCTGTTTGGTATTGGTTTTTGCCCGTCTTTAGCATTTTCTGTTCTCAAAAGGGGACCTGTCAGCTAGGGTGTTTCCAAAATATACACTGGAAACTAGATAGAATTAGGAAATAACTTTCCTATGAAAAAGATTTGAGAAATAATTCTGCCAAATAAATGTCCAAAATAGCTCGCAGTAACTACTTTGGGTTTCAAACTATGAACATTCCAATTTTCCGCGCGCTATGTCTGTACAGCGTGGAGGGAGTTAGTATTCAAAGAATGTTTCCCAGATTTTGTTTATACAAAGAACTAAATGCCTCGCAGTAATTTCTGAAAGAATGCGGCGAAGTATCCAATTCCTACTTATAAGATAGGGGTTATATATGTATAAGAAGTAAAATTGAGTATTTGATGCCCTAAGAGATGGGTATCAATTCTGTTGCTATCATAGATTGGTTCTCTCGCTTTGTCAGAATGATATCGCGAGAGTATTAAAATAGCCTTTCTTTAAACAAAGTTCTCTGAATATTTCCTCGCGTCATCTTTTGGGATGAAGCTTGACTTTATCTTTATGTGAAGTAAATGATCAGGTCTTATAACTGTCATAACTACCCTCTGGGATTTCTGTTCAGAAAATAATGAGTACAGAACCTTTCACATCCAAATTCATGAACTTAAAGTTGTTAATTTTTAAAGATTATCATGCGATGATTAACACTGCATGGGTCTTTAGGAACCTTTTTGGAGTTCTGAACATTAATCTCTGTAATTTCTTCCAAATTTGCGATAAACAGAAAATCGAATGAATTCATAATTATGCCAATTCATACCTAACTCGGTTACAATATCCAAACTTCTTGCGTAATCAGAACGAACAAATTACGAATTTAAGATATGAAAGTATTATGATCTTTGAGAATCAAATTATCAATATAATGCAAATTCCAGAAAAGATGAACATTGTAGTTGAGGTTTATACTCCTCTGAAACAAAATTGAGAAATGAAAATTGAAACCAGAAAGATAAGAAATGCACGATTTGATAACTGATCATTCTTCATGTATCTTGAATAACAAAGAATTAAAAACGAATACACCTGGAAGCTGATTGCAGTCAGAATAATGCAAAGGTGAACGAAGAAGTCAGAAGTTTAGATGATGATCGTCGTAATGGATGAACAAGCATTCCAATAGCAACTCTTCTTCCAGGGTATCCTCAAACTAATCTACTAAAACTATCTTGAAGAAAATCTACTGCGAAATTGAATTACAAATCTGAAGAACTTAAAGTAAATTGCAGTGAAAATTAAACCCTAGCTAACCTACCTACTGAATTCTAAAAGTGAACTGGAGAGTAAAGATCGAGCTATTCTCTTCAATCTCCCGCTCTCTGAGCTGATTCCCCAAGGGTCTTATTTATAGATGGGCGTTGTAACTGCTTCAGCCTTGGATGATAACCGCTCGCATCAGAATAGCTCTCCTCTCGCTTTGTCCAGTTCCTTCAAAGCGAGAGTCGGAAATGTAATCCTCTTTCTTGACAAGGCGAGATCTCACAGTTTCTTAAAAGAGTTTGCTTCTCGCCATAATATCTAAAGCTTTCTGTCTTGTACAGACTTTCTTTCCTCGCGATGTCAAACAATCATCGCGTGGACTTAGCGTCTGAACATTTTCCTTAGATCTTTTCCTGATTTCGTATGTAAGTCCTCACACCATTCCTTCTCTTTCCTCGCTATGTCTTTTTCCATCTCCCGCTGCTTTCCAGCTTAACTTCCTGCTGAATGACAAAGCGTGAGTAAGTTCAAATAAAAACATAGCGTGCGAGACTTGCAATGAAAACTTAGAATTTCAAGCCATTTCCAGTGTAATTCCAACTTCTTCACAATCTTAGTTCTTCTTCCATCTTTTCTAATCTTCCATGATTATTCATTAAAAACTAATGGAATTAAGAACAAAAGATCATCGATAAGACACTAAATTGGACGCAAATGACAGTCATAAAAGACTGTCATCAGTAATTTACATAGTAAAGAATTATACTGAATTGTAGTAAATATGTAGCCATATATGGTAACTTTTTAAGACGAATGTGGTAACATTTTCAAGACGAACGTGGTAAATATGTAGTCACATACTTCCTGCGTTTCTTTTTGATTGCCCAATTGGGGTTTTGGGTACTATTCACCCACATGTTTTAACTTAAAATTTTATCATAGTTATATAAGTTAAAATATAGCCAAGTGAGATCTTGTTAGATTCGTCTCGTCATGTAGTTTTTAAATATCGAACTTTTAGAATTTTTTCTTATACCGAACTTGAGTTATTAATAATTTAAAATTTGCATTGGACTGCGTGCTGGGTGGGTCCATAGCAAATAAAAAGAAACGGAGGAAGTATATGGTAAGCATATATTGTAGGGTTTAGGGTTTTTAAGATTGTAGGGTTTAGGGTTATAAAGAATTGTGTGGTAAGTCGTGGAACAAGATTGTGGTAATGTTATCCTATACTTATGGTATGTCATGTATTATATATGTGGTAAATCACATATGTGAACGTGGTAAGTTTATCCATTTGAAGGTTTAGGTTTCACAACCGAAGTCATTCTTATATCTGAATTAATTATGTATTGTTATATTATCTCAATTCATTAAAATTATGACCACGAGTGTATTGACCATAAATCCAAATATATGTATATACTTGATTGAAGCTTCTATGTTCATATCTCACATTGCATTCCTTAAGAGAATCTTCTATGTACTCATAATAAAGTTTCAATTGTGTATTTAACTATCAATATCTTCATCCAATTGTATCGTACTATCGTAACGGCGACCAGAAATCATAAATTAGATGTTCTTTCTTACCTACAAGGTCCATGTCACTTATAACTCATTCGTATTTCTGTATATTGTTACATGTTTCACTAAATTCTCTCGACGTGATTCAACTCTCGTACCCGTATGTTTTTCAAAACTTTTCAAAACTCGTACCTGTATGTTTCACTACTATATCGTAAAGCAAAAGTGGTTATTCTTGTACATGGTAACCAACCATTCATCAACGTGGTAAGTGCGATAAGTAATAATGATAGAACTGCTCCACAACGTGGTAACTCGCAAAGAAGGATTTGGTAAACATTTAATTGAAGTGGTGTAGGAGTGAAGGATGATCAACTGGACGGTCGTATGGAAACGTCCACCAACCGTTCTTATACTTGAAATTGTGAACTTTTTATGTAGCTCTTCAGAGTGGTAAATGAGTATCCAAGCACGTGGTATCATTTTTTCTATGTTGTGGTAAATTTTTTTGCTCCAATGTGGTAGCTCTTTAATTGAATTTCATTTTTTTCAAATATATTTTTTCTTTAATTTTTTAAAATTTAGTTTAGTGAAAATATATTAAATTTTTTATTAAAAAAAATTATTATATTTTTTTTTGCTCCAATGTGGTAGCTCTTTAATTGAATTTCATTTTTTCCAAATATATTGTTTCTTTAATTTTTTAAAATTTAGTTTAGTGAAAATATATTAAATTTATTAAATCTTACATTCATTTTTAAAAGTTATTTTTATTTAGTATTTTTCTTTCAATATTTTTATTTGAATTTATTAAATCTTATATTCATTTGTAAAATGTATTCATATGGTAAAGTGCCATACTATAATGTGGTAATATCTTACGTATAATGTGGTATCATGTTGGGCAAAAGAAAGTGGCCATAATTAACGGGACGGGGGAGTAGTATTTACCAAGTTATTGGTAAGTGTTTTACCACGGTATTGGTATGTACTTTACCACGCTGTCCTTATGTGCTTTACTAAAAGTATCAAATGGTGTTTAGCACACTATTGGTATGTGCTTTACCACATTTCCCACATGGTGTTTACCACGATATGTGCATGTATTTACTACAAATAACATATGGTGGGCATGGTTAAGAGGACGTTCTTTTTTTACAGTCCAGCAGTCGTCATAAACTTTCTGTTGGATTCAGATCACTTACGGTCCATACACGTTTTACGGACCGTCCTACTCACTGTGGGTTCTTGTTGGACAGTGTTTGGTTTTACCATGTTATTGTTATATCGTTTACCAAGCATAATATTTGGTTTTACCATGTTATTGCAATATCATTTACCAAGCACAAGTTTGGGTTTACCATGCTATTGCTATATCGTTTACCAAGCACAATGTTTGGTTTTATCATGTTATTGCAATATTGTTTACCAAGCATAGTGTTTGATTTTACTATGCTATTGCTATATCGTTTACTAAGCACAATGTTTGGTTTTACCATGTTATTGCAATATCGTTTACCAAGCACAGTGTTTGTTTTACTATGTGATTGCAATATCGTTTACCAACCACAATGTTTGATTTTTTCCATAATATTGATATATAGTTTACCAAGCATAATGCTTGGTTTTACCATGCTATTACTATATCATTTACCAAGCACAATATTTGGTTTTACCATGTTATTACTATTACGAACCGTCCTTTTCACCGTCCTTTCACAGAAAGGTTACCACACGGTCACCGTCCATAATGACCGTCCAGCAACCGTCCTCACTTTCTGTTAAGTGCAGTGGCAAATGGACGGTTGTAGGGCGTTTCTTTGAACCGTCCATTTCACTGTCCCCATCAATTTACAACATTTCTATGATTTATTTTACCACGTTATGCTATGATATTTTACCATATTAACAATTACACTTTACCACATTTGTAGACAACTTTTACCAACATGTCGTCCATAACAAAGATCAACCAAGCAAAACCAACATAGAAAAACAACCTAATACACACACCCAAAGCCACAATTCAACTTCCAAATACACTATAGCTCTTCAACCAACATTCTTTGCATACCCACATACACAAGCACATGTTTAAAAAATACACAATATTCAAAATCCCTGGGAAACAGTAGACAATTAAACACAAGCAATGCATACAAACATGCATACTCCCCACGATTGCACCTCTCGTTGCCCTTCACTTCTCCGGCCCAATCCCGTAGAGCCTTCGCAATTGTCTAATGCCATCGCCCACTACAAAGCTCCGCGTTGCCGGATTAAACTTTTCCAGGAGTGCTTACAGGCGTGGGAGATAGGTTCTCTTCGCTCACCTTTGTCAAATGGCCAAATCCGGTGGCCTCTATCATCTCTCTTTGTTTTACCGACCACCCGACCTCCATCTCTTCCACAACATCCAGTAGATATTTTGCAGAGCATCGAGGAGCTTGCATTTTTTTGTCATTCGAACCACCTATTCATAAATACATGAAACCATCACTCAACAATGATTCTACACCATGTACTAACCTAAACCACACATATTTTTTAAATTTTTAACAACACCCCTTTTTCAAACACTACTTCTCACCACCCAAACTATTGCATTCCACAATCAAAATATGCAAAATACTTATATTGATGAATTAACACAACAATGTCTTCCAAAATATGCAAAAGATTGATATTGATGAATTAACACAACAATGTCTTCCAAATTTGAGGCTTCTAAACCAACATTATCATTCTATCATTTCATCGAACACATTATGTGCGAATTATATTCAAAAACCTAATTACAACATTCAAAATCACTTTGCCCAAATTCTACAAATTAACACAAACTACACAATTGCCAGTAACTTAAATTGAAATTGCAATCTTAAAAATCACACAAACATCTTACATATAATATAATATAACCTAACTCAATATTCAACCAACATTCACAAATAAACCAAATAAACAATAGATTAAATACTGTACACGCACCATCACCTTGCTCGACCTCTTCGGTTTGAGCCGTCCTCCTCTTCGGTGCCATTTCAGAATATTGGGTTTTCAGTGTTACAACCTCTTTTACCCTTTCTCTTACTCGGCCAAATCGCTAGGTCTTCTCCACTACTTGCTCGGCCTCTTCCCTTTCTCCCTCTCTTATTGTTCCTCTCCTTCAAAATGCTGGGTCTTATAGTCCTTCTCCGGTTTGACACACGATTGCCTTTCCAACTCCACTTCTTCCTCCTCTTTTGGGTTTCTCTCGGACAAGGCTCACACGCTCCACTCTTCTTCAATCAATTTTTGAGTTAATCCCATTTCTTCTCTCTGTGTTTAATATTTAATTTGTTTAAGGAAATGAGGGGGGTGTAAAAGACGAGTCAAAGTTGGGAATAGGTCTCTGAATGTAATAATTTGGAAAGGGGTCTTTTATAAATTGAAACAAAAACAAATGGGTCATTGACCCTAATTTTCCCGGTTTTAAAATAGATTGGACACTTATTTCTTTTCTTTATGGAAGCTTTTAATTTATCGTCTTTCTTGTACATATTCTGCTTATACGTTCAATGCAAGAAACACAAATAATAAATACGAGTCATGAGGTATAATTTGTAGAGTTTAAAATGACCTTGGCATGTTTCACAATTAGCCGTTAACTGATTACCGAATAATAAATTTATTAAATCAGCGATTATATGAATACTTTGAGCCAACTTTTAAACGTTAGATGGTTAAATGGTTAAATTAACTAAACAAAAACACCAACAATAATCTATTCATTACATTGCAATTGAGTTCATTAATCTCCAAAAACATCCCAAACCATAATCACAAAACTGTCAAATTTGTTTAAAAAAAACAACATTCCTTATAGCAACATTTTGGAAAACGTGCACAGCTAATAAAAGCGTCACTAACCTCAAAATTTAAAACACTTTTTATGATTTTTTTTCTTACGCTTGTTCAGCAACATTCAAAGGGCTGTTAACGGCATAGTTTACTTTTTAATGGATCCGTATGTTATTTTTACTGGGTTTTCAAACAAGAAAAAAAAAAATACTAATTGACATTGTGGATTTGGTAGCTAAAACTGTAGTAGCTCGGTCACTAAAATTGTGATAACTAACAAATTTCGGTCGCTAACTTCTTTAGTGACCAAATTTTGACTAAAATTTTGCCGAAAATTTTCGGACGTTAGAAGTTAGAACAAAACATTCTTATAGTGAAGTTCCAATTCCCAATGGAGAATGGGCAATGAGCAATATAATGGCAACACACACAACACCAGAATAAAGTTGAGAGAATAATGTGAAATTCGAGCTTTAATTTTTCCACTTAGCTTTTTTGGAGATTTATATGGCCATTGGGCACCACAGAGAGCCACATGAATCCCACCACAAGTATGTACAAACCCACAATGCATGTCTCCACACGACTATCCTCAGCTCTCCATCCTAATTATCCACCCTGTCCCCAGAATTTCCCACGTGGCATCCCTCCTTCACGCTGCCTCCACGCGCCGCCCTGATGCCGCCACCATCCCCCCTTATTCCCCCCTACACTCGTACTTGCCCTAACCTTAAATACCATGTATCGGTTGGTTCGGTTCTTGCACTGCGCTCTCCATCATCCAAAACCCTAATTAACTAGCTAGAATCCTCAAGTTCAACCACTCTTCTTTCTCCACAAATTAAATTGATTATTATCATTATTATTTCAAGAATGGCAGCTGTGATCATCGATGATGCATTGATGTTGATGATAGTCGCTGCTGATGGCTACGACAAGTGCGGCTATGCACATGGGGGAGGTGATGAGTGTGCTCCTCCTCCGGCGGCGGCTGCTCCGGGCATTGAAGGCGACGGAGACGACGATGATGGGGATTATGATTATGCTCCGGCTGCTTAGCTTCATGCTAGCTAAGCTAGCTAGAACATACCTAATGATGTGTAAGTGTAACCGAAGAAGATATTGTTATTACAACAATTACGAGGATGAGTTATAGTACTTCTATGTAGTATGAATTATGTACCAGTTAATGTAATAGCAGCTGCTTAATTATTAGATTTTTATTAATGCTGTTAGTAATGTCCCATTTTGTTCATTTTATGCTTTCAAGAAATATATATATATATATGGAAGTGGATATTGTGCAGTTAACTGCACCTGCATGCATATATGGTGTGTGAGAGGTTTATGTGATTGCACAACATTTGTGTGTGTGATGCGCTAGGATGGTTTATGTGATGTTTGGATGATTGGGTGATGGATTTCATGGTTTATGATTTATGGTAGGATTGAATGATGATATCACAAAAATGGTCTCAAACATTACAAAAATGATCCTTTTCATCATGCCAGGTGGACGTGCAGTGCTGTCTGCACGCTGCTAACTGTATTGTTATGGCTATGTGATGATATTCCAACTTCCAAGTATTCATTGATACGTCGTCTGCGTCAGTCTAAACATGCATGGTTGGACGCAATAAGCCAATATGTAGTATGCATGATTTATATATATATATATATGATGCAAACAACACTACTATGAGGAGACAGAACAGTCCTAAAACTCAATAGTATTAAAATTGAATGAAGCAAAGTCATCCTAGAAATATGTATGCAAATTCGTCTATATAAATATATATACGGAAACACACTAAACTAATAAAGGAGAGGCATCCACTACAAGAAAATCGCCCGTAGGCGAGGACCTGGGGCGAGGGAAAAAAAAATTCCTCGCCTCCGGGCGAGGACATAGGCGATGACAAAATAATTTCGTCGCCTATGAAAAGATTGAGGCGGGAAACTCTTTTTTTCCGTCCGGGAATGAGGAATGAGGCGAGAAAATTAAATGTCCTCGCCCGAGTGCGAGGAATGGAGTGAGGAATCAATCATTGTTCTCGCCTCCCCCCATTTCAGTTAAACCCTAAGCATCAAATTCAAATTTAGAGCCGCACAAACCATCGCCTCCACTCCAAATTCTGAAATTGAGATTTCCCACCACCATCGTCGACCTATCTCTCGTCGGGATTCTCCCTTCTCTCCGATTGCCCGCCAACGCAGCCTCCCTGCGCACGTCGTTCCCCATCGCGCTGTGCTATCCTTACGGGCGACCACCAGGCTCTGTCTCACGTGGCTCCCCTCCGCCCGGCGACCGAAGCCTCCGCGCCTCCACGAACCCTAAATGCCGCTGCCCTCGCGAATCCAGCAACCCTGCTCCGGTTTGTAAATCGGCTTCCTCATCCACGGGCGACGTACGACAACGTCCTGTGACACCAACTCCTGCATTTGCGTTCAGGTATGGTGTCCTGCGTGTTGAATGGGATTTGCACTTGATTTTGGATTCTGTAGCTTGAATGTGAACGAAGATATGCTTTTGATTTTTTTTGTCTGGTGTAATTTTGGTTTTAGTTTGGATAAACAAAAATATATTGTTGATATTCCAGTTTGTTGTTGTTTATTCTAGTTTGATTGAAAATTAATGAATGAAATGAAGGTTTTTTGTTTTCGGTATGTGCTCAGTCATTCATACTACAAATTCACATCCCATTCAGTTCTACATTATTGATGCTCAGATTGATACTCTGATATCAGGTGAGTAATTATGTTGCAATAAGACATCCTAGTATATGCTGGTATTTTTTGATGAAATATTATAAAGCTTAGTGGTGTCTTTTTTTCATTGGTTCAGTGTTATGTAGTTGGAACTATATATGACTTGTTGAGCTATTGGTGTTTTTCTTTTCTTCTTATGAAGATTGGGCCTGGTTCTATTCTGCGTGGTTCTCTAAGAAATGCCTTAGATGGTGTTGTGTAAGTTTCGTTGCTGTTCAAGAAAAAAAAAAGAAGTTCTTGTTGATTAAGTTGATTTTGTTTTAATTTTGTCTTCCACTTGTGGAGCAGGATGACTTCTGGTATCTTATCTTCCTTTATGCTAAAAATGTTGAAAGTTAAATGGTGAAAATTTACAAGAGCAATGGAAAATTATTTTCTTATACCATAAAACAATAGAAATGTTGGTCTTCTTGAGCCTCTTCTGCTATTCATAATTGTTTGAACTTACATACAGGGGATGCTTTGTCATTTGAAGAGTTGTATTATCAGTAAGACTGTAAGAGCCACTGAAAATGAATGGCTATCATTTGTTAGAGCTCACTTTCACGGATATTCTTTGAGAGATAAATCCCTCTAAAGAGGATTGGGCAATTAGATTTCATATTATCAATGAAGTTCGAGCTATTGCTGAATCAGTTTGAGAGGTAACTAGTACTCATCCAACTATTCCTTTCCTACTAGTTGTCTGTGCTCAGCACTGTTGTGATATTAATTCCAAGTGCCCAGACAAATGAGCACTTCTGGCTGAATGAGGTATATTGTCCTTCAATATTGTCTTAAATTGTTTTCTATTTTTTCCTTTAAAAAAAAAATTGCAACTATATTGAATGTTACATTTCCTACTTGTATCTTGTCTGGTTGTCCCTTTATACCCTTTTTGCCACACCAAAGTTTTCCTATAAGATAGTTTTGCACTAAAGATCGCCGTACTTGGATTTGCAGAGAGGATAGGGTTTGCATGTATAATATGAATTGTCTTGAATTTCAAGTAACAATAGTGGACTAGTGCTAAACGTTTCCTACCACTTAATTTACCTCTAAGCAAGGAAGATTGATCAATTTATATAATTGAAAAGCTTCGGATTTGTTTCCAGAAGTTATATTTGAAGTATATTGTTGAGCATAATGAAAAGAGGATCACTATTGGCTCAATCAAAATGTTTGCTTAAAGATGATAGTTTAATCAAATTGAAAGTATGTATTGAACATTATTCTCTGAATTAGTTTTAGTTTAATGACATAAACACCTGATTCACTGCTAAATCATTTTCCTTGCTGTTGCACAATCTCTTACAAATTGTGTGTGCGTGTTCTCACAGCCACAGGAGACATATATGAGGCGCATGGTAACTTGCCTGTCGTCATCAGGTTTGTAATCTATCAACGACCTTTAAATCTCTTGCTTTAATTAAAAATCAATGTATGTTGTCCAGTTTTAATCACAAAATAGCGAAGTAGACAATGGAAATGGTTACATCGACTTTCTGTATATCTGTTATAAATTTATAATGTAATGTATTGTTGAATTTTCTTTTATGTAAATTGATATACTTATTATTATTGTGAAGATGGGATAGCTATAATGGTTGCTGGTGGAGAAATGATGATTCTTAAAAGCCTTGAAGAAAGGAGTGGATTTGTCACTGTTGAAATGCCTATCAAGGTGAACTTTTTTTTATTTGTTTGGTAATACTGCATTGCTTTCTTGATTTTACAGCACGATCTTATGGTGTTTAAGATATACAATTATTTCTTACAATCAAAGCGACTTGCAGTGTCGTTAAGGTTTTATTAATTAATACATCATTGTGTCTTGTGCCTCCCACCAGTCTGACATTTGATTTGCTTTGAGCAGATTTTTGAGATGATGTAAGTACCTCAACCCTCGTGAAGTACCAGAAGATAATAGATATTAGGTAAGACTCAACTCATGTACCTTATATACGTTGATTGTCTTATAGTTGAAAATGCTTATTGATTAGTATGTGGTAGCCCTTATTGATTTGAATCCTGCACTCCGCACTAAGTAATTAAAGGCATGATTTCTTTGGAACATATGGGGTACAGTCCTTGATTTCTTTCAAGTAAAAGTCCATGTTGATTTACTTTGCTCAAGTGAATATAGATTTTGATTATTCACTACAGTAATTGCAAATTGGTGTGTTACACTTTTCGTGGTGATTCAAGATATTTTATTTGTTACGATGAAATGTAACTAGTAAATTCCTTCATTATATGTTGATTGTTACACTTTTACATGTGTGCTTGTTATATGTTGATTGCTAGTTTAGGCTTTCTGCTTGCAGACAAATCTTTATTGCAAATGGCATAAGAAATTACTATTGCATTGTAGCGAATTTCTTCTTTCTTTAACTAAGTCTATGAATTAGTTTGATGCATGTTGGCTTATTGGTAATAAAAGGATAGAGTCCAAAAATCAAGGTCGATTAAGGCATGAACTTCATGATTAATTGTGAACCATATTTTGCATTCGAAATTCTATGTGGTTTTATTACTTTGCATCTGTGTACCCAATTATTGTTTAGTTACCATTTTGCTGGGTCTTATTGGCTTATTGTTTTAGGTTCCACTGGTGTTCCTTATTTGGTTAGTTACCATTTTGATGGGTCTTTTTTTCCCTTTAAGTTGCTATCTTATAAGATTTTTGAAAATTTTCCAGGGAGGATCTTCAAACAAAGTTGTGGACTGCATTCTACGTTTGAAAGAGTATTATAAATGGAAGCGATCTGGAGGGATTGGAATCTAGAATTACTTATCAGATTGTGGAGTGCATTCTGTGTTTAACTGTAGGTTGACTTGGATTTTAGTCTAAATTTGGTCAACATTAAAGATTTGTTCAATAGCATATGTATGTTATGTATGATGTACATTGTAAAAAAGATGTCTTTTTGTTTGAAATGAGCATTATTTTAA
Organism: Hygrophila difformis; assembly: GCA_030278955.1. Taxonomy (NCBI): domain Eukaryota; kingdom Viridiplantae; phylum Streptophyta; class Magnoliopsida; order Lamiales; family Acanthaceae; genus Hygrophila; species Hygrophila difformis. Next base: position 5,587,153 of record JAOANR010000012.1, read on the forward strand.
ATTTTATGTTTGTACTTCATATGTGTTGATGAACATGAAGAAGAGAAATTGGTTTTAGGAAGAAAAGAAATAATATAAAAAATAAAAAATAAAAAAAATATGGAAGGCGACGACATGGGTGAGGAAAGCTTGTCGTCGCCTTGGTTAATTTAAAAAAAAGGTCTTTTCGTCGCCCAATTCGTCACTTTTTTCCTCACCTCATTCCTCGCCCATTTCCTCGCCCTATTCCTCGCAAAATTCCTCGCCTATTTCCTCACTCTAGTCCTCGCCCCCTGGGCGACGAAATGCTCGACGAAAGCCGTAGGCGACCAGCGTTTAGGCGACGACACGTTTTCCTCGCCTATTTCGTCGCCTCACAGGGTGAGGCGACGAAATAGGCGAGGAAAACGTGTCGTCGCCTCCGGGCGATTTTCTTGTAGTGATCATTTAGTGAGTGGGTTAGATAGTAGAGTATATCAAGATGATCGATATCATTAGCTTGCATGTATAGAGGGTAATATTAATATATACTACGGAGTAGTATTTTAAAAATTTGTAAAACAGTTTCATGTTTTTCTTAATCATTATGTTAATCTAGAAGTCAAAGTCTAGAATTTGGTCAACATTTTCAAATTTCATAGTAAGCTTTTTCCATAACATATACTACACATTTTTTTTTAAAAATCGTATTTCGTCGAGTTGATGTTAAGAGTATTTAATTTTTTGGAAGCCCAATAGAAGTTTGGATAGGTCCAATGAGAGTTTACAAAAAAAGGCCCAATGGAGGGTGGATTGTAGTCGTCGACTTCTCCAATCTCAGGACCAAAAAAGTTTTGGGTGTAGTTTAGAGAAACCAATATCGCAAGTCGCAACTCGCAATTTTTTGTTTTTTTTGTTTCAACTTGGGAAAACAAGATCAAAATCCTAACTTGAAATCGAACCGCCATCATGGCGGAGAGCAATGAAGCGCAGGAGAATGATGGAAATTTCCAGTGGGATGAAACATCTCAGCTCTATTACCATGCCAGGTTTCTCTTCTCTTCACTGAAATTTCAAGAATTCCAGATTTTCTTTGTTTTGTGACATTGAATTGCGGAGTATTCTGGTTGATTATGGATTAATTACTCGCAAAGAATGTTTAATTTTTTAAACCCTGCATCCTCAATCGTTTTGTGTTGTGTCCGCACTATTTTCGCGAGCCCGAATCAATTTTGTTCTTGAAAATATGCGAAAAAAAATTTCAGCTTGTGAAATTATTGTGCAGCACTGGATTTTACCATGACTCTCAAGCAGGATGGTATTACAGCAGCAGAGATGGACTTTATTACAAGTTTGAAGATGGGAATTATGTGCTTCTTGAGGGCAATCATGTATTTCATAGCTTCTTATTCTGTTTTTGAGTTATTTAGGTTTGCTTTATCTGCATTGTGATAGATTTATAATTTGTCGTTTATCAGGTGGGGGATCAATCTGAAATGAGTAACACTAATTGTCAAGGGGAATCAATTGAAACTGAGTTGCAAGAAAAAGAAGTTTCTGTGGATCCATCCATAGGTGAACCAATCTACCTGGTTTGTACTATTAATTATTTATGTATATTGTAGAGAACGTATTGCGTATCTTCGGTGTTAAATAATTAGTTATTAGTTATGCATACTAGCAATTTCTTTATGCTTTGTGAAATGGAGGGGTTGAATTCCTTGGCTACTTTGAAAAGACTTCATTTACTCAATACATACGACCCAACAAAGAATGGGAGATCTCAACCGCTGAAACACAATGATATTCATTGCTAGATCTTTTATCTTTCTTGGTTACATGAATGGATTATTGGAATGTTTCAGGTTTTCCTGTTAAGTTGGACTTTTTGTGCATTTCTGGTTTTCTCATCATGATATTCTTCAATTCTGCTATGTATCTAGACAGATTCCTCAGCATTTGACAGCAATGACCAATCAGAGTATCCACCTCCACCATCAGAATGGTGTGCTCAATCTCGACCGAATTTTATCATTATGCCTGACTTATTGCGCAACCATGTAGATGCCTAAGCCACAGATGATATGCAGGCTGGAAGAAACTCTCGTAGACATGTATTTATCAGGCTATCAAAATCAAACACCCTGTGCTGCTGTGTCTGATATGACAATGGGTTTTGAAACTAATGAAATGGATACACAAGGTGCCTCAACAAATGGATATAATTATTTTTGTGTTTAATTACTTGTGAAGGTCTCTTACAAGTTTCTTTCTCCTTTTTTTGTTATTAAAATGTAGGAGATGAAGATATTGAGGAATTGGAAGAAGGCGAATGGATCCCTGACGATCCTGATTTTTTGAAAAATTTGAGTGAGAGAAGTTTATATGAAGGTATCTTTACCTGAAGCTATGATTGTTTAATGATATTTTCGGTGAATGTGTATATCTTATGCTAGCAGCTTTATTGCCTTGTGTTTATCCTCTAACCTTTTTCACTTCATCATTTCTATTGAACTTTTCAAGTTGGATATAGATTATTTGGTGGATAACTTCTTAGATTTTAAGTAAACTGTCTCTCGTGAAATCCAACTAAATTTTTCTGGACTTAATTACATCCCTTAATAAGTAGGGGTGTTAGGTTCAATACTAGAATCGGAATTGGTATAGGATTTTTATCATTAGGATTTCACCTAGCCCCATGACATTTGATAATAATTTAAATTCGTTCCATAAATCCATCTAACCGAACATAATCTCTGGATTTAAATCCTCTTCAAATCCAAACCCAACCAAATGGTTTAACCAAGTGTGTATCTATGATTTTATTGTATATATTGATAATCTATGCTGTCAGATCCGGCAGGTCTATCACATGAGGAAGAAAATTGGCACGCCCAATACGGTCAAGTCAATCAAGTATATGAGGAATGGATGTCAGATTTGGAAGTGGTGGATTTATGGGATTGGGCCTTGGTCAGAGGAACAAAGAAGGATGGGAAGACTGAGGTGGCTCGGGTTGTCGGCAGATTGAAAAAGCGTTCAAACAAATTTCATCCTGCAGTGCCTTCAGGTGGTGGAATACTGAAAACTGCACCTGTTCGGGAAACGTACCTTGATCTGGTACGAGTATCATCAGGTTCACGCACTAGTCAATTTATGTTTGCTAAATTGAATTTAGTGCTCATTACTTGGTACCTGTTTCAAGAATTCCTTTTGCTACTTTCATCTTCCTATATGCTAATTATTTTGTTATAAATTGCAGTTCTCTGCACTTACTAGGCCATCAGTTAAAACTGTTTACTTTAAAATTTATAGGTAAGGTATACAGATTAAAGATTCCGAGCTTGCAGTATTTGGCAGCGTTGGGAGTATATGATGCCTCCAACCCTACCAAAGAATGGGGATTTCCACAATTGTCAATCAAAAGTAATACAAAGAAGTCTCCGAAATCTGATCAGCAGTCAGAATCCCAAAGCTTAGAACTTCCTTGTGTTCAAACGGACAAAACATTGTCATCAACAAAGGTTTACACATCTAAGAAGGTAAACAAGCATGCTTTTTCATCGATGTATTTGTCTACATTATCACTCCTTATATTTATGGATTTGACGATTTTAATTTTTAGGATCATGCATACCGAGATAGAGCCGCTGAGAGAAGAGCTCTACACGGTGGCTTTGGTATTGGTCCTGGACAAAAGCAGCAGCGACTTAGTGGTGATGAATCCCACTCCCTCCCATCACCGCCCTCTCTGCAACCAGAAGAAGCAGCTGCCGAGTCAATGAACATTTCGTTTGGGGCAGGAAGTTATGCGAGAAAACTCATGGAGGGCATGGGCTGGAAAGAGGTAACTTCTTTGTGGCATTGAGGAAATGGAAAAAAGGATTTTTCATCCCTCTGTTTTAAGCATGGTATGATGATGATGATGTTCATGGCTGGTAATGGTTTTGCATAGGGTGAGGCACTTGGGAGCAGCATGAAGGGATTGACTGAACCTTTACAAGCAACAGGAAACAAGGGAACTGCTGGCTTGGGGTGGAATCACAACCGGACTATTTGAGATCACTCGAGCTTTGTTCACTTGCACGGTGAACACAAATGGATATATTTTATGAAATAGATTTGCTGGAATTTCCATTGATGTTACCATAGTAGTTATTCACACTTCCACTCCCTGTTTGTGTGCGCTCTGAGACTTTGATGAATGGTTTAATGTGCAGAGTTTAATCTCTTAAGTCATTTGTGGCTGGCAAATTTCATCACACACACCTATCATGAATCTAATGCTGTGATCAATCTTATATGAGAATTATCATTCTTGATTGGCCACAGTTCAATTTCTGAACGGGCACCTTTAGTTTGGGTGATCCTGACGCTGTGAGTTGAGATTTCAAAGAAGTTTAAACTTGAAAAAGGCCTTCAAAATAATACATACAGTACTATATAAGAATTAGAAGCTTGTTTTTTTTATAAAAAAAAAACAGTCGGCTCTCAATCCGCCTGGATTACATAAACAGGTTAGATGTCAGTTTGTTCTTCAGCAGGAATTGCTTCCACGTCTTGAGTAGCAGCATTGTTTTCATCATTGGCCAAAATTACAGTTGGCTTTGTTTCTGTCTCTAGCTCTGGCTTTGGCTCTGGCAGCTCCACAGCTGTCTTTTCATGCAGCTGATCCTTCAGTCTTTGTATTTCCGCATCTTTTTCTTCTAGTTTGTCTTGCAAGATAAGCACCTGTTGTTGCAGGGAGGCACATAGATTTCGTCATTTTATTGCATCTAGTACCATAAACAGTTTCTAGCCTATATCTTATAGAAGCATGTAGAAAATACTCCTCGAATATCAAAAGAACAATACGAGTACATGATACAAAGCAATCTGCGAAATAATTGGTAAAATGATACTAGGAGTACAAAGCAATCCGTCCAAAACACAGCTTGTACTCAATTATATAATCTTTGCCTATATCAAGATTGAGTTATTATATACAAAAAAATATAAATAAAATAAATAAATAAATAAAATTTAAAAAAAAAAAAAAAAAGTTTGTACCAATTCATTTGATCGATCAACATCGCCAGTCAATTTATCCATTTGCTTGCACAATCCTGCATAGGACATCACACTATGGAAAATGGGATAATCTAAATAATAATGGAACACAAACTACTATCCGATGAAATGATGATAATTGCATAAACTAACATGTCACTGATATAAATCTGAACCTTTTCAAAATTCATGAGACGAATCAGAAAGTGTTTTCATTCTCAAAAGCCAAAACCAAATGTAAGAAAATGCCTTCAATGTTCGGACACAAGCATCAACCACTATTAGAATCTCCATTCTCAAGTGCAAACATGATCCACATACTGACATACAGAAACAAGAAAATACATCTGCAGAACTACATAATGTACTTAGCGAACCTTGATTGAAGGAAACATATGCCTTGGCAATGTTCTCATTAAATTAATCAGTTACAAGAAAGAAAAAAAATGGTAATCCTGAAAACACAGGGTATTGAATGCCAATATGTTTCGAGTCCCGGAAAACAAGAGGCAACTAAAACAATAATACACAAGATATATCATAATAAAGCATTCAATCTAACCTTCAAATTGACTTCTGAGTTCAGCATTTTGAGATTTTTGCACAGCCAGTTTCATTGATAGCTCGTGTATCTAGCAAAACAGATAAAAGAAAACAAATAGAGTCAATTAACAATGCAAGTTTAAAAATGATAAAAATAAATTCATTCCGTAAAGCAGGAAATATGCACTTATTTTCAGTCAGCTTTTATCAACAGAGAGCATATCTTCATTAGAACTCTAAAATGTCATTTTGTAAAACCAGCACAAGTACCTTTCCTTCATTTGCCTGGTTACCAATCTCCTCATTCTCTTCCTGCAGGGTCCTGCATTTTGCCATTAACATCTTTCCCATTTTACTTTGTGGAGTGAATGTGACTGCTGCGATATGATCTTGCAACTCTTTCACTTTTTTATCCTTCTCTTCCACCAAATTCTGAGAGAGATCAATTTTTCCAAAGCCATGCAGTCAGGTTAAATATACTACAGTGTACTCAAAGCAAAGTAATTCCAGTATGACTGGACTCTAGAGACAATTTTAAGGGGTGAGGCTAATGAATAAAGGTATCACATGGACACAACGCATATCATTTTAAATTGCAATCATAATTCTAGATAAGTACCTTCAGTCTCATGAACTCCTCATGAATAGCAGGATCTAGCAATAGTCTCTTCGCCTGTCATGTTCATCAAAAAGTAGTATTTATTGTTCACTTACATCAACAAAAGAAGAAAATAGTACTCCCTCCGTCTCAACTAAGATGTCATGTTTGACTTCTACACAAAATCCAATACGTTTTTATAATCATTAATATATCAAAATATATACAAGTAAAAATTATGTAAAATATATATTCTAAAAATATACGACTAGACGAATCTAACAAGACCAAACTCGACTATTTTTTTTCCAAATGTATACTTAATATTGAGTCAAAGTTGAACAATGAACAGTGTCAAAAAGTCAAACAGGTCGTCTTACATGGGACGGAGGGAGTATATAATACGGCAATGCCAATGTTGCTTTGCCAGTAATATTCTACCGGATGCACTTCACATATTTCCACAAATTAATCCATGACCATGAGATTAGTTTTTGTAGTTGTGGAATACATGACAAGTGAACAATTTATTCTAATGATCCAAAATCCTTTTTAGCACCTAAAGAAAGGGAAGTCCAGGGCATCTCTTTGTCAAAGGATTAAGATCAGGTAGCAACATAAGAATAATGTAGTAATATGAATTTGATTCCCCAAATACCTGCAATGACGGTGGTTTCATCTGAGCTCTCAAATCTCGAACAGCAGACTGTCAGAAGTTCAAAGGACACAATTAAGCACGTGAGTGAAGCAAAAGCAGGGTATCAATATTGAGATTCTGCCAACCATGAGTTTAACAGCATAATTCTTATAATGATCATTACAACATCAAAATACCTGGGACAAAGAATATATCCCAAACCGTAAGGAATTTAACAAAAAAACAAAAAAACAAAAAATAAAAATAAAATAAAAAATAAAAAATCACACAATCTCACAACCCATCAGCAACTGATGGCATTATTCAACGCAAGGTGCTCTATGCGTATGCCATTCTTGCCCATGTATGCAAATTGATGTAATATCATTCCAACAATAAGAGATACCCCTCAAGGAACATCTGAAGTCCTTTTTACACAAAGTTGAAAGTATAAATAGATGTACCTCACAATATTGATATAATCAAGATTTGTTCTTTTATTTTCAGGAAGAACTAGCCATTCTTTAAGGTACTCTATATCATTTTATTTCCTGATCACTATTTTCTACGTATAGAAATTAGATGTTTGCAACAAATTGATTCCTCAATCACAACTATTGTCATCTATGAAATGTAACGGACAAGACACTAAAAGGAGGAACGAGAAGCTAAACTTTTTACACAAAGATGCCTTCACTATAAATCCTGAATGAGTATTCTAGCATCATTTGCCATATAAAAAAGGTGAATTAACATCTTTTTTTCCGCATAACTAAAAGAGGGTAGAAGTTTAGAAGCACTCAAGAGTTCCAGTTGGCAATATTCACAATTTTTTTAAAAATTGGTTCAATTTAGGACACATTCCGTTGATTTTATTTTTTTAAGAAAAAAGAAGCTGGAATTAAAGTGCTTGAAATGCACATAATGCCAAAATGAGCTCTTCTACTGATCTGTTGAATACATGTATTTTCCTCCGACATGAATTATCTATCCGGAAAATACTGGTCCGGGTCAACCATGTCTAGACATATCAGTTCTGCATTTTGTGTGGGTCAATCTCTTCAAGTCCGTCATTTCAGAAATTTCAATGGCATATGCATCTAAGTCGAACGGATTGAAAAAAAAAGAATTGAAAAAAATATTATCCCAAATTTACAACCAATATACTTGAGAGCGTCCCAAAAATGTTATCTCCCTATAGTAGTATAGTTAGGGGTCAAAAATGATCTTAATTCAAACAAGGTTTGAACTAAAGTTGACTGGAAAAACCAAGGCCATAACATATCAAACTAGCATGATATTCATAATATGATGTTATATGACTTGACTAGAAATTATCTTTGATCTTTCCAAGTTCACCAAACATTTTAATACGTATCTTCAGCTAGAGTAAAGAGGCATAATCAAATAGCATGCATATACTAAATTAACAAAGAAAATGCAAAATAACTTCTCACCTTCAATTCAGCAATCTCTTGCTCCCGTTTTGCAAATGTCACAATAAATGCAGCTTCTTTTTTCTTTGCTTTCTCAAGCTACAAAAAAGGGGACACATCAAAATAAATAGAACGCAAATTAAAAGCCTACTACCATAGAATAATAGACTCAAAATTCAAACATACTTGTTCTCTCAGAGACTCCTCAGAAGACCTCAGTGACTGAAGGTAGTTGACAATATATCTTGGTTCTGGCAGAAGAATAGGAAAGTTTCCACAAGTTAACAAACACCATAACCCATAAAATTATGATAGCTTTCATTTGCTGGAAATCAAATGACTGAAGAATGTGCAGCAAAACAAACAGACCAGGAGTTACGCCAGATGGTATGAACGACTCGTTATCAAAAGATGAATGCCATTTTTTAATCTCAGATTTTGTATCTTCAAGTGTACTCTGAAGTGAAAAGAATACGATGAAAAGAACATTAAAAATGGACAACAGAAAATTAATTGTAAGCAATGGAAAATATAGGGTACAGATATATACCTGACATTTAGAGAGTTCATCTTGACAGTTCTTAAGACTACAAAAAACAGACCGGGGAAATGTATCAATAGTTTCATATTAGTTCAGGTGCAATCTTCAAAAATAACTGATCAAATCTATTGAGTTAATTAGCACTATCAAATTAAAGAAAATACCATAACATTTCAATAAGTAAAAACAATACCTTTCACGAAGAGATAGAATCATTCCAGTTGCCGCTCCAGGTGCAGTTTCCTCTACTTTCAGGCCACCCTTGAGTATCAAACAGAAGGAACCAGAAGGCACAAACCAGAATACATAAAAGGGATCAATGTCACGTACTGTAAGTTTTCATTCTTACAACAAATATGAGGAAATCTGAGTGCATGGATACTAAAGGGTACATAGAGTCATATAATACACACATATACAACTATACAATTGGCTGGTGTTACTATACATGAAGTTTAACAATCAGGGCATTTAAGGCCATTTGGCAAAACAAAACCTCCAACCACTAATCCACATTTTACCTGCCACAACTCAGAGGGACATGTTTTTTTAAAAAATTCAAATCCACCGCTGCTTAATATTTAACTTTCTTATACTAATAAGAACGTAGCACCTAAGCATTCACACTTATTATATTAGCAGTTCTGACTACATCAGAGCATGCAAATATGAGAGTGTAAAATATTAAGAATCCTGTCCCAGGGGATAATGCACTAAAATTTCAGTTCCAATTCCAAATCAAAAGGAAAAGATAAATCAATAAAGTACCTTTTTCGAGTCAAAGATATCATCTTCATCATCGTCAAGATCTGCGAAACTTCTTTTATTTCCTAATACAAGAAAAACCCGAATTCACCACCAAAGCACAAAAAATTAGCGATATATCCATCAATAAACTTAATTTAATTAGTTAAATCGCCCAAACCTGCACGTCTCGTAGCATTCCCTCCCGCAAAATCGCCTCCGAAATCATCATCCTGTAAATTTTGAAACAAATTTGGATGCCCCAAAACCAATTAAAATAAAATAGTGTACAATGAACAAAGGATAAGTAGCTGCGCGACGTAGAATTGTAATAAATCTGAAATTACATCATCGAAGTTGCCATGTGAAGCCATTGGAAATTTTGAAGCTGAAATTTGGGATTGAAATTGGAAACCCTAGTCGGCAGTAGCCAGGGATTGAAATTGGCAGGAGTTGGGAAAATTCCGCAAGGTTTCTGAGTCCAAACTCTTGAGACAAAAAGATACTCCTGTTCCTGTATAAGGTTTTAGGGATTTTTTTTTGCGGAACAGGTTTTAGGGATTTCAATTTAAAATGAATTTAAAACGAAAGATTTGAATAAAATATTATGGATTTACAATTTCTTGTCGGAATGAATTATACTAAGAGGCCAACTATTCATGTTCTATCATATTCTAAATCCACACCACCCTTATTTTCTTATACCGAAAATATCCTTCAACAATTCAAATGAAAAAAAAAAAAAAATACACTTTATCTTGTAAATCCACCCCACCCCAAACATATCAAATTCACCCCAATTCACTTTCAACATTAAAAACCAAACACCTAAAACCCTCAAACTCTAATTTTTTCTACCCAAAATTAAATGAAGAAACCCTATCACTACCAAAAAAAAAAAAAAAAAAAAACAAGAAACAAATGAAATAATTACCAAAAATCAAAGAAGAAGTGGTCTTGAACTCATTATCAAACCAATGGAAGAGTGAAAAATATTTTGGAATGTAAAGATAAGAATTTTTAAATACTGAAATTTTTCATTTTTCGCATAACTGTTCAAACCTGGTCGGCCGTGCACGAAACAAAGCGCACGGCCAACCCGGCCGTGCACTAAGCACGGCGCACGACCAAACTGACCGTGCACAAAGCATGGTGCACGGCGTGCTTGGCCGTGCGGTGTGACTTGTCAGTGCACGGTGCACCAGGTCTGAACGGTTCTGGTTCCAGCAGCAAAAAAATCACAATAATGTGATTTAACATAATCACAAATTCAACTAAAACGTAATTTCATCCCAAAAAATGCTATTAAACTCTTCCTAATCACAATGTGATACTAGTTTAACATTTATAACATCTAAAATTAAGATCTATTTCGAATGGGTGAATTTAATATGTAATTTAATATTTCTATCTATTTTTGTGTGAGTAGATGAACAACTTGGTGCTTTTAGAAGTATTAATTTAACATTGACATCTAAAATCAAGATCTAATTATGCTTCCTTGTCGGTTAATTTGAAAGAATAATTGGAACCACAAAACTAAGAACAAGAACAAGAGCAGCCGTGTGTTGTTGGTGGTGGGTGTGTGGGTGAGCCTTCTCAAGAATAATGGTAATGGGGTATGTTGGAGAGGTGATTCTAGCAAATGCCAATTTCACTTATTTTTAGATTCTAAGGATAATTGGGTAATTTAATGTGGGGTGATTTTAGATTTTGATGGGTTTCTGAATTATTTTGATGGGGTGAGTTTAGAAGTGGGGTGAACTTAGTAATGTATAGAGTGTAAATAACCGGGCTCTTATACTAATAAGGTAGTAGTAAAAATTTGAAAATTTCCTATAAAACCCAAATACAATAAAAATTTTCATCTAATTTTACGTAATTTTATAAAGTTAATTATTTGTTTTATAGTGCAATTATATAAAACATTATTATTGTAAGTAGTAACATAGTACTATATTTGTGTATTAAAAAAAATGCATCTAATCTAATTATGGGTACAAATTTATTATATTTAAAATATACTAAAATGTATGGCACTTATTTAGTATAAATTGAAAAATAAGAAAATGAGAGTAGGAGAACTAACATGAGAATTTTAAAACGAAGTTTTTCTTCCTTTTTTTTCTTTTTTTTTCCTTCTTTTTAGGAATCTTGAATTCATTCGGTGAAATTTTATTGGAATTTTAATTTTAAATTATTGGATTTGTAATTGATATTTTTGCCAAACAATTCTAAAGAATGCAATCGAGCCGTCGATGCCCTCTTTCGAGGAGACCTGCAGACGGATCATATTAATGATATATACTTTTTGAACGACCCTTCTTTACCCCAAAAAAAAACAGTTATAAAGAAATTGGACAATGCATTTTAATTTTACTCACTTTAAATAAATTCTAAAATATTTTAAATTTTTGTATATATATATATATAACCATTAATTAAAAAATAAAAGTACAAAGTGAACTATTTTATTTTACAAGTTAAATGAATTAAAAAATATATATATATAAACAAAAAAATCAACCGACTCAAACACAATAAAATAGTAATAATTATTATTATTAGAATAATTCAACAAAAAAATAGAATCCTGTTGCTTTCTTTGAAGTGGTTGTGCTTGTTGATGGTAGCCCTTTTGGTTTTGGGGGTCATCCGGGAAGCCAATGATCATTTGATTGAAAGGGTTTATGGGTCAGTTGGTGTAACTATGAACCTCCTGGCAGAGCTACATGGGGTCTAAAATGGTTTACGTGGGCTTGTCGCTTTATAGGTGGAGGCAAGGTTGTTAAGATCGGGATCCTATACGGGATCGTTTTTCTCTTTGCAAGATCGAGATCGTAGGATCGAATCGGGATCCTAAGATCTTATGAGATTCCAATAATGGATAAATTCAATTATGCATACTAACAAGTAAAAATATTATTTCGTGTGTTTATGAATGTTGCAACTTAATTAATCCAATACAGTACAAAAACATCCGAATCAAACATAAAATATTTCCACATACATACATATTATGATTTTTACACATAAACATAAGGAATACAAGCTTTTAAGTTTATAATGAAAGGAAAAAAGTTACTTTTATCCCAAATAATAAAATTCTACAAAAATTTATGCGTTTAAGATGGTAGATCGTAAGATCGTAGAAGCGTTTGAGGGAGTATGACCATAAGATCGTAAGTGTTTACTATCAGGATCGGGATCTTATTAATTTTAAGATCCTACAAGGATCGGGATCGTTTTAGAGATGTGTGATCGTAAAATCGTAAGATCCTAAGATCAGGATCGGGATCTTAACAACTATGGGTGGAGGAAGCCTATTGGTTTCCTGATTCGATGGAGACCTTGTACATTATTCGCCAAGGGACTACTAGTGAGCAATGGAGTGATGAACATTCAGGATATGTTGGATCATCACTCGGGATTCCAGTGCTTCCACATAATTCGGGGAATGAAATGCGGTTGCGGATGCCTTGGCAAAGCGAGGGCTCGATTCATAGAGTTTTTTACTACTTGAACTTTTCCCCCAAACGATATTCAATCACTTTTGGCTGCTGATATGGCGGGAGTGTTGTTTTCTCGTAGTTGATTTCTTTTTTGTTCGATGTTCCCTTCCCTCCCTTCTGTAGATTTTTCTCTTTTTCTTTTTTTACCGATGTATTCGCGTCCCGATTATGCAAAAAAAAAATTTTAAAAAAAATACTAAAAATTAGATAGAGCAAAGAGCGCAACTCTTTTTCTAGTACAAATGTACGATTGAAGATCAATAACCTGTGTTAGTTTTTTTTAAGAAAAAAAGATTCAATATAAAACATTTTGTTTAGATATTGTGAATTTGAGAGAAAACAATGAATCATGCGTAGGAGTAATATTTTTCCAAAACCTCATTTGCTGCATCCATATATTATTCTGCTTTTTGCAATTCCACGCTTGTTTTTTTTTTTTTTCTTTTTTTGGAAGAGTCGAAGCCAGCAAATACAATGATGAAAAAACGAGAAAACAAGAAATGAAAAAGAAACATAGCCGAAGCTGTGCAAGGGGCAGAAGGAGAGGGAGAAATAACTTAGGCAGGTGGTACATTGCCAGCAAATAAATTCCACGCTTGTTTGATTAATGTATAAATAAATAAGTAAATTACTATAAAATCCTTGATGATAGTATATTTTTACATTCATAAAAGGCTATCCGTATCCATATTTCAGCTTTGAGTTACGAGACAAATTAAATTGTACTCATACATCTAGATTTAGGGGTGTATTCAATCCGGACTCTGTAGGATTTTTTTGGACTTTTAAAGTTGGGGTGTATTCAATTTAGATTTTAAAAAGTCTTTAAAATTCTAGGTGTATTCAATACAGATTTTAAAAAGTCTTTAAAAATCTAGGTGTATTCAATACAGATTTTAAAAAGTCTTTAAAAGTTTTGAGGTATTCAACAGTCTATGGGTTTTAAATCTATACAGATTTTAATGGATTCTCTTTAAAAATATAACTAAACAAAATCTGTCCAAAAAACCCAAGATTTCTAAAAGTCAGCCAGACTCTACATGGAGTCTACACAAAATCAATCAACTCTGAAAACTCTATGTGGAGTCTATGGACTCTCTAAATCCACAAAATTTTTAAAATTCATACAAATCTGAATTGAATACACCCCTTAGAATCAAACGTGCAATTTAAGTAGAAATGTTATTATATTAGAAATCTGAAATCCTAAACACCAACACTTGCATTATGTTTTGATCTCATTTCTTCAAATTAGAAACTCTTACGGGGCGTTTGGTTCGGGGTATCCGAGATTCCCACTGGGAATCTTGGGTAGGGAATGAAACATGACCATGTTTGGTTCGGGGCATGTTTCATGTGGGAATGTCACATTCCCACCGAGGTGGGAATGTTGGGTGTTTTAGGTGGGAATCACATTCCCACCTGGAGGGCAGGTAATCTTAGATTACCACCTCCACTTTACCTACTTTTATATTAATTTGACTTTTATACCCTCACTTTTTATACTTATTTTATTTTATAAATTTAGATATTTGTATTCTAAAATGATAAATATATGAAATTTAATTTTAAAAAATAAATTGAAAAATTTTAAAAATTATTTAAAAATATTTTTTTTAAATATTTTTTTTAAATATATATTCTCATATTTTAATATATATTTTTATATTTTCTTAAAATTTACTTTTCTTCTATATATAAAATAAAAATATTAAGGATTTTGAGATATTAAATAAGTAATTATCATACAATAAATTACATATAAAGAATTTTCAATATTTTTAAAAAATAAACCGGCTTAAATATTTCTATTGTGTAGCAAAATGACATAATTATAACATTCGTTCAATTGAAATTCAGGGACATTGTGGTAAATTATTTAGAACTAGAAATCTGAGATTCCCAATCTAACCAAACGCAATAATCTTAAAACATAAAAAAATAAGATTCCCAGCAATCTCATATTCCCAGTAATCTTACATTCCAAGCAATCACATTCCCACTGGTAATCTAAGATCCCTCCAACCAAACGCACCGTTAGGGCGTTTGGTTTGGGCATCCAAGATTCTCATTGGGAATCTTCGTAGGGAATAATTATATGCACGCGTTTGGTTTGCGTGTATCTTTTAGGTAGGAATGTCACATTCCCACCGAAGTGGGAATGTCGAGGGTTTTGGGTATATCACATTCCCACCCAAGAGATATGTATTGTTAGACTACCACCTCAATTTCTCCTACTTTTGTACTAATGTGTCATTTATACCCTTATATTTTATACTTCTTTTATTTTATTGATTTAGATATTTGTATTCTAAAAATGATAAATATGTAAATTTTAATTTTAAAAATCAATTGAAAATTTTAAAATTATTTAAGCATATTTTTAAAATAAATATTCTCATATTTGCTTAAAATTTATTTATCTTCTATATAAAAAATAAAAATAATAAGTGACATTAAACTACTAATTATCATACAATAAATTATATATAACGATTTTTTATTTTTAAAAATAAGTCGGTTCAAATATTATCACTATTTTGTAGCAAAATGACATATTTATAAATTTGTTCAATTAAAATTCAAAGACATTATAGTAAATTAATTAAAAATGGATATCTGAGATTCTCAATCTAATCAAACGCAATAATCTTAAAACACCAAATATTAAGATTCCCAACAATCTCATATTCCTAGTAATCTTACATTCCTAGCAATCACATTCTCACTGGTAATCTAAGATTCCTCCAAACCAAACAGACCATTATAGTATGAACCATTGACCAGATTGTCTCACTTTCAAAAATTCTAGCTTTAATAATAAAATGCAAATACAGGTATTTATAGGCCAGATTAGGACTCCATACGGGACCAATAATGAAAAGCTTTCCAACATTACCATCTTTGTTCTTGAAATTCAATAGTTCCTATGATCACCTACAACAGCATGAAATCAATGATTAATTGAGCATAAATCGAACTTAGGCTTAGACAGTGTAACGATAAAAGCACCAGATTTCAAAAGGGGGGAAAAGGCCCATTGTACAATGCGAGCGTGATGAAAAAAGAACACAGCATCCAACGACAATTGAGGTGACGCGAGACCACTTGTGATGGCTTGCTAATATAACAAAACCATTTACGATAGTTCACGACACAGATGAACACTGCAAAGCTTTGCCTAACGAAAATCTCATGAAAAAAGAACACAGCATGATGGCAGTCATGATACAACCATCATATTCCCATGCCTGAGAAAGAGCAACTCAAATATGGAAAGAACAACTACGTAACCAATGCAGTCAAAATATATGGATCATGCATCAAAGTCACATTTATTTCTACACTATGTTATATGGGGTATTAAGATATTTAGTACATATCCTAACAAATGATGATACTAACAAGAAACGACCTAATTACATCAATACAGTCAAATCCTAATACAGTACTTCCAAAGTGTTGATATCCCACATCGATTAAAATGTGGTCCTCCTACTACCTTATATGGTTGGGAGTAACTCTACCTGTCACCAATTGGTTTTAGGTGTGAGCCTCCCATCCATGAATTTCTACATGGTATCAGAGCTACGGTTGCCCGGGTTGGGTATATTTGATCCTGAATTTGAATTTGATTTCGAGATGGATATCATCTCGACGGGAATGTGGTCCTCCTACTACCTTATATGGTTGGGAGTAACTCTACCTATCACCAATTGGTTTTAGGTGTGAGCCTCCCATCCATGAATTTCTACACAAAGTTACACATACATACATACAGCATTTGCTATAGCGCAGTAATGCAGCCCCTGGTCAAACATCTCAGATTAAACTCTTGACATGCTAAGCACGTGGATGCTATTCGTTGAGATAACTTTCATTTATTTACCTGAAAAGATTAAACAATTGACTCAGAAAAACAGAAACACACAAGGATGTGAATATCGATATACCTGTGCATCTAATGATATGCGGGTTATGGATTTTTTTTTTAAGGAAAAAAAAGGGAGGAAAGTGGCCTAATGCTCTCAATGCTTAGCTATTATATTCATTTATAATTTTCCACCCCCAGATAGAAGTTGGAGCATATGAAGACTTGTGAAGTTGGAGCATATGAATATGGAAATAATGCAAAATCTAAAAGGCCAATTTGCATTACATTCTCACTTGAAAATTTACTAATGTACAGTATTATCTTTTGAATTTAGTGTTTGTGGTGACTTGTGAAGTTTCAACGTGTGTGAACAGATGGAACCCCCATCTTATATTCTGGGGATTACACATAACAATGCATGCCTTGATTGAATTCACTAACTTGCCTTTAATCGTGCTGAACGCCGACGAGAAGATGTGGGAGATAAAATTTTGTCTCGTTTTCTCTGTTTTCTTGAGTTGCTGTTAGATTGAGTGATTTTAAGCCTCTTTTCTTCAAGTGGTGAATCATATGTGTGAGCAGTTGAGTCTGTAGCAACAGGAGCAGATGGGAGAATTGTTGAAGAATCTTCATTAATAGGGCGGTTACGACCAGCAATCCCTGGACATTCTAAGTTGATCACGGACCCTTTGAAAAACACCAGATACAAAATACATGTAACTTACCCTGTGCTGCAGCATCGACAAATTTCTTTCTCATGCTTCTGACAAATCTGAATATTCCATTGGTTTCATTTAACTCCTTAACCAGCTCTTTTGTGTCTCTCAAGCGCGGATCACATTTGAGCACTAAAGAGAAAATTTCAGGAAGCAAAAATGATAATATCATGTTCTACAGAGTCAAATCAATTGATCATAAAAGTTACTTACAAGTGTATATCTCATTTTCATGGAGAACAGTAAAGGAGTACTCCTCATTTGGATCCTTCGAATTGATTTTAGTGAATACAAAGTTTACTCCTTCACCATGGCAAAAGAGGATGAAGTAAGATATACAGTCATGGTTAAAATGATAACATGCTATATGTCCAAGGAATTACGCACCATGACCACATTCAATACGTAAGCCAAGCACTTTGTTATACCATGAGATAACCTCCTGTATTTGTTCCTGATGTTCTCTGTTCTGATTACACTGTTCCTCACAAGTTGTCAATGCTATTTTCAAGAATAAAGCAGGTTAGTTGAATGCTAAATAAGGGCTTAATTTACAATAAAGAGAATAAATGCCGAATACTAGTTTAAACATTAAGTAGGCAATGAGAAGGAGTCTATTCTCTGATCATTCCAGCTAAAAGGTCCTATTTCCCCACTCAACAGTTCTAAAAATAAACAATCTGTCAAGCACAGACCATAACAGTTGAAAACTCAATTCACCTTCAGAATGTTGAGATAGTATAGCAGCATATTCATCTTTCCTTCCCCTCTGATCTTCCACAGTTCTTTTCAGTTCTTCAACTCTAGTTTTCATAACAGATATTGACTCCATGAGTGCCACCTGCCTCGCCTCTTTCTGAGTCTTCACTACAAATACAGTACCAAAAATACACTGTCAAATTAACAAAAAAGATCGATGAATTTCAATATAGGAAAGCATTATGAAGAACAAACCATGAGTGATGCAGATAAAGAGGATTTGTGAAGGGAAAACAAATCAGACAAACCAAGCAAAACTTGTTGAATTCTTGTTCAATTAAACGATGAGATGAACATCCACAACCCACAACTCAATGCCACAGATACCTGCAGCATTGAGGTCTGAGACAGATATCATTCGTCATTATTCATGCATAGCTGCATAGATCACATTTCCATACACGAAAGGGTATACAATTTCATTAAACTAACAATGACAAGGTCGAAAAGATCACATTTTTCAATATCATTGCACAAAATAATATCCAAAAGATAAAATAAAATAATTTTCACCAAGGAAGAGAAAAAGAAAAAGACAAAAAGAACTTTAATAACAATTCCCCTGGAAAAAAAAATACCAGAAAGAGACTTCGCCAAAGCATCCTCGGCCTCCTTGAATTCCAATTTAATCTTTTGCAATTTCCCTGCCAAACAGAGGAATTCAATCAATTAACCCAAAATCAAGACATAAAAACCTTTGAAACAATGAAAATCAAATCTCTCGAGAGGAAAGGAGAGCAAGTAAACCAAACCCTAACTTGGAAAAAAATAAGGACAAAAAAAAAAGAAAAGAAAAAGAGCAGTAGTCATTGCCTTGAAGCTGAACGGTCCTCTGTGCTTCCGACTTCACAGTATCGGCAACATTTTGAAAAGAAGTAACCAGCGAGTCGATTTCGCGCTGCCGGGCTGTGATTTCTCGTTCCAACTCTAACCGCATTTCCGCCATGCGCACTAGCACTCTATTCTCCTCTGGGCCCGGCATCTGCATCTGTCCGAAAAATCAATTCTCAACAAAGATTGTGCGAAACCAGAAAAAATCAGTGGGGTGGGAAGAAAGGATGATGTCTGTGCAATTGTGCTTTGTAAGTTTGTAACCCGCCATTCTTTCTGGTTCATTTTGAATGTTTTCAATCCGCAGTTTCCATAAATTTTGGGGCAAAGTATAGAATTTTACTATTTGAAGGGCAGATATGAAAATTAAACAAACTAACAAATGGGCTTCAATATAAAAATGGGCCGATAATGGACTTTGAAACGAATGTTGGACAGTAGTGACAACCCATATCAGTGTGGAATCCCAACTGTAAGATGAAATTACTAGTATGGTTTTTTAGTTTTGAAGTAATGATCAACAAAGAAAATTACATACCAACACAGTTAGCGGGAGTGGTATGGAGCTCTGACAACTTAAGTAAATGTTTCAAGTTCGAGCATTTATGTACACAAAATTCTGATTTGTTAGAGTCAATCCTTCAATACCCAATTACTAACATTTTTCTACATATAAAAATAAAAGGAAAAGAACATTCCACAGAAAAATTTAAATTATTACAAGTCGTTTTGCACTTTCTTATATTGAACATTATTCAATTATTTGTAGAATAATTTAATAATTTAAAAAATATTACTCCCTTCCAAGGATAAATATTAATGTACTATATTTTAATACTTTGAACCATATTATTCCAATATATCTATATATATACTAGTCCTCGTTAGGAGCGGGCTACGCCCCTCGGTCATAAGATTTGATATTTAGATGGTGACGATAATCTCATAATGGTGTGATTGTTTCAATTGTCTCATATAGAATTAACTACATCTGATAGCCTTAACGATACAAAAATCTAAGGGGACAAAATGACATTTGTATGTTCAAATATTAGTTTAATGTAGGACAAAATTTGAAGTAAATAAAACAATTAACTTTTATGGCTCTTTTTATGCAAATCTTAACACTGTCAAATGCAAAACTAAAGATATTTGTAATAAATATAAAAAGGAAACGAGACCCACTAATGATATTTGAAGTAAATAGAAAACCAACTTAAGATAATAATAACTGGTATTTGTAGTAAAACAACACACCTTTAAGAGTAAAATGGTCATTTTACGTAGTAAAGTAAAAACCATTAATACTTTCAAGGGAAAGAATGATTTGGGGAATGAAACAAACCACATCGTTTTGCCATTGGAGTGTATTGAAGAAATGGACAAAATAGCGGTATTTGGAGCAAATTCAACATAAATTGAAGGGCATTTAGTCTTTTCAAAAACACCTATCATTCACACATATATATTATGATATATATATATATATATTTTATGTTAACACATAACTCCTTTACTTTAAATGTAGCTATAATGTAGTAGTTACTAATATTAATTTTTATTATGACATGAATTGATAATTGCATGTAAGATCGCCGGAGGCGAAAATAATAACATAATATAAATATGGAATCAACACTTTTAATCTAACTATATTGTACTTATTTGTTAAATGGAATAACTTATTAAAATAAATGGAGCGATTATTATTAATTTGTATGATGTTAGTTGGCTAATTAATTAGGTTTGGACTTTATGGCGTGAAAGCAAAAGGGGCACTAATTGATTTGATATGTTAAAGTAGCCTTAAAAATGGGCAAAGAACACAAATCGAAAAAGCTATGAGCCCAACATTGAAGAAAAGAATGACTTTACTTGCCTAATTTTTCCTATATTTCTTTATATATAGTCCATTTCGAATACATACTATTATGCAATTATCTAAGGTCCTGTTTGGAAATTAGCTGTTAGCTGTTAACTGATTCTATGAGTAATAATTAGTTAAAATTAGCTGTTTGCCAATTTTGAGACTAACTTTTTGCCTAGAATAAGTTAAAATTCAAAATGATGCTATTTGCAGCGGTTTAAAAAAGAGCTGATTAAACACTGCTTTAAGTTATTTTGTCTTTTTAAATAAGCTAATTTAGTTCAAATTGCCTAGAATAAGCTAATTCCATATAGCTGTTTTGCCAATCAGGGCCTAAGTTTTCACATTCATTATAAATATTTCATAACACACATAGGGGATGTTTGGGAGTGAGCAGATTGGAAGAGCATATTGTCTCACAATTCTCTCTCCGAATTCGCTATCCGCTAACTCCCGAACATCCACATAAAAAGTGTTCTTATAGCAATTTAAGAGCATAAAATAGGTCATAGGGAAAAATAATTTAAATTAGTTGAAAAACAAAATACTCAAATTAATAAGCTATATATATTTCTCTCATTAGCATATGATTCCACCATGTCTTCGAAAGGTCCGCACCCACCTCAAAAAGTTTGGTTGAATTAGAATCACAAATTGTTGAATACATAAAAAATTAAGATAAAAATAATAAATTGAAAACACATAAAAATGACCAGTGATCTCAAAACATTTGGGAGCTATGTGTAGTGAAATAATTATGTCAATGGTGTTGGGACTGCGACGTCGGTCACCCTAATTCCAGCATTAGTATGACATTGTTGGTTTTGGGTATAGTACTCACAATTTTGTTTTTGACTTTTTGGATACCTCCCAAAAGACCTCATATTAATGGAGTTAGGTAGACTATTATATTTAGGCCCTGTTCTCTAGGTCTGAATTTGGCCGGTCTGATCTGAATTTTATAAGATCTGGTCTAATCTGATATGAATTTGTTTAGTCTGGTCTGAATGTTTCTGGTTTGATCCGATTCTATCTGGTCTGATCTTATCTTATCTTATCTTATCTTATTATTATAATGATTTGATCTGATCCGGTCTGGTCTGATCTTAATGTTTCTTATCTAATCTGGTTAGATCTGATTTTAATAAAAATAAGTAATAAGTTATAAAAATAAGTCTTAGAAAATGGTGCCTTAGAGCTACATTTCTCTATTCTTCGATGTGGGACTAGATTTGATACCCAATGATTGGAATTTTTGCTTGGTGGTATGCAGATGTGAAAATTTCAATCTGGAAATTCATGAATCAAATTGATGCGATAAAGGTGAACTTTGTTCAAACTGTTAACTGTATGGTGGTTTATTAATTGAATTATATGAATATTTTTTTTTGGTAAACATTGACACCTAAATGTCGGCAAAAGTATATGAGAACTCAATTATACAAATTATAAAGGGAAGGAATAGAAGGCCGGACGAGAATCAAATCCTCAATCTATGGTTGGAAGATATGGAACATGACCACTTCAAATCCATTCCCGAAATATATGAATATTAAATATTCCGCTTCAATTAATTATCTTTTAAATTATTTAAAAAATTTATGAATTAAATGTTTACTCAGTCAAACAAATCTTGATTTAATCTTACACATTGTTTAAGAACATTATAATTTAATAGGTTAGAACTTGACTAACAGCTTTGGGAGTTAGGGTGTGTGGAGGAATTTTTGTAATACATGAATACAATTAAATGATTGGGTAAATTAATAATTTAACACTTATGTCATTAGCGTGTAAATTAACTACTACTCCCTCCGTCCCATTAAAAGTGGCTACATTTGATTTTGACACTGTTCATTGTTTAACTTTGACTCAATTTTATTGTTTTGATACAAAAAGAGAAAAATAGTCAAGTGTGGTCTTGCTAGAAGCTTCTAATCTAATCGTATAGTTTTAAAATATATATTTTATATAATTTTTACTTATACCGATTTTGAGATATAAAACGTTCAACAACTGTATTGGAGTTTGTGCAGAAGAGAAAGTGACCACTTTTAATGGGAGGGATTGAGTACTATTTTTTCGTAGCTTGTTTTTAGTATTTTTATTTACTCCTATTTATTTATTTTTAAGTGTGAAAGGTGGGTCGAATCCTTTTCATTCTTTTCATTCAAAGAATTGTGTCGTATGATACATTCCAACAATGTCGTTGGCCATAGCTTTCCAAATGTGTTTTCAGGTGGACATGTTAAATGTTCAACGCCTAATGTCGCATTTCTACCCCTAAATAGAAGATCGACCACCATATTCGATTCCCAAATAACAAAAGAGAACCTTACTTCCAAGTTCCAAACAGGCATAATGATTAATACAAGTATCTTACAAATGAATAAACCTAACTAATGAATTGTTCAAATTAAAGTTGGGATAATTGTTGTGCAATTAAACATATAGTATGTGACATGTGCTTAGATTCCAATTAGACATCCTTATAACATAATTTATCTACAAATTATGTCCAATTGCTGCATGCCAAAAAGTCACGAGCAAGATCACCTGCGGGTGCAAGACATCACGTGATCCCCAACAACAATTATAGGAGTAGATTCCAATCGTCTTTGTTTTTTTTTTGTTTTTTTTTTTTAAATTTCTTTTTATTATTCTCAAAACAATTAAAATGTCCCAATAAGATTTAAATAAATTGAGTGGTCGTGTTTTCAGGAAAAATATAAGTGAATTAAATTAAAACGACTTAAAGACTTCGAACCAATAATGTCTGCCATAGGGGGTTGGGGACTTACCCTAGCGGTCAAGTCCCCGTCTCCCAACCATAGGTTGGGGGTTCAATCCCCACCCGGCCCAATATCCCTCCCCTTTATCCCCTTTGTAATTTGTGTGGTTTGGGCTCCCACACACCTTTGCCGACACATGAGTGTCACGTTTATCAAAAAATAATGTCTGCCATATAATCCCATCAACCCGCCACAAAGATTCAGTGGAATTAAACATTTGAATTGTGCAAAAATAAATACTAAAATATATATTGACACTAATATACTACTACCACTATGAACTTTTAAATTTATCTTCATCATACTATTAGATAATAATGGAGTATTAGATTTAGTTAGTTTTTTTTAATTTTCATTTTCTTTATAAATGTTTTTATAAGATTTTGAACTCAATCACTTCTTAGGAAATTAATGTCTTCACTATTAGATTACACCATTTCATTTGTAAAATTAAAATAACTATAGATATTTGTATAGGAGTACAATTTATTATTGGACACATCCAAGTGTGCTATATTACAATGTTTAGCAAATTAAGGCATGGATTTAACAATTTGAACCCTAATCATATGTATAAGCACATTCGCTCAACCTATCCAATTATTTTTCATTTTTTAAAAAAAGGAAATAGACATAAATTCATTTCATTTTTTTTTAGAAACAATAAACTATTTTAATTAACGAAAATTATAGAATGAGGTCATTTGGAAGCCAGCATATCTGCTATTATAACATTCCAACAAGTATTTAAAAATGATAAAATAAGAATGAGTAAATAAATTTGAACTAAAATAAAAATAAACCCTGCTAATATTGCAGGCTTGATCTAGATCCAGATCTAAGCTTAATTTGTACTAGCATTTCTTTGTCATATTGAGGTGTAATTTAATCCCAAAAAGGGGTGGGAAGAAAATTCCAGAAATTAAACAATTTAATAATAGTAGTACTGAATAAACATATCTGGTAACATATGTAAGGAAAAGTTACTTGCAGCATATAAAGGCCACAGACTCACATGCATAGCCATTAACTTCCTCACTGATGCAGATTCACTTCTCAGTTCTCACATGTCACTTATTATTACATCATGCCTTGCCCAGTTGCCCCTGCTTCCTTCTCTGGAGCTCCCAGGACTCTCCATTGGTGCACCTGCACACATAAAAGGAAAAGACATTCAAAATGCATTAGCTAAATATGATTACTCTAAATGTAATCAGGATTTCAAATTTTCTACTAGTA
This sequence comes from Hygrophila difformis, assembly GCA_030278955.1. NCBI lineage: Eukaryota > Viridiplantae > Streptophyta > Magnoliopsida > Lamiales > Acanthaceae > Hygrophila > Hygrophila difformis. Next base: position 5,612,249 of record JAOANR010000012.1, read on the forward strand.
TTTCTTAAATGTGCCAACTGCCAACACCTTTAAACAACAGCATTCTCATAAAATCAGCATTTGTTGAATTTCTGGACTTCTGGGTCCCCGGAGCTTCCAAGAACCATCCTCCTTGCATCTTCTTAACTCAGGAGTCAGGATATTTAGAATGAATAGAAAAGAAGGGAGAAAAAAAGAAAAACCCATTTCAATTCCCACCCCAAACAGGCCAATGGCCAAACTCCATCCCCATTCCTTCCTCCTCTTCCTGCATCAACAAATCCCAAATATTTTAGTATAATAATAATAATACATGTACACACAGACATACACATGTGTGTGTGTGTGGAACCAACATGATGGGCTAGCTAGCTGTTTCTTGGATCCAGAGATTCTGCCACTTTTGAATGAGAGTAGAAACTAGTAGTAAGTAGTAGTATTTTATACACTTGTTCTCTACTCCATTATCCCACAAGGAGGCATGATTTGGCTGTTGTCCTCCAAACATTTGCTCAATCCAATTCCCAACTCCCAAAACTCTCCAATCCCTAATCACCTTCTCTTCTCCCTTCCCTTTGCCCTTTGCCTCACATTGGACTCTGCACCACACACCGCCTACTTGTCCCATTTTTCTAATGCCTGTTTATCATCATTGTCCATGGCATTGGCTTTGGCCCATGTTTCTCATCTTCCTTCATTCCCCAGTTTCCTCCCTCAATCCACAAGGACAGACACTTCTGTCCTGGAAGACATCCTGGGATGGAGGATCACTTGATCCCCTCAGCAATTGGGATTCCACAGATGAAACTCCCTGCAGATGGTCCGGCGTCGTCTGCAGCTTCAAGAATGAGGTCGTGGAGATCAATTTGAGGTACATTGATTTGCTCGGAGGAGTTCCTGCCAACTTCAGCTCTTTAAAGAGTCTGAGCAAGCTTGTCCTATCAGGAACTAACCTGACGGGACCAATACCGGATGATGTCGGGATTGAGAATCTTCAGGAGCTGAGGGTCCTGGATTTGAGCGACAATGGATTGAGCGGCGAAATCCCCCGGTGGATCTGCCGCTTGCCTAAACTGGAGAAGCTGCTCCTGAATGCCAACAGGCTTGAAGGATCCATTCCGGGGGAGATTGGGAACCTGACAGGCTTGCTGGAACTGACCATCTTTGATAATCACCTGAGCGGCGCGATTCCGGGGAGCATTGGGAACCTGAAGAGGCTGCAGGTGGTTAGAGCCGGCGGGAACAAGAACCTGGAAGGTCCTCTCCCTCCAGAAATCGGGAACTGCACCGGCTTAGTCCTGTTAGGGTTAGCAGAAACCAGCATTTCGGGGTTCCTGCCATCGTCCCTTGGCCGGCTGAAAAATCTCGAGACGCTGGCTATCTACACTTCGCTCCTCTCCGGCCAAATCCCGGCGGAACTCGGCGACTGTACGGCGTTGAGGAATATTTACCTGTATGAAAACTCGCTGACAGGTTCGATTCCGGCGCAGCTTGGAAAGCTTCAGAATCTCCAGACCTTACTCCTGTGGCAGAACAGTCTGGTGGGGATTATTCCCGCGGAGCTTGGAAACTGTCGCCAGTTGATCGTCATCGACGTATCGATAAACTCTCTCACGGGAAGCGTTCCTGAATCGTTCGGGAATCTGAAGCTCTTGCAAGAGCTGCAGGCGAGCCTGAACCAGATTTCCGGCAAGATTCCGACGCAAATTGGGAATTGTACGGCGCTGACACATATTGAGCTTGATAACAATCAGATCACAGGCAGCATTCCTGTGGAATTGGGGAACCTGCCAAATTTGACTCTGTTATTTCTCTGGCAGAATCGCCTTGAGGGCAGCATTCCGTCGTCTTTATCCTCGTGTTACAGGCTAGAGGCTGTTGATCTGTCGCAGAACGGATTGACAGGTCCGATTCCAGGTGGCATCTTCAATTTACAGAATCTGAACAAGCTTCTGTTGCTGTCGAACAATCTGTCCGGTAGTATACCGCCGGAGATTGGGAACTGCTCGTCGTTGATTCGATTCCGGGCCGGCAATAATAAGCTGACAGGAAATGTGCCGTCTGATATTGGGAGGTTAAAGAATCTGAATTTCTTAGATCTTGGATCCAACCGATTGTCTGGGATCATACCGGATGAGATTTCAGGATGTTCGAATCTCACATTTCTCGACTTCCATTCTAATTTTATGTCTGGAAACTTGCCAGGGAGTCTGAATCGGCTAATTAATCTCCAATTTCTTGATGTCTCGGATAATATCATAGAGGGTACATTGAGTCCAACCTTAGGTTCATTGAATTCACTGACCAAATTCATTCTTAGGAAGAACAGGCTGTCCGGTTCAATCCCGAGCCAGCTTAGTTCGTGTTCCAGGCTTCAGTTACTCGATTTAAGCAGCAATGAGCTCGAAGGCCCGATTCCGGGGAGTTTGGGAGAGATTCCAGCACTAGAAATCTCCCTGAATTTGAGCTGCAATAAGCTCTCAGGACCTATCCCCAAGGAGTTCACTGATTTGGACAGGCTGGGAGTTCTGGACATTTCTTACAACCAGCTCTCCGGGGATCTTCATTATCTAGCATTCCTACAAAACCTAGTAGTTCTCAATGTCTCCCACAACAATTTTGTCGGGCGCGTGCCTGAAACGCCGTTCTTTGTCAAGCTGCCACTCAGCGCCTTAGCAGGCAATCCTGAGCTCTGCCTTTCCAGGAAAGGATGCGACGATGGCAATGCTGCCAAGCATGGGAAGGCTGCGCGGATAGCAATGGTGGTGTTGCTCTGCACGGCGTGTGTTTTGCTGCTTTCTGCGCTATACATCATCCTCGGAGGAAGAATTCAGGGATCGAAGGCCTACAAGCATGATTCGGATATTGAGGAGGATTCGGAGCTGGGAGGCCCCTGGGAAGTCACATTGTACCAAAAGCTGGACCTGTCAATCATCGACGTTTCCAAGTGCTTGACGGATATCAACATCATAGGGCACGGCCATTCAGGAATAGTGTACCGAGCAACACTCCAATCTGGATCCACCATAGCTGTTAAAAGGTTCCGTGCATCGGATAAGCACTCAGCATCCACATTTTCCTCAGAGATAGCTACATTAGCCCGTATCCGCCACAGGAACATTGTCAAGCTGCTGGGATGGGCTGCTAACAGGAAGACTAAGCTCCTGTTCTATGACTACTTGCCTAATGGCACATTAGGTTCATTGCTGCACGAGGGGCGCGGGGAAAGAGTCGACTGGGAGATCCGATTCAAGATAGCGTTAGGTGTAGCCGAGGGCCTGGCTTATTTGCACCACGACTGCGTGCCACCTATACTCCATCGTGATGTGAAGACACATAACATACTGCTCGGGGACAGATACGAACCGTGTTTAGCAGACTTTGGGCTTGCCAGGTTTCTTGAAGACGAGACAAGTTCATTTTCGTCGAGCCCTCAGTTTGCAGGATCATATGGATACTTTGCTCCAGGTAATTTCCTGCTTCACCACCCATTAGTCCAATCTGCTTTTTTTTTTTTTTTTTTCCAGTATCCTACATATGTTCAACTTTTGTTAATCATGATGCTTTTTTTGCAGAGTATTCATCCATGCTAAAGATAACAGAGAAGAGCGATGTATACAGCTTTGGTGTCGTGCTTCTAGAAATCATAACAGGGAAGAAACCGGCCGACCCCTCATTTCCCGAGGGACACCATGTGGTCCAGTGGGCAAGAGATCACCTAAAGAGCGAAAAAGACCCTGTCGACGCCATTGATCATAAGCTCCAAGGCCATCCAGACACACAAGTACAAGAAATGCTGCAAGCCCTCGGGATAGCCCTTCTTTGCACCAGCAACAGGCCAGAGGATCGTCCCATGATGAAAGACGTCGTGGCCTTACTCATGGAAATCAGGCACGAGCACACATTGGGCTACGATCAAACTCACAAACCCGCGATTGCCAAACCGTCAGGAACCCCTCCTCAGATATCACTCCTCCAAGGGTCCAATAATTTCTCACTTGAAGACTCATCTTCCTCAACTAGTTACAGCATGAGGCACAAGTAGAGTATGCCATTGGCACTGTAAAGAGTTAAGATAGGGTTAGTTTCTCGGTTAGTACCTAGTGTCTAGTGAGGAGGAGACCAAGGTAGGAAACAGTGGCCTAGCAGCTAGCAACATAACTAAATGGCAAGACATTGCACGCAAAATGTCACATTTTTCATTGTACATTGACCCTGTTAGAATGCTCTATACACATCTCTTAATCAGTCATTTCAAGGACAAAAGCAGCACAAGGATATGCCCTGATGGTCCAACATGCCTCATTCTTGTTTCTATTCTCCAAGTTAAATGCACACTTCATCATAATTGAAAAATAAAAATACAAATCATAGTACACCACATATGGTTTGTAGGGACTCAGTCTATTCCCAGCCACAACATTTCAAGCCAAGGCAACAATCCCACATCCCTATCCAAAGCCAAACCAAAATGGTTAATGCCAATCATTCAACTTCAACCAGATTGACACACACAGTAGAAAAAACAAACAAACATCAGTGCTCTTTCACCAAGCACCATTTGGTTAAGAAGTTAGAAAAAGGAAGGAAAAAGGGAAGTACAAATTCCAAGTTCCAACGCCTCTTTATTACAGGCATAGCAACAACAATCTTTTCAAATGAAAAGATACCTTTTTCCTCAATGCTGCAGACAGAGTCAGAACCTTTTACAAGTGAATGGAGCCCCACATGGGGTTGGGTTTAGATCTGCTGGTCTAACTGCTATATTTCCAGTACAGATATGTTAGTAGAAAATAAAAGAGGCAATAGAAAGATTCCCAACTTGGATTACAAGAACAGTATCCCCTTCATTGCAAGGGTTCCACCACATGAGTTATATGACAAGCCACATGGCTCTTTCGGAAAGGGTAAGCATCACTTTTTCACAGTCAAATTCAATATTGTACGCCTTCCCTCCTGCATTATACATTTATTCAACCAAGCACTTTAGATATTGAAATTTATTTTTTCAAATAGATCATTTACTGGTGTGTTCTTTGTCTGTTGCTGTCATATACTCGAGACTTCGAATTTTAGTTACCATACACTGTTTTATTACACTATAAACGATGCTCTTTACAGCAAATAGCAAACTAGAGTTACTTGTGCTTTCAATTATTACAGACGACAAAAATTTTATGCTAAAAAGAGTAAATACCATATGGTGCTATGCATATTAAAATGAGAAACTCTAGACAGGCCATTGAAATGTTTAACACCACCCCTTTATCACTTGTTTTTAATAGATTAATTGTGGAGAACCAAGACTGCATTGACAAGTTTCGGATAAGATTGTGTATTTTTAAATATGTTTCAGAAAATTTAAAATAATTTTAATCCTGGATTTTATTTATTTTCAATTTACGAATTAATGAAAGAAATTTAAGAGTACCTAAATAATTTACACTTTAAACTTTATATTCAAATTTAATTTAATTTTAGGAAACAGACACTAAATCTAATTATGCATACCATGTTAGTCGCATTTTAAGGTTTTAATTTTAGCTTTTCTTTATGAATATCCTCATGTTAGTATAACTGTATAAGATCGAATTTTATGTGAAAACTCCTAATTAGATTATGAATATCTCATGTTATACCAAAGAAATCTATACCATTTGCATTGGTGCCTTTAATATTCAAACTGTTATTACTCAGCAATACACAAATAACATGTAAGTAGAATCTTGTAATTTAAAAGCTGAATGCTCCCAACAGAAACAGAAAAATGGAAGAAAATTAACTCTACACAATTATGACCAAAATATTAAACACTACACACTGACAATTGAGTGAAGTTCAAGGGGAGAAGTGGAGAACCGTCAAACAAAATCAGTAATAAGAGAACCTTTAAATGCCTGAGAAGTTCTGTTGGTGAACCAGGAAGGCGCTACACATATTCTTTTCATAAAAAAGTAATGCCCAAACCTTCCCAATTGAACGAAGGTAGACATTGCCATATAATTGCAGTAATGATGTGCCAAGGTTACTTCATGTAAGGAGCTTGTAAGCATTCCAATGATTCCTAACCCCATCAAGAAACGGTAGTGCCATTTTGGGATCCCCTGTGACTGCCACAGGACCATGCAATGAAATTACAATTACAGCCAAATATTGAAACATGGATGGAAGCCACAAAGAATTCAACTGCTTGACAGCAGTATGTTAGGGACGAAGCATTTTCAACTATAGTAATAATAGCTCGCCCAGGCAAACAACACGTCTATTTGGATTGAGCGCAGACTGAATTGCTGATGTTATCTCTAAGGAAATTTACAGACACTGTTTTGCTGATGTTTATTTCATTGACGCTGCAGGTGCAAACCTAGTAAATGAATGCACACTTCACCAATTGGAGTCGTGTCTCTAGAAAGCCACTTGGAATTTCAATTTCCTCCGATAAACATCTAGATAATTGAAATGGCACACTTCTGAGCAATCCTGTAGACCTACCAAGGTCTTGACATAGAGTTGATATCCAGTTGACCTATTTGGGACCACGGTCTTGTCTACTCCTTATCACTTTCTGTTCTCCATTGTTCATCATCAAGGGAAATGTCATCTGGTGGATCAAAAACAATCATGCTAGGGAAGAGCTCCAAAAAGTCATCCTTCAGCTTCTCCCTCAATTCAGGGTATGGGATTAGCCCTTTTAATATAACACGATATGGCAGAGATAATGGAGGTTCTGGCGAACATCTCATTTCATCATATATTCTCATTGCTTCACTTGGTGACCCACAATCCAGAAAGGCTCTAATAAGGTCGCCAAACGTATGCTGATCAAAAAGGACATTTTCTCTCTTTAAGTCATCCCACACCATCCTTGCTTCATCAACCTTCTTGTTTCTAGCTAGCATCATGAGCATATCCCGGTAGAAAAACATATCTGGTCGGTACCAAATTTCTTTCCGCACCACATCATATAACTGTCACAGAAATATAAAAATACATCAGTGATCTGCAATCTTGGTACATTTTGTCCCCACAAATTCAAAAGGCACACAGTTCTGAAAAATCTCGAAATATTAGAATGAAATTCAGGCAGCTCATTTCACAACTTCTTTGGATACCCATAAATTGCTTTAAAGCAGACAAGTGGTTTCAAAGAAGCTGTTTAAAATCTCATAGAATGGCATAAAAAATTCGAACATCGCAGATCTTCCTTATTTCATCTATCTCTCGAGTGCAATTGCGCACATGCCATCCTTCTACACAAGAACAATATCAATTTGTTTCTTTAGGTCTCTCCCACAATTAGGTCAGTCCACATTTCAACAAAGATGGGAAAATAATACCAATATATATCAGTTCTGCCCGACCCACACAGTCCAGTTAATAGTTGCTAAACAGACCTCCAAATTTATCACTGGAATGGTTCCAACATGATGTGACAACTATGCAACAGGCCTCCTGTTATAATATTTGCTATTCTTAGGTAGGGCTAAGATCAAGCTCAACCATAAGTCGAGTATCTAATTTTGAACTCGAGCTTGAGCTTGATTGTGCTTGAACATGATTACTTTTGACAATTAAAGTAAAAGATAACTTACAAAGTTAATAGGTTGATTGGAATTTGAATTGGATAATTAAAAATTCAAGTAATCAAGTACCAAATTTCGATACTTGAACTTGACTGGAACAATAAACAAGTAGGTGGATTTTGAGCTCTATCTCCCCATGTGAGTTTATGTTGTTTTCTTCTGAGTCATGCATCGAGGGAGCTCAACTTGCTTGGCTTGTAACTCACACCTACTTCTCAGGTTAGTGAAATACATTATACTTTGTACTATTAATTAAGCATTCCATAACCCTAGAGAAGCTCACAATCACCATTTATCTCATATGACCATATAGTATTGCATCAAGGAGTATACAAAGGCCATAGCATAATGTGACCACATAATCAAATTCAATCACTAATCAAATGAGCAAAGAGCAAACATTGCAAAATGTAACCACATGTCTAACTCAAATCAGCAGCATCCTTGTCTAACTTCTATGGCATTCTCACATCCAAACTAATTGAGCACAATGTTGATCACACCATCAAGAGCCAAGAATTCTCCACAACAACTACACACCACAGTCAAAACCGGAATTAACTACAGAACACAAGGTCCTTTTCATCAAAGCTAAATTCCACCAACTGAACGAAAAAGCGTAACAAATTAAGAGAAAAACTGGACCTTCATGGAGAGTTCGACGAGGTTCTGACGCTGAAACTCCGCGAGGACCGCAACAAGGTCGGATTTGAGAAGACGGGAAACATGCGTCTTCATGAACCGCTCGAACCGCACCGGGTGGCATTGCAGGCGCTTGAGCTCCTTCGCCACCATTAGTCCCTCCTTTCCCATCTCCTTCTTCCGCCGCCATATCGACAAGCTAGGTTTAGAGGCCGGTCCGGTGACGACATGCCGAATATTGATTGAACCGCGGTGAGGTTGCACCGGAAGCCCGCGTGCGGCCCGCCGCAGCAAATCCCAACCAAGACGCCACATTTACAACCAGTATGACGAGAAGCTGTTCGCCAAATACATATACTCCAATAAAATCGCCCTTATAAAATAAAATCGCTTTTTTAAACAGGCGCTTTTTTTTTTATACAAAGCACAAGCAACAGAAACGAGGGTTAAAATCAGCTATGGCGGAAAGAGGGAAAACGGGCCTGATAATTGGGGGAGAGGTGGAGAAGGTGAGCAGTAAGGGATTAAGTTACCGCGATTTTGTTGAGAAATACTTGTCCGGAAACCAGCCCGTGATACTCACGGGGCTGACGGACGAGTGGCGAGCCTGTAAAGACTGGGTGTTCGATGATGGAAAGCCCAATCTCCGGTTTTTCTCCGAGCACTTTGGCGGGTCCAGAGTCCAGGTAATGGTAATTACACATTGTGCGATAAGGGACGAAGGAAAAGAAAATGGTTAAATTTCTTAGAAAATTGGGCAGGAATATTACTTAAAAGTATCAAACATAGGCAGATTATAGATAGTTTGATTGATTCCTTACATGTCATTGGTAGGTTGCGGATTGTGGTACGAGGGAATTTACGGATCAAAAGAAGATTGAAATGTCAGTTTCTGAATTTATTGATAGTTGGGTAAATACTTTAGGACCTGATAATGGTGAGGGTGATGGCAGGTTGATGTACTTGAAGGATTGGCATTTTGTTAAGGTATGCCGTATGTCTTCTTTAAAGCTGTTATCTGCTTTTATTTTTGTTTTTATGTTGAACTTGTATTCTTGCCAAACTACAGAGCTGGGGAAGAGCTTGTTAGAAAAAACTAGTCTTGCATGCTATCAAAGGATATCCTAGATTGATTGAATAAATTGGCCTTTGGCCTCCTTTTCCTACCGTAAGAAAAAGGATCCTAAATTGAGTGATTTGAGTTTAGAGTCAAAATAATTTTAAATATATATAGTATTATCTTAAAAATATTTAAATTATTAATTTCAATCGATTTAATTTTAGTGTATGTGTTAAATTTCTGCCACTTATAATATGGACTTTAGATTCATATGATTTTATCAAATACTCTATACACCAAGTTCAAAAGGCAATATGATGTTATGAATTTACATACTACTAAGGTTTCATGATTGCACTTGTCTGATAAACATACTCATTATTGAATCAATTAATTATTGGATTACTGTTTTGTTGATAAAAGCTCTAATTTTGTGGAGTTGTCACGTCTCCTGTTATGTTGAGTGATTTTAGCAAGGACTTATCTATTCTTCATAACTGATTTTTGGATGTGAATGTGTTGTGGATGATTAATGACAGTCATGTAAAGATGTATCACTGATTCGTAGGTCCCTTGTTGATAAAATGTTATGTAAAAATGCTTTATTGTAACTTGTAAGGAGAAGGTATATAGTCCTTTTGTCTTTAAACTGAATAAATTTTAGTTGATAAAAAATGGGTAAACCACAAAATCCATTTCATTTTGGGGAAGCATACTGTTTTCTTATTTGGTAGGTGTCAAATATGGTTCTTTATGTTGTTTCCCCAGCTGTAATAAACTTAATTCACAGTTCTTTGTTTAGCTGTTCTGCATGAAACATTTGGCATTATGGGATCTGAAGAAAAAGGAGAATTATAAGTCCCTTTCTTTTCTTCTTTCTCCCAGGTCCTGTTTCTTTGCTCTATGGATGAGACATGTCTAAGCTTGGCGCTTTCAAGATGTATTTCTCTTGATACTATATATCTAAGTTTATTAAATGATGTTACGAGGCTTGACACTTCAGATAAAAAATTCATTGGCTAAAACAATTTTGATCTAAAACAATTTTGATCTGTTGTTTTGCAAATTGAACACTGCAGGAATACCCAGACTATGTTGCATACACCACTCCAATTTATTTCCTTGATGATTGGTTGAACCTCTATCTTAATAAGTACCGTATGCATGTGGATCCAGACATTTACCAAAAGGCAAATGAAATTAGTTGCTCGGACTATCGTTTTGTATACATGGGAGCAAAAGGTTTGAGAATAAACTCAGGAAACATTTTATGCTGGGAAGTTTTTCTAGGGTTTCTTACCAATCCTCTGAAAATTTCTGTGTATGGGAAATTATTGTGATATTTTCTTATCCTAGTGCAGGTACATGGACACCTCTTCATGCAGACGTTTTCAGATCATATAGTTGGTCAGCGAATGTCTGTGGCCGGAAAAAATGGTATTTTCTATCCCCAGACCAACACCACCTTGTGTTTGACAGGTACTGACACTACTTGTCAACATGTTTTTTCTTTGAGATTTCATATAATGATTAAGCAGGAGTCATGGGGGAAGAAAGGAGTCATCCTCAGTGGCGAAACTAGGATTGTCCTTAAGGGATGGATAGTTTCCATTAAAAAATTGTCACAAAAACAAAAATATTAATGTTAGCCCTTATAGTGCCAATGTTGGCGCCTGCACCTGTTTTTGAGGGGCTGAGGCCACTTCATAGCTATACAAAATTTCGCCACTGATCATCCTCCTCTGTCCCTCTTAATCCTTATTGAGTCTACACTTCTAATTCCTGAATATGTAAAACATGATTATGTACATGCTTTGTGCTATTGATTTGGATAACCGCTGTTATAATATGATATCAAAATAAGGAAGTGCGAAGAGTCTATGTCCAGTTGCTTAAATCGTAAGATTTCTGAATATGTGTGTCACCTTCAGTTTAAAAAGAGATTAATGTTAAAATAGGCCGCTATGAGGATCTATTTCTGATTTTAACTTTAAGCCACTAAAAACTCAATTATTGAAATAGGCCAACTCAAGTGTTGTAATTGGCTCATAAAAAAAAAGTGTTGTAATTGGAAAAATAGGCAAATTTTCCGGTTTTGGGCTAAAATTTTACAATACACAACCCTCATAGTAGTCTATTTTAATATTAATCTCATTTAAAATGAATGTATTATTTTGGTTCTGGAATGTAACTTTAGCTGTACTTTGTTTTCTTTAGATATATGAAGTCTTCTGTCTATGACATCTTTGAAGATGTTTGCAAATCAAAGTACCCTGGATTTGAGAAGGTATATATCAAATTCAGATTAAGTGCTGCTCTTTTCTAAAGCGCTAATATTGCTTTCATGGAAAATGTTCATACAGAATTAATTAGAATATTTGCGTTGTCCAGGCAATCTGGTTGGAATGTACTCAGGAACAAAATGAAATCATTTTTGTGCCAAGTGGATGGTACCATCAAGTTCACAATTTGGTACACTTGACTATCGACGCTTGACTAAAAATTTATCTATTTAGTATGTATTTTTATTATGAATTTATGCTTTTGTAATGGACTAAGTTGAATTGAGGATGAATATTGTTGGTTTGTTCAATGAACTAAATGAACAGCTTCATTTACTACTTAATAGATTATGTAAGTAAACTTCCACGCCTTTGAAACTTACTCATTTTCTTTAGCATGGTAAGTTCAATCATGCAGGTGTGTTGAAGATCTCTTTTCTTGCCAGAGAAATATCCAGATAAGGCTAGCTAGATACCTTTACAGTTGCACGAGAGGCTTTCTGATTCGGTCATCATTTCAGTGCTCTAGTCCTTGGAAGCTTCTTATTTGCTTTCTAATTTGTTTGAATTTGCACATAAGCTTATTGTCAGTCTGTACTGTTGGATATGAGAGTAATTCGAATAATTCCAGTCAAGGGAGAGCAGTTCTTGCATGCAAACTAAGCTTTGTCTGCACATCATGCTATTGTGATCTGACAGATCTACTAGTTTAACCAATGATAATTACCAGTAGATTTATTTCTTTGGATGTGTGCAGTGCGTACTGATTGGAGGTAGTTGATATGATATCTGACATGATTTTATCTGTTACTTAAAAGACACTAATTCCATCTATTAATGATTTTCAGGAGAACACAATATCAATCAATCACAATTGGTTCAATGCCTACAACATTTCTTGGGTGGTAAGGATTTCCTGTATAAATATTATGCCGGTGACAGTCCTACATAATGTTTAATCAACTTATGTTTCATTTATAATCACAATATGCCATCTTGCCTCAGTGGGAATTGCTTTTGAAAGAATATCAAGAGGCTAAGTACTACATTGAAGATATTAGGGACATATCTGACGATTTTGAGGCACTCTGCCAGAGGAATCTTGCAGCTAATGCAGGTAAGCCCTAGTTCTGATTAACAACAAATATTACTTATCACTGTAGAGTAGCACATTCTTTTGGAAGCTCTCAAGGTTTCAAACTTTAGGTGTACAATCAAGAATATTATGGAGTCAATAATGGCTCTCGCTGTCTTCAAAGCATCAATTACTTTTATTATGGGATATTTTGATTAAATCATGCAACTTTGGCTCATTTTCTCGTTTTGCTCTGATATTGACCCATACCCAATTTTTGAGAACTGACCTGAACTTGTTGGTAATCTTATGCAAGAGGATATTGACCTGCTGCCAACTTTCACAATGAGTGTTAACATCAGTAGTTTGGTTTTCCTAAAATTTTCATTCTTTCTTTTGTTTGGCTCCTTTTCTTTTCCAGGCATGGATTTCCAGGATTTTTTCATTTTCATCATTCGACTTTCCTTAGCCAACATAATCCTTCTTTATCAATTAACAAGTGATGCAAAAGCTATGAGGATGGGTTCCTCTCAAATAACTCGCCATTTACTTTTCAACCTCAAAAGCATCCAATCTGTGGCGCTCAAGATGAAATCTGCATACACATCAGAAGACTGCAGTAATTCTATTATTAATATCATGGAAAACATCGATGATAATTCATTTATGGATTTCTGCAATGCGCTGGGAAGGTCTTGCTGCATGATGTATGACAACATAGAGACAGATTTTGATCTGAATCTAAATTTACTGGATCAACTCAGTCTGTTTCCCCTTTGTGGTTCTCTTATCCATAACTCCGACGAGCTAGTTACATTTTTAGAATCTGCAATCAATCTAGTCCAAACTGAACATTGCAATGCAGTGTCTGAAGAAAACTGCTATGTATAAAATAGTTGTCAGGATGCACATCAAGAACACGTGCTTTTTGAAGATTCTTGTATCATGTGAGGTTGTTACAGCATTGAAGGTATGCCATCTAGATTTGCAATGTGAACCTATGGTTTAATCAGATTTTTGACCTGTTTTAAACCGCCACCCTCTCCTTGACATTGTCATTCAAACAATGTGTTGAATAATATTAATTTGATTATCCTGTTTATGCATTCAACAACCTCGGCGACTAAAATAACTCAGTAGCAGATTGAACTGCCAATTAGAGTTTATGCAGAAGTAGTTTCTTATTAATTCTTCTATGAATTTGAAAAAAGCCATTTGTTTATTTGGGTTTTTTGCTGGGTGTTAATTGTTTTGACTAGTAGTTAAGAGTTTGTTGGAGCATCTCTGCACAAGCACACTTCCCCAAAGTAGTGAATTTCAAAGCTGGTGGGGGTGAGTAAACTGATTCTTGATTTCTTCTATATATAGTAGCTGGACAAGTAGTTGCAACTTGCTAAAAAATAATGACAGCCACAGACAGAGTTCACTTAACATTGACACTGACATCTTCTTTTCTCAAAATTTTTGAGTAGATAAGAACCCATCTGCACAGGGCATTGTGACCTGTCTTACATCATAAGGGCGTAGACTTTGAACTGATTTGGGTAACTGGTGTCAGATCATGTAATATACTCATAAGTCACTATGGTTAAATAAGTATCTTTTGTGATGAAAGTTCTTACTTCTTAAAAGGGTGTCGCTCAAATTGTACAATAAATCTGAACGCTTAGGGAAGACTGGTTAATTTGGAGCTCTTATTAATTAGTTTCTCTGTTCTTTTTAAGTCATTGTTATGGTTCAGCTAAATTCTGAGGCATTACATCAACCTTTTTTTTTTCATCCCATATTTGAGTTATTGGAAATTGAATGTGGTGTGGAAACCCCCAGTTTGAAGGTGCAGATTCACATTAAGGGGTTGAGAGTTTGATGCAAAACAAAAATGATTGAAATAGTTTTTGTTGTCTTTCTCATGATTGTTTAATTATTAGTGTTTTTGTTATTATTATGTCTTGTAAAACCCACAAATTTGTTTGTTTAATTTACATATGGGATTCTTGGACATTACTGAATTTTCTGTTCATAACAAACAAAACCTGCATTGGTGGCCTAATCAATCATAACTGAGATACACTCCCTGTCCAGTGCCCCCCACCCTCTGTCTTTTATTTACTGGCGTCTCTTTGGTAGTTGTGCTTTTTTCCCGGCCCTTTGCTGTTGCATACCTTGTCTGCAACCTGGTTTTGTGTCTTCTTCAAATTGGATGGTGCTTGTTTGGATACATTTTTTTTTTTTTTTTTTCAAGGTGGAGAATGTAAGTTGTTCATCGGAAAAGATACAATTTCAATTTGCCAGATCATGGTTTAAACATGTTATTCATAAATTGGATTAGGGGTGTTAACGAGCCGAACTGAGACCGAACACTGGTGAGCTCGGCTTGAGCTCGTAAGAATTCGAGCCGAGCTTTGACCGAGCCGAGCATTGACCGAGCTACTTCGAGTCGAGCATTGACCGAGCTTTGACGAAATCGAGCCGAGCTCGAACAATCTCATTTTTCATTTTCACATAATTTATAAAAAAAAATTATTTTTAATATATATTGCATTTAAATTATGTATATTTTATTTAATCTATATATTTAAATAATTTTAAAAATATATTTATAATTTAAAAATTATTTCGTCTATCCCAATAAAATTATGTCATATTTGATCCAGGCACACTTTAACTTTTAATGTTTTATATAACCTCTATATTTGCTAATAAATATATATATGTATAAAATAAATATATTTACTAATAAATAAATACTTCTTTCATTTCACACTCCTTTAAAAGGAGATGCATTAATTGCATAGGGTAGACATGTCGGAAAAATAGTCATAGACTCTAAATTTATTTTATTTATTTTAAAGTCTAAACAAATATAGTATTAGTACAATACATTTCAAAAGACATGTATTGTATGAGATTTGTATTATAAGTTAATAAAACACGAGCCTGTTCGAGAGCTTTTCGAGCCGAACTCAAAGGTGTTCGGCTTGGTTTGTAAATTATTCGAGTCGAACTCGAACTCGAGTCGAGCCTATTCGAGTCGAATTTTGACCGAACTTTGACCGAACCGAGCTCGAACTGTTCGTGAACTACCCTGGCTCATTAACACCCCTAAATTGGATGAAATACCATTAGTATTAAAAAGGTAACTAGTTAGGTATCTTTGATATCAACTTTAAACAGATCTTGTACGTATATTTAGAAGAAATTCATCCAAGAAACTTGAACCAAGAATTCAATAAATGAAATTATTAGAAACAAATAGATAAGGATATTTTGAATCAATTATTGAAAAACACTAATATGGACTTTAATTAGTTAGCCAAAAATCAATGCAGGAGGGGTTTAATTTCCAGCTCTAAAATATCAAAACCACAAACAAACATGCCAAAAAAATTTAAAAAAGAAAGAAAAAATGACACTTCCCAATAATTCTCTATCTCTACATGCAAAATTACATACATCTAATCTAACAACATCAATATTATATGTAAAAAGAAAAGAATGAAAATGAAAGCCCTGAAATAAGAGTCATGGACATCTAGAGTTCCTTCCAGGGCCTCCATAGTAGAAATAATTCCCCCAGGCATTGTTCTTACCAGCCCTTATGTCATAGCAGCTTGGGTGGTCTGCCAACAGGTGCAGATTGGACAGGGGGATCAAACTGTTGTCCCAATCCACCACCTGCAGGTTCCTGAAGTATGAAGCCTTCCCGAATCCTTCATCTGCAAAGTGTCCGCTCCCCATCTGCGTGGACGTGTGAAGCCCCATCGATGATCTGCTGTTCACTATTTCGCCTCCAAACTGGATCATGCTCGCGTGCTGTCGAAGGTGGCTGAACAGGAACGACGGCCAGTATCCCACCAGCAGCCCCGGCCCGAACTCCAGCCACCAGTGCCCGTGCTTCGGGTCCTGCAGTTAGTTGGATATATTATTCAGTGGTTATAAATTAAACAACCAGTTGATGCAATGTTCTTAGTTATTTTATTACGAGAAATTTAAGGTTACAACTTTATTAAAGGCTTGTGGTTAATTGGTCTCAACTCTTACCCGGCCCTTAGCTTTAAATGATTCACACTACTTATTTAATTTTTCGTGTCCAAAATTAGTCATTTGATTAAATTTTTGGTTTCTTGACATCTACTAACTATATTATTTCTGTGTGTACAAATTAAATAGCCACATGAAAAATTAGAATTTAAATAATCGCGACTGACATGTAGTATATCTTAAATTTGTGGATCACTAATTTCTTATAATTAGTATGAAGACCGATCGACATTTATATTTTAAATTTAATTACATTTATATGATTGAGACATTGGAGAAATTTATCCAACAATGTTTAAGAAAGTAACTTTTGCATAATGTACTCAAACCAAGAGTTTATTATATAAACAAGTACACAACGTAGCTATAAGGCATCCAGCTATGTATATAAGGTCTCCAAAAAAAAAGAAATCTTGTCATGCCCTTTGGCAGAAAAGGACAGGAATCTTACATTTTGTTGTTTTATGTTTTTATATTTAGGACAGTGAAGCGAGTTGTACAGATTTAGATTTTAGATAGGTAGTTGAATCTCACTAAAATATCCAATTGTTGTCTCTATGTATGTATGTACTAAAAAATTAGTTCTAAACTAATTGATAATATAACTAATTGAGTATATTTATATGATCAACAAAAAATCTTGCGTTGTAATGCAAAGGGGGGAAGTGATATATGATCGCCTAATTAAACAATTACCTATTGGTTCGTTCACCTAATGGAGAAAAGTACAAAGACGACACCTTGCATTGCATGTAATAATTGAAACACAAACTTGGTTGTCATAACAATATACTGCACATGCAATATGCCTCAATATATTGGAGTATTAAATTATAAATAAATATATATATATATATATATATATATAGTGTGAGATTAAAAACACATGATATATAGAAGTATTACCTTCCATATGGTGATGCCAATGTCGAATTGCTTGCCTGCATAGGATGATCGTGGGGATATTGCTGCTCCAATCGCTATTTTGTTGTTTATTTGGACAAAACCCGAACACAGCAAGTTGTAGCATCCTGTCGCCTGATATGCATCCGTCTGTGTACATACATACATACATACATACATACATGTGTTTTTATTATTAGTTCTCTTTTTAACCATGGAGAGATTATTACTAGAATTCAATCGATTCCAATTGTTGTTACAAGAACTAACCGTCCAATATGTGAAAAACCTTGGATAGCTGTCTCCATACAATTCTGGGCTCACCTGATGATGAGAAGTTGCATTTAATTATTACAAAGGGCTATCATCAGTACTACTCATCCCATTCGTCAAGGATATACATATATATATATATATATATATATATATATTATTTTCGGACAAAAAATGTAACTCAAAAAACATTGCTCAAAAAGTACGTTCAAACTTCATTCTTTCATAGAGGTGATTATAATATTTTATTTGAAATGTATATATATACATATGTACGTCCTTTTGAGTTCACTCTTTTTGCCAATAAAATAATTCTCACTGAATTTCCCTCTCCAGTCTCCTGCAGGCCAGTCAGTTTGTAATGAAAAATGAGTACTACTGTATTTTGAATTTTCTCCCAATTAAGTTCTGTTCTCCTCAAAATCTGCAGCCTACCGAGAAGTACGTACATTGGCAGTTGTACAGTAGAGGTTAATTAATTAAATTTGAGGCAGTGAAAAAAGTAAATGAGTTGAGCAGAGGGCAGATGCTTGAATGATAAATGTCGGCATTACATATTTCCATGTATGGTAATCGATTTATTACACCACAACTAAAGACCATATATCTTGGTTCCAAATGATATATAGCAATAATTATTAGTGATTATAATTTTGTATCTTCTTACCAAATAGTAGTGTTAAAAGTTGTTTTCTAGCTTCAGCTTCGCAAAAAAAAAAAAAATGAAAAAAAATAGTGTTAAAGGTAGAGAACGAACAAACCTGCCATCCAGCTTCAATGGTGTTGAGGTCGTTCCCAAATGTACCCGAAATCAGCCATACTTGCGATAGACTGAACTCGTAGGCATTGGTCACCCGGGGCATCCACACATTTATGCTCGCCCGCGCCCCATAATACTCGTCGCCATTCACAAACGCCACCGCGTGCTGTAATAAATTAGTCGCATACTTTTATTCGTGAGTAATTGCTTGTATAGTATTCGAATTTTGTTCTTGTACTTGATGTCCATTTAGGACATTATCATCAATTGTGGCGACAATTGTTTTGAACCATAATAGTAATACTCATTACATATAGGCAACATATAACAATATTATTATGTCTTTTATTCTTGAACATGCTTATTGTATTTGAAATTTGTTCATGTATACTCATGATGCCCATTTAGGACGACGACGACTAACCTCGTGGTTGCTGCCGGCGGTGTCCCTCCTGGTGCCCCGTCTGATGATCCTTTTTCGCCCGAATCTACGAACGGAATTCGCCCTCAGGACATCTTTCTCCAGTGTCCTTCTTATGGGGATTGTCCCTTCCGGACATGTTTCCCCGGATTTTGTCCACTGCTGCTGTAACGCCTCGAAAATTGCTGACTCGTTGGAATATTCTTGCCCCTTTGGCCGGTCCGGCGCCTCCTGCACTCCTCATTTCTCATTACAACAACATTGTACGTAGCACTCCATGAAAAAGATACAATCTTTATAGTTGTGTATCATTTTCATATTCAAATTGTATCTTTTGGCCTTTCCGGTGTTTGAAAGAATAAATTTATCTACTTTTCGGAGAAAAAGCAAAACAAAAAGAATTACCAGCAGTAGCTTATGGCCTTTGAGCTTAGGATGATCAAATGCTGGTTGGAGGTGCGAATGCACACAATCAATCACATCACCATCAGGGCTCTAAAAAAAAGAATCAGATTAGATCACGCCAAAGAGAACAAAAGAAAATGGACATCAAGTCGTCAGCCAAATTTAACAAACATGTCCTAATCAAACACCAAGAGCTAGTTAATAGCACAAACATCCTTAAAAACATACCTGAATTGTCTTGACAGCAGGTTTATTGATGCTTCTCAAAAAGGCCTTCACCCGCCTGCTGGAAACATGGGTTTTGTTTGGGGTGGTGGTGCAGGCGGCAGGAGGATTTAAGGAAAAAACAATAATAAGGATGAAGAAGAAGAGAACAAGGGAGGAAATGATTGAGGACATATTATTTGAGGATAAGAGTTAGTATTACAGGAGTTTCATGTGTTTGTCTTGTAATGAGAATAATAAGATGATGATCAGTGAATGGAAACAAGAGAGGGATTCTCACTCAATTCATATTCCAAGATTATTTTGTCCTGCAGAGGGGAGGGAGAAGCTGGTGGATTGGATTGGATTAATAATTATTATTAGCAGCTAGGCACCTCCTCTTGAGCAGCAGCAGCAGCAGCTTTCACCAAATCCACACTATATGCCCACCAACGAAGATAAAGTTAAAATTTCAAACAGCCCCATTTGGCAGATAATGGCCTGCAGGAATTAATTGAAACAACATACAACAAACTACTACTTCCTATATACACTACTACTAATAATACCATATAGTAATATCAATATTTTATTTCAATTTTCTCTCTCTCTCTCTCTCTCTCTTACAGTCATCAGTGAGATTCTGGTGATGTCTTGGAGGAAGGGTGGTGTTTCCTTCTGACAGCAAGGAGAAGAGCCATCATCTCTGTTCTGATGAGAGCCCTCATGAAGTATTTAAAATAGCTAGGCTCTAAAGTAATTATCAACAAGTTGGGGTATTTTTGAAGACACAAAACTGGTGGTTGCGGTCAAAACTCTCTCTTTAATTTCTTTTTCATTTTAAGACAGGGACTTTCATGGGACGGTCGGTTCTTGTGGTTTCTGGCAACTCCATGGACCTCAGCTCCTGTCACAATCCACACCGTCCATTGCAGAAACTCCTTTCTTTTTCAGGACTCCTGCATTGGAAAAGTTGATGTATGTATTATTATACCATCGTGCATTAATTTATTTAATGAATTGATGAATTTCGTGGATGTGTTCAGTTAAGCACAATGTGTTATATATATGGGACTAAAAAGTTTGGATACGATGCATGCTGAATGTGTGACGTTTAGTAAGTGCTGTCATGCTGACCCGATGAAAGATATATGGGATATTTAATGGTGTTTGAACTCTTTCGACTCTTTCATCATATATACATACAGAAAACTCATTCAGCACTTTAACAGGAGCTGATTTGTTGAGGGTTGGGAAAGAGCTCCGCTGCTAATACATCTTTTTCCCGGCATGATTCAGCTCGCAAACCAATGCGGGACTAAATATTAAATGGTGAATTAAATAAGGCTCAAAACTCTCAAGTAAAGCAAAAAAGACTTAAGCCCTTTTGAAGCTGTAAAAAGACTTGGCAGTAAAGACATACCCCATTTGCAGAAGCTGAGCAGCAGCGCCCAACACACTCTCTTGGTGGGGGTTGCTGTAAAAGCTTTTACATATATTCTTTATTTTTCCTTAGACACAAGGGTTTCTAATTTTATTACATATTTTATGTATGCATGTGTACATTTGTATACACAATACATACATGGAGTATAATATACTACATGCGTACAGGTAAAGTGTTTTCCCCCCTTCTTACAAGCTTCTTCACTTTGGTGCTGCAGGGAATAAAATGTGTATCATAATACTACTAAATACTAGTATAATGGAAAATCAAATACTAGCTACTGTTTAGTTTTGGTTATGTACAATCACACACAGACACAGCAGTTGAAATTACTATGAAAGAAACATTTGAGGCCCCAATTGCCCCATCACATTAATTATCCACATTGTATTCAGAGTTAGTACTGCAGGAAAATATTTTATTTACTGTTTAAGGCGCGTTTTGGTATTAATATTTCAATTATTGAATCCTATATTCAAAATGAGCATCTTATTAACATACTAAAACATAGGGATTCAACACCCTAATCAAACCTAGTTTTTTCTATCACAAGTTATTTATAACACCATACTACCTCCGTCACTACAAGAAAAACATGGTTTACCGACCGCAATTACCGACCACCGTTTTGCGGGTCGGATTTACCGACCGCAGGGCCGACCGCAAGCAGTAGTCGGCAAAATTAAGCCGTTGTGGGGTTCCAGATTAAAAGTCGACCAAATCACCGACCAATACGCATCTGGTCGGTGATACCGACGGCGTTACCGACCGCAGATGCGGTCGGTAACCTAGGGATTAAAATCCCCAATTCGCGAACAGAATCAGACGCAAACAAACACACTCACTCCCTCATTCTCTCTCGCGAACGGCGAGTCCTCCGACCCCCGACCACCATTCCGACTGTAGCCGACCCCGTCGCCGTCCGCCACGCCGCCTTCGGCCTCCCTCTTTCGTGCAACAGTTTCGAGCCACCCCCGCAAGTCCATTCGAGAAGCGAGTAGTGGATGTTTCTCCTCGAGGAGAGCATTTCGATTCCATTCGTGCAATCACCCAAGGTATTCGATTGACTACTCCTTCCCATTTTAGATATTCGATTGTTCAAAATTTTGGGCAAATTTTTGTTGTGTTTCGTTTTATTAGCTTGAGGTTGATTTCACTTTATTTTTTTTTAATGGATGTTGGAATCTGAGATTATAGAAAGAATATCGAGTGTTGGACATTATGTTTGATGTGTTTGTTAGCAAATTCGCAAAATAAAAAAAAAAAATCGAGATTGCATGTGGCTAGATTCCGGGCAGCAATCGGTTTTCGTAATTTGCGCACAAAATGTTTAGATTCTAGAAATTATAAGCACAAAATTGGAAAGCTCTCGTCGAGTAGATGAATTTGCATATATGATATGCTTAATTTGGATGTCGTATGAGAAACTTATGGCTTGTTGAACTATTTTTGGGTTGTTGTCATCATTGGTTTTTATAGTATTCATATTGTGCAAGTATTTGTTTATGATATAGGATGAACTTAGTATTTAAATTAGGCTATATAGATGGATTGTATATTCGGAATGAATGTGGAGATGTTGAATTGAAATATGTTAAGTATAGGATGAACTTAATCTAGTTGATTGATTGGATTAAAATCAACATGTCCGGAGTTGAATTTGAATTTGAATTAAATTAATGCAAGGGAAAAAACCATGTAATATCCACTTTGTCTAATCCATCTTAGGTTAAATTTGAATTAAATTAATTTCACGCGTTGAATTAATGCAAGGGAACAAACCATGTAACATCCACTTAGTCTATATTAACCAAAACGAGGAAAACATATTAATGTAGGTGATGGAACGGAGTTGGATGTACCGCTCCCGTCGTGAATTGGGAGTACTGACCTCAGAATTTAAGAGTGGAGTTGATTTGTTCCTGCATGCTTATGTCTCATCAAAACCCAAACGTGGATAGAGCACAGGGAAAACTAAGGTGTCCGTGTAGACAATGTAGGAATAAGTGCTATATGCCTGATGATGACATCAAGTATCATCTACAATGCAATGTATTTGTACTGAACTACGAAAGGTGGACGTGTCACGGAGAGTCACACCACCCTCCTAGTTCAGAGGTTCCTGAAACGGCCGGCTCTTCAAGGCCCGCCTCTGAAGATGCTTACATACAAATGGTGTTCGATGGTATGGGATTTGGTATTCCGAATACAACACCGCCATATGAAGGTGATGAAGGTGATGAACCGAGGCCCCCCAAGGAACCTAACGCACAAGAGAGCATGTTCTACCGTATGTTGGAGGCGGCGGACAAGGATCTATGGCCTGGATGCAAGAAAATGACTTTATTGTCAACAATTGCTAGGTTGTTAAATATTAAGGCTGAACATAATCTGTCTGAGAGGTGTTTCGACACTTTATGCCAACTCATAATAGATACACTTCCTGAGGATAATGCCATGGTAAAGAACTTTTACGAGGCGAAGAAGCTACTCGAGGGGTTGGGGCTACCTGTTCAGAAAATAGATTGTTGTCCTAAAGGTTGTATGTTGTATTGGCGCGACGATGCATCATTAGATAGATGCAAGTTCTATGATGGGCCTCGGTTTAGGGAAACAAATTCCACTTCACGGCTTGCACGCAAGTACATGTTCTATTTCCCGCTAACAAACCGATTAAAAAGGTTGTACGCTTCAGAGACGACTGCGGAGCATGTGACTTGGCATGTTGGACGGATGGTTTCCAACCATTTGGTCAGTCAGGTTCACAGTACTCTTGTTGGCCAGTTATTATAACCCCTTACAATCTCCCGCCCGGCATGTGTATGAAAGATGAATACATGTTCCTGGCATGTATAATCCCTGGGAGATCAAGCCCAAAACAAGGGATAGATGTGTACTTACAGCCGTTGATAGCAGAGCTATTGGATTTGTGGGAAGTTGGGATCACAACAAACGACAAATATTCCAAGCAAAACTTTCAGCTCAAGGCGGCATTGATGTGGACAATTGGGGACTTCCCAGCGTATTCTATGTTGTCTGGTTGGAGCAAATATGGGAAAACGGCTTGCCCGGTATGTATGGAAGAGACCGAATCCATTAGGCTAAAAGAGGGTGGCAAACAGTCCTGGTTCGATGTTCACAGGAGGTTTCTGCCTCCCGATCATCCTTTCAGAGTTGATAAGTCAAAATTCATGAAGGATCAAGAGGAACACGGGTCGCCACCAAGGTATAAGAGTGGTGAAGAGGTGCTAGAAGATATTGAAATGCATGGAATGCGACGGCTTACCGAATTAGGAGGAGTTGAGGAGAATGCAGTGCTTAGTAAGACTTGTGGATGGAAAAAAAGGAGTATCTTTTGGGATCTACTATATTGGAAGACGAATTTGGTTAGGCACAATTTGGATGTCATGCACATTGAGAAAAATGTGTTCGAGAATGTTTTCAACACAGTTATGGACGTTCAGGATAAGACAAAAGATAATGCGAAAGCACGGGAGGACCTCATGACATTGTGCAACAGGCCTGAACTGCATAGGGACAATCGTACCGGTATATATCCAAAAGCAGTATATACAATGGACAAGGAGAGACGGGATATATTTTTGAAATGGGTTGCAGGGTTAAAGTTTCCCGATGGATTTGTTTCCAACCTGGGCAGATGCATAGATATGAACAAACATAGAATGTTTGGAATGAAGAGTCATGCCTGCCATATTTTTTTACAGCATCTCCTACTGATAGGTTGGCGGGATCTACTCCCAAAGAGTGTGTGGGAACCCATAGCAGAGTTGAGCAACTATTTCCGAGCCTTGACTGCGAAAACAATTAAGATTGAGGACTTAGACAAATTGGCCTTCGATATTCCAGTTCTTTTATGTAAGTTGGAAACAATTTTCCCACCAGCATTCTTCGACTGCATGGAACATCTTCCCGTCCACCTACCTCACGAAGCCAGGCTTGGCGGTCCCGTGCAGTTCAGATGGATGTACCCGTATGAGAGGTGATTTTTTACTACATTTACATTGTTATGTAATTTTAAATTGATTCTATTCACTGTGATGACCAATATTGCTTTGCATTATACCTTGCAGATATCTGAATCGCTTGAATAGAACTGTGCGCAACAAGGCGCATGTTGAAGGGAGTATTTGCAACGCATATATGGTGAGAGAGGCCTCAATTTTTTGCTCTCATTACTTTGAGAAGCATGTGTTCACACGTGAGAGGAATGTGCCAAGGAATGATAACGGTGGCATAATTCAATATGATGATATCCTACCTAGTGTATTTGCGAACGCGGGACGTGCCCAAGGGAAAGCAACAAAGAGACGACTGTGTGGGGAAGAGTTGAACGCCGTACATAATTACCTCCTCTTAAATTGTAAAGAGATCGAACCGTACCTCGAGTAAGTTCTTATTATAATCTTTCAATTAGAAATATGTCAGTGCGTGTAACATAACCAAATTCCTTGTCTGACCAATAGGACATTCCAACAGCAGCTGCTGGAAGATCACCCTGGTCAAAGTGTTACAGATATATGGGCAGCGCAGTCCGCAGACTTTTCTAAATGGTTTTTGGAATACGTGATCGAACATCCACCCGAGAATCCATGCATTTACCACGTGGCAATGAGACCGCTTCCAATTGGTACTTCATATCCTATGTACTTTACCAATGGAATGAAATTTCACACAGAATCTCATGGTAGGCAGAAGGCGACATACAATAGTGGAGTGTGTATCACGTCGGAAGAACAAGGAGACTACTACGGGATCATCGAAGAGATTATAGTCATAGAATACCCTGCGCTGCCTATCAAGTAGACAACGGTCTTCAAATGCAGGTGGTTTGACCCTCGTGAAGGAATTGGGACACGAACTCATGCGAACTATAAGATTGTTGAAATAAACCACTCAAAATCTTTGAACGTATATGAGCCTTTTATTTTTGCTCATCAAGCCGAGCAAGTTTGCTATGTACCGTTCCCAACCAACAGACCAGCGGCTAATCGGAATGAGTGGTTGGCTGTTTGTAAAGTCAAACCACGAGGTATAATAACGGTTAGGCAAGGGGAAGAGGCAGAAGCATTCCAGGATGATGTTCCCGAGCATGGTTACATCAACACTGCAAATATCACGTAGATGCGAGAGCCCTTGACAGACGGTGAGGTGCAATATGTTGATCTACAACTCAACGAGGGTATTGAATCAGAATCTTCGATAGGCACTGATTCTACTTCAGAAGAGACTGGCACGGATGATCCATCGCAGGAGACTGCGGATGATGACTTTCAAATATAAAATGTGACAATCTAATTAATGTTTTTATGTTAATGATTGAAATAATGAAATTTAAATAAAGTACATTCTTTGTGTAATATCCTCTTTCATGTTATAATAATATTACACTCTTGCAGATGAGTGACCAAGGGGGTCGCTCGTCATCGAGCACTCCGCGTGGGGTAGGGTCCCAACAGCGAGGTTCGGGGACCCCAGCGAGAGGATCTCGACGGGCTTCTGCTCTCCGGGCGGCCCGGGAGGCGTTTCAGCGCCAGCCCGCAGGTATTTATCACAACTTGTGTTACATTTGTTCTTTATACTATTGTTTGTATTTATATTTACCGTTTCTGGAACAATATTGAATGAAGCTGGTTCAGAGGAACAACCCGAGGATGCACCTGCAGGGACGATGACTGAGGTCCCAGAGACTCCCCCACCTCACACTCCAGGTACGAGTAATTCATAATTATAATATTACGTTATTTATTTACTACAATTAAAATGTTCTGTACATTCCTAGGTTCGGCTGGTTCTACACAGGGGGCGCCTCCAGCCACCCAGTTAGGTCGAGATAGGCTGCTTGTTGAGCCCAGGGACGATGGGGTGTAAGTGTTATGTCTTAGTTCATTCGTATCAAAATTTCCATTGACAGTACATACTTTGGTTTATATTATATTTTTATCGGTTTATCATCATTGTATTCGACAGCATAGAGTTCTCAAACGCTGTGGTGAGGAAGATCACAGACATATATCCCATGCGGTCAGATATGAATGGGATAAGCTGGGGAAAGGTCACTCGAGAGACGAAAGATTTCTACTGGAATGAGTTTTTGGTATTTCATAAGTTTCACAATATGTTTTGGGATTATACTATGAATTTGTACTTAACTTGATCTATATTAACCTGCAGAAAGTAGCTCGTTGGGCGCCGGAGCACGCAGGAGCTGTGAGGAAGGAATGGGAGAAAAAGAATATCGCTCGGTATTTTATTGTTTTAATTAATTAAATGTTTGCATATCAAATGGGTTCACATGTAACTTCACATGATTAAAATTTCAGATACAAGGACTACACGCTCGACATAAGGAGCAAGAAAAAGCCCTACCCCGCAGTCGAGTTGGTGGCAGAGAACTGGCGGCGGATCTGGGATTCCCCAGCATTTAAGGAGAAGTCAAAAAGGGAAAAGCTAAACAGGCGACGGGGGCAGGAGGATGCACCGGCCCTCCCAACTCACACCGCAGGATCAAAGACATTCCTAGCCACAAAAAGATAAATTGGTATGTTTAGTATATTTACATTGAATAGTCAATTATTTATGTGGATTTTTGCTCTTGAGTTATAGTCCTTGAAATCTTGCAGTCCACTGATCTGCAAAGGCCCGTGCATTTGCACGAGGTTCACGAGCACACACACGCGGAGGCACGAGAAGGACAATTGGATTCGTGATAGGTCGACGCGGGTGCAGGTAAAAATTCTACATAATATCACAATTACCTATATCTACTAATTTGGGTCACTATAATATGTTCTTTACGTATTACACATGTTAAATATAGGAGGAGTTCAATGCAGTTACCCGGATCTTGAGCTAGAACCCTGAGATTGGGCCTGACTTCGATCCTGACGATGTCGTCTACGACGTAGCCGGTGGTCACGATAGACGCCACGCTGTATACGGCTTAGGATCGTTGGCCAAGTCTTTTAGGCTCGGAGGCAATTCTTCCACCACTGCTCCCCCATCTGATTCCACTTATGTGACACAGGAGCAGTTTCAGCAGCTCACAGAGACTATTCAGCGAGTGTCACAGAGACAAGAGACTATGGCCGATCAGGTGGAGAGATTGCTAGGAGTCAGAGCCCCTCGATCGCCTAGACACGGAGATGGAGATGAGTTTGGAGGCGGCCTGGGTGGAGGTGGTTTAGGTGCACATTGAGTGTTGAGGGATGAGACTTGGTTAGTGTCTTTTCTAAATTTCATTGGTGGGATTCTTCTTTTTTATTTATTTATTTATGAGACGTATAGATGTTTATACTTTGTAGAGAGTTTCAAGACTATGTTAATGTTTTTCGTTTCAGACTTTCACATTTCAAATTGCATTTTGGGATTGTCATTATCGATTTCAATTTCTATTGAATTTGGAATGTGAAAGGAGTTGTATAATTGTGATTGTACATGGACATGTGTTTAATTGTTGATGTTTATGAAATGGATTGCCATATTGTGCAGAAGGTGTTGGTAAACATATAGGGTGTTATTTGTTGGTACTGATGCAGCAGGGATGGCTGTGAAAACAGCAATTTCTGGTGCACCCTACAGTTGGGTACCGACCGCACCCCAGACCGCAAACTGGTCGGTGATTTACCTATCGCACCACCGACCGCATGTGCGGTCGGTAAGCGGTGAACCACGAGGTCCCATGAGTTGGGTACCGACCAAAAATTGGATCGGGTATTTGGTCGGTAAATCTGCCGACCAGGTTGCGGTCGGCAGTTTGGTCGGTAAGTTTACCGACCGACGTCCCTTTGGTCGGCCCAGAATTCCCTACCGAGGGATTACCGACCGTCATTTTGGTCGGGCGTGCGGTCAGTAAACGGCCGGACGACCCGCTTTTCTTGGTTACCGACCGCAGAATGCGGTCGGTAAATCCTGTTTTTCTTGTAGTGCGTTACTATATAAGTGCAAATTTTGGAATTTGGAACGGTTCCTTAAGTAACTTTGATTCGACTTTTTAATACAATATAATTATATATCATATAAGATAAAATATAGTCAAGTAGAATCTTGTTGTATTCGTCTAATCGTATAGATTTAGATTTTTTTTTAAAATTTTTACTTGTATGCAATTTGAGTTTTAAGGATTAAAAATGTGTATTGGATTGCGTAAAATGTGGGTCCGTAGTATTTAAAAAGGTACAGATGAAGTAATATCATGATATGATATGGACCAATAATTTATACTCCCTCTGTCCCATGTAAGATGTCGGGTTTGATTTTTTTACACTGTTCATTGTTCAACTTTAACTCAATAATATTGTAAGTATATATTTGGAAAAAAAATAATCGAGTTCGGTATTGTTAGATACGTCCAATCGTATAGTTTTAGAATATATATTTTACATAATTTTTATTTGTATATATTTTGAGATATTAACGATTAAAAAAATGCATTGGATTATTGTGTGCAGAAATCAAACAGGATATCTTAGTTAGTACGGAGGGAGTAAGATTTATTGCATGGCTCAACACCGTACTATGTAAGAATGTAATTATTGTCTAGTAACTGTGATCGAAATTCTATGGAAAAAGAAATAAACCAAAATTGTCTTAGAACAATATAATTTATTAAATAGTATTAATTAAATTATCATAATACATCCACCACGTATCTTAATTTTCGCTCAAACTTTCCCATTCCCCCTTAATCGCAGTTATAACTCACGTGCCACCTGGATTAGTTGACACGCCAGTTTGAATTAGGATAAACCATTCCAGAGCCCACAAATACCCGGGTAGACACATAAGCGAAGTGGAACTGTTTGGGCGAAAATTAACATATATACTTAGTGGACAGAGGCGGACCCAGGAATTTATCAATAGGGGGTCCTAGTCGCATGACTGATTAATACTTCATCCGTTCTCAAATGTTTGTAACGTTGCAAAATATGACAATATTCATTCGACTGCTTTGATTTCAATTTTTTTTTTATCATAGTTATACAAGTTAAAATATACCCAAGTGGGATCTTGTTAGATTCGTCTCGTCTTGTAGTTTTTAAATATCGAACTTTCAGAATTTTTATTTGTACCGAACTCGAGTTATTAATGATTTAAAATGTGCATTGGATTGCGTGCTGTGTGGGTCCGTAACAAATATTGGAGAACGGAGGAAGTATATAGGTTGTGCAACATGTACTCTTTCGTGAGATTCTTAATTCTTGGGGTTCATTTTTTAAAATTTATTTACTTATTAATTTTTTCTAGTTATTTTTCATATTCCTTAATTTTTCTTTTGATACTTCGTACACGAATAACACAGTATAAATTGACTCTTCTCGATCAAAAGTTTCAATTGTAGTTTTTTTGTTTTGAATTTTTTTACTCATTTGTAAACAATTACATAGGGGTTGATCCTTTTTGCCATATATAGACAATATTTTGGATGCATGACTTAATTAAAAATAAATAAATTTTTTTTATTTTAATTTTTTTTGTTATAGTGTTATATATGTTTTATAGAGAATTGAAAATTGAAAATTATATTTTAATATATTTATAAGGACCTCATTTTTATAATAGAATATAGTCATTGAAATCAGTGGCGGACCTGCACTATGGCCAACTAGGGCCTTGGCCCCACCTCTCAAAGAAAATATTAATATATAGTGCTTCTATCTCATTTGAGATGTCATATTTCTTGTGGGCACGGTATTTTAGGTAGAAATAGTTATTGTATTAAAGTGGAGTAAATAGTTGATATGATATTTTGTTTGAAGGAGCAAAAATTTTTAAATAAGGAAATGTGAAAATTGTAGTGAGACAGACCAAAATAGAAAATGAGACATTTGAAATGTGACGGAGGGAGTAGTATTTTGAATTTAGGATTCCTCTTCTAAACAACCCCATCTCCAAACCTTTATGTTTCACTCTTCTACACAGCACTGCAACCCCATCTCCGCAACTTCAGGCTTCAGTCTTCTATGCATCGCCGCAGCCCCATGTCCGCAGCTTCACGCCTCTGGGCTTTGGCCCTACCTGTGAGAAATTCCTGGGTCCACCATTGATTGAAATAATTATACAACCAACTAGTCGAAAATTTTTAGAATTGAGAACAGAAATTCACAATTAGAAATTTGGAGGAGATTAGAAAAAATATCAAAAGAATTTATGGACTTAGCTTGGATTCGACGAGAAAAATAAATAAATATTGCTAACTAAATCTAATATACTTCATACTATATAGGTATATATATAACAAAAATATAGGGTATATATATATAAAAGAAGAAAAAATAATGGTGGCCCAGGCCCCAAGCAGGTCCGCCCCTGTTAGTGGGTGAATTATGATGATTCAGTTGTTTTTTTTTTTTTTTTCAATTACAGCCATAAAAGCGAGCTAAAGGAAAGGAAAAAAGAAAATAAAACTACGACCCTGAGTCTGGCCCCCTCGGCTTACAGCCTGGGATACCGAGTGCCATCTGCATCATGCTGAAGAGTCACCTGAAGACCGTCCGGAGGAAATGCCCAAGTCGTAAAGAACTGCTCATCCAATGCTGCCCTACGTGCCAAAAAATCTGCCGCCTGGTTGCCCTCCCGAAGAACATGCAAGAAAAAGAAAAAGAGGCTGTTTAAGAAAATTTTCAAACTCATCGGATGATTTGGTTTTTTTTTTTTTTTTTTTTTTCCGATTTCTAGATAGCCAGGGGTGACAAGCATTTTTCAACATCAGCACCAAATTAAATTGATGGAAAGAAAAAGAGGAAAACCATACCTACAAATTAAAGAATATATATATGTACTCTCCGTTTAATTAATCTCACCATCACCAATATTATATGTTTTGTGTTTCTTACACCAATTAATCAACATTGGTATTGAATGAGCTATAAAGCTACTATGAAACTTATTAATTCTGCCTGTTTGGGAAAATAGGAAATTTTATTGCAGCGGCTGGAGCCTGCATGTATATATGGTGGACCAATCTAACTTTGATATTTTTAGGTAAATACCAGGGTATCCCCAGGGCACATTGGGCCCAAGACTAATCCCTCGAGGATCTGCAAGGGCAATTAAGGGCGCATCTCCCAAAGTAGTTTTTTGCATACACAAGGTTCGAACTCGAGACCTTGCTTAAGCGACTAGAGCCCCATCCACTCAAGCCAACTGCTGTTGGTCAATCTAACTTTGATATTATTAATTATTACTACTATTTCTGCCTATATAATATACTATATTTATATTTAAATTAAAGGAATTGAAGAAAGATGCCATCATTCTCAATTAATAATTTTTCTGTCACTGTAACCCCCCACATGCTCCCAATTTAAATTTTCATCAGATTTTCGGTGCGATGGTAATTCAGTATAGGGGAATTATTTTTGTTGCCTTTTGCATTGTTGCACTATATGGATCGGACTTTAAAAATATGCTTATTTTGTAAGAATAAATGATGCTTGTATACAAAACTATTAAATTATGTAGATTTTAAAGATACGAATGATGATTTTTTTTTTTAGGTCCCATGTTAATAAATTAAATTCTAAAGAAAGCCAAAGTAAAAAAAAAAAGAAAATACATCCTCCTTCTAAAAAATATCTTTAAAGGAGTTGGAGATTTACCCTAGTGGTTAAGTCCTTCCATTTGTTCACTGTGTAATTTGTGTGGCATGGGTTCTCACCATCAATTTTTTCAGGCCTTTAATAGCTAATCCAAATATATATATCTTTTAAGTACTAATTAAGTTTTAAAGATAATAAATATCCATATTTTAGCAAGAGTCATGTCCAAACACAAGTATATTTCTCAAAAACCCTCTAAAATGGAACATTACTAATTGGCGATCCATGCATCATGGTGCATGCAATGACTTTCGTGGTTTTTTTTTTTTTTTTCCCTTCCTTATAAAAAGAAAAACTGATTGTAACTCCTAAAATATAAGTCATCATTTTAATCATACTATTATGCTTTAAAGAAATCTAACATTTTCAGAATGGGAACAAAAAACCTTATTCATTTGGCCAGAATTAAGAAGCAATCAATTGTTGAGAATAGGGGGCAGAGACGATTACATTATATTGTGATCATTTTGAAAGTAACATTTGTTTGATCTAGTGATAAAAGAAAAATTAAAAAGTAAGATTAATAATATGCTAAATTCTTACAGGATAAATTTAAAAAAAAAAATCATGTTCTGTGATAGATATATATAGAATTAGCATGTGGCTTACCACTAGTTTATATTTATGAATTATGAGCACAAAATGGTTGGAGACATTGGACATTGGAGAGGCCCTTCTAACATATACTCCATCACACTCATTCACACTTACATAGGTTGTCTTTATAGGGTTTTGTGAGAAGCAAATATTATTGCTTCCTCTCAAGTCTCATCCATAAATTAAACCCCACCAACACCATTATTAGAAATTTCTTTTCCCTTTTTAATTATTTTCTTCCTCTATGGCCATGGCCATCACTCCTTTTCAGACAGTCCCACTCACAGTCACTGCTGTCTGCACCAGCAAAGGAATTAGGACACTACTTACACTCCCATATACTACTACTTATCATCTCAAGGAATAATATATATACTTTACTCCGTCTTACTATTTTTGTTACGGATCTACCCAGCACGTATGCCGATACACATTTTTAACGGTTAATAACTTAAATTGTGTACAATCAAAAGTTATAAAAAATTAATTGTCTAAAACTATAAGATTAGACGAATCTAACAAGATCTTATTTGACTATGTTTTTTCTTACATAGTTATGATAAAAATTCAAATCAAAGTTAAACAGTGAATAGTGCCAAAAAACCATCCGTAACAAATATATTGAGACGGAGGTAGTAATATATACACACATATATATAGGCCCAGTTAATACTATGTACTAGTACTAGATAATATTGTTGAACATTAATTATTCTGAACTCTCACTGTTGAGCAAAATGAACATGTTTCGTTTTAGTATTTTATTTTAATAATCAATACAGACTGAAACAGTAGAGTCGCACGCTTAGTACTCTGCATCTTCACTATTTAATAATAATAATAATAATAATAATAATAATAATAATAATAATAATAATATATTATAGTAGTAGTATATATTTTCCTTTATTCCTGAGTGGTACACCACATTCACTTTCTGTAAAGTTTTAGCTGTCCTCAAACAACAGATTCCTCTTTTAAAACATATTCTCTAAAATATATTCCATAAATATTATCCTCACTGCTGCTTCTGCAAACAAGTATATAAGAGTGCTTAACACAGCTTAATTATCACACCATTTTTTTTAAAACTATATTATGTACTGCGCTTAATTATTACACGCGTTTTTCTTTTTTGTTGAAAAATTTAAAATAAAAATAAAAATAAAAATAAAAACCCATCTGCAACACCTACATATAATTATCCAAACAAATTTATCTTGTTTTTGGAAGTCCCTTGAGAGAAAGATGAAGATCATGGTTTTAGTTTAGGAGTAGGGATGTATCATGAATCATGATTCATAGATGTATGCATACGTATACTACTACTGTATGATTCCTGAAAGGTCTTTCATAGCTACAAAGATGAGAAATGAGACTTGAGAGTGTAGCATTTCTCTTTCTTTCTCTTACAAAATATAGTACTAGTACTATTATGTTGTAATTAATTAATTAAAAAGATGGTCTTTCAGTTCCTTATTACAGTCACTTATCTTTCACATATTAATTAAGGTGATTTGATGCCAACACTAAAATGTTCTTTTGGTGCTTTCGTCTTGTTTTTCTGTAGGTGTTTAGTTTTTTTATTTTTTTTGCCTTAATTAGCCAACCCTTATGCGTCTCCTTTATCTAAAAAAAACATTTTAACTTTAGAACCGCATCTATTTTTTATGGATATGATAATATACAATTAAGCTAAGGTCAAAGGACTTCAAATCTAGCTAGCACTGCAAAAATTTCCGTAAGAAGGTGGTGAAAGAATTTTGTTTTTTTGTTTGTCGCTTGGGCACACGATGTAACAAATAAGGTGACGAAACCATGCAGGCGATAAAATTTTAGGCCACAACATTCATCTTCTTTTTCTTATCTTTTTGGCAAAATTTTGTAGTGTAGCTAAATATATGGTCTTACATCATCATCATGTTGTTGTTATTATTATTGGGTGAGGAGTAATAACATTAATTAGTGGATGTGATACAAGATTAAAGATTCTATTCGGAGTAGCTAGCTAGCAAATACTAAATGAAGTATATTATTCTCTCATCACTTTCAAGCGAATTGGATATATGCCCATCATCTTTATCGTTTATCCTTCCACTACCTTTTATTATTTCTCTTTTTTGTCTCCAATTAATGGCTATTTATCAATATTCTATAATGTTTTTCTCTACAACTTGTATAAATAAGAAAAAGGTAAGCCCTATTTACAAATCACGTCCTAAAACTGCCACCTTTACATATTTTTATAAACCTAGCAATTAATTAGTTCTTCAAAAATACATTAAGGTCCAATATTAAGAATTTAATTCATAATAAGCTATAGCTATGAGAGCATATAT
This sequence comes from Hygrophila difformis, assembly GCA_030278955.1. NCBI lineage: Eukaryota > Viridiplantae > Streptophyta > Magnoliopsida > Lamiales > Acanthaceae > Hygrophila > Hygrophila difformis. The sequence goes on from JAOANR010000012.1 coordinate 5,647,878, forward strand.
ATATAGTAATGGAAACAAAAAAGAGTAAACATTAAGCATGGTCTTAAGCAAGATTTGGATGTATACACGAAAGGCACTTAATTGGTCTCCCACCATCCACTATACAACAGCCACTTCACCATTATTCAAAATCCGAAGCAAAATAAAACCCCTAATTGTGCATATATGCATTGGAAAGCATTTCAACTTGTTGGGACAATTGTTTCCCCAAAGTATTTTGTCCACTTTGAGAAATGAAGATTGTGATGGGCTAACTGATATATGATTGATACATGAAATGAAAGTGCACATATATATATATATATATAGTAGTAGTAGAAAACCATGTGATGGGAGGATGTGTGTGGTTTAATGAGATGTCCCTTTTTTCAGTAGTCTTTCCCCCACCCAAATAGGAGGGGAATTAAAAGTAGCTAGGCATATAAATTGATACATGTATGGTATGGTATGGTGCAGACTGCAGTGCAAGCTAAGCTGGTGGAAAGGCCAAGAGGGGTCTCATCTCTTTCTCATATTTGGACTAGAAGCAACTCATCCCCATATACATACATATATATATATATATATATATATATATATATCATGAGGGGTTTCCAGTTTGTAAAGGAAGAAATTTCATTTGTTTGGACATATGGGAAAGGTAAGAAAGGCTAGTTAATAATGTATGTTTGGGTTCATCTTCATGGTACTTTTGGGGCCCTATTTGTTCAAAAGGGATTTTGCTTTTGGACATTACCAAATTAAAATCTTGAATAGGGGAAAGAGATCAATTGGTGCGCGATGATCTTGGCAAGTCCTGGAGCTTATATCCCCGAGAGGAGGGTCCATGCTAGCTCTTAACATATGATATGGGTTCCATAATAAATAAGGGTCAAGATTCATCTTGGAGTTAGACTTGGTTGATTCCCCAAAAATCTATCCAACATATATTCTTTTAATGTTTTCTGCATTTTCTTTTTCTTTTTCAATATTAAACTTCTTTTTTTGAATTACTTTTAAATATTACTCCTACTACTATCACATTTCTTTATACCTAGGCTAGATAGAGCTTGGGCCTAGATTATCCATGCCATTTACTTTGTATGTGGAGTTCACAATTAATGAAGGTGATGAAAACTTAATCTTGGAGTTGGAATTTGTTCATTCTCAAAGTCTAAGATTTAGTTTCAATCTATTTACACATTAATAATAATAGAAAAGATTATGAATATATTAAGGTGTGTGGCCTTAATTAAATGTTAAAATACTAATATGAATATATGATTCAATACATTTCAAGCAATATAATATATAGATATGAGCAAATTCAAACAATTGTATATTTGTTGAATTCATTTACTAAATAATGTCATGTACTCCATGTATAAATATGTTTCGAGCTTTTTAGGTGTGTTTAAACTCAACAACACAAAAATGATATCTGCCATGATGGGTGTGCCTGTGTTTTTAGCAGGGAACCGAAATCATCATGCACCTATGTTCGGTTTTAATTCGATTCACTTTATAATCTCTAGTGTATATATGATCGAAACAATACTTCACAAAAAATATTAATGTAATGTTACCAAATAAAGAAAATATTGAGTAGAAACATATTATACATACTAATAAGCAAAGAAAGTTGTTAGTGCAGTTCCAAGAGAAGGCATGTTTTCATCATATCATTGCTTTTGAAGTTTGAAAATTTTACCATATAGTGGATTCAAAAAGATTGCACTAAGAATAAAAGGTGTCATGGCTCATCTCATGCAAGGTTAAACAATCATAACTCCAATTGATATTTCCCAACCCATCATTGCAACCACAACCACCCCTACTGTCTCTAGTCTAGGATCAATCAATAAATGAAGTTCACCTTGCATGCTTGCTTGCTAGCTAGTAGCCGCCTACTACTACTATATACTACTACTACTAGTGTGTTTTTGGGTTGCATCTTTGTCCTTGTCCACACCCTACATTTTCCTTCTACTGCTGGTAGAGGTAATCAGAGTTTTTTTGTTTTAACCCAGTGAGTCAGTGACCATTCTACCCTAGTAAGTACATAACATAGGTACTGATGTAAGATGTACTAACAAATTACAAAAGATTAACAAAATAGACTTGTAAAAGAAATGAATGGGCATATCCCAAGCAAATAATGCAACAAATCCATATCATTGTCTCTAAATTTCATGACTGCCCTATACCACTCAACCCCAAATATACGAAGACATGGAAGTTTAAAAAGTGTCAAAAAATAGTATAACAATCCGAGTATATGTATATTCCATTTGGGATGATGGAATCATATCACCATAAGCACAACATAACTCCTCATCAGTTTCAGGATCACATACTACTACTGTATAACATGCATAGCTTTTGCTGTGTTACATCATTTATATATATGTTCAAATCAAATCAAATGAATTCTACAAATACATGCAACACAACAAATACAAATGAATCACACAAAGCGCGTATGCGTGACCCATAACTGATAAAACATACCAGACGACACTGCAGCATCACTCCCTTCCATGAAAGATCGATCAATTCATCAAAAGGTTTTTTGTTATACAGATCACCTCATCCATCCCCAAAACCATGCCACATGCGAGAAACACATGCGAGAAATCCACCACGACCATCCCAGTTACCACACTTGGAAAGTGATGAAGAAATCACACAAATATAGTATCAACTGCCAATTCATTTTTGTATGGCTGATTCATCTCAAATCAGATCTGAGACAGATTTGCCCATTTCCCAAGCTCATAGGGTTCAGCATAATAGTACAACTTAATTTTGTTTGCCAAAGATAACCCTGCTGCCCAAGGCGAAGCTCCCCTGTATTCCGAGTTATCCTGATCTGCTGGATCATCTGAGAATGCAGCAATATCTCCAAGAAGCCGGAAGACAAAACGACGAGTGTTTATCTGGTTTGAGAAATCAAAATACATAGGTGTTCCATACTTCACCTCTGGTAGTCGATACTCACCAATTGTCACCATATTGTGAGATGATGACTCCTGTCAATTGAGTTGTGTGATAAGAAAACATTAGAGTTAGAAGCTAAGCTGCGTAAAACCAGCACAATTCTTTGACCCACAATCTTGTATTTCAAAACTATTTTAAGATGATAATTAAGCAAACAAAAAATAAGCATCTAAGTACCTGAAGTGCAGACACTTGAATATACAACACCGCAGGAGATATGAGCCTGTCTTCTAGAAGACAGTTCCTGCCTCCTATATCTTCGTATGTGAATGGTGAATGATTAACACGGTGCTTTATTGCACTGAAGCCATCTATGCGAAAACCAGCCACCATAGGTGAACCTGGGACTAGAAATTGCTCCACAACAAGATCATTGTCGGTTGACCTTTCAATCTCAATAGGAACCTGAAAAGTACATAGAATATTTAGACACTTCGGGGAAAAACATTTCTCAAACAATATAAAGCAAATCTCTCAAGTCCGAACTAACAGTTGTTAAAAAAAAAAAAAGAAGTGGGATTCACCTTGAATCTGTTCAACTCTGGAGGCCTCTCCAACCAATTTCTCACATTTATTTGATCAGAAACTTGTGGAGATAGTCCTATTTCATTTCTCGCAGGCCTCCCCAACACCAAAACTCTTTTAGCATGAAGGCATGGATCGCTGTCAAATTCCCCACCAAAAGAAGCACGTCTGTTGAGTTGTGCGAAAGGATTTTCATCCATCGATAAATGATGAAATTCTCTTTCAAAATTGACAGAATTAGATCCAAATCTTGGCAGACGCAAGGTCATCCAAATGATGCGACAGCGTATGGGATTCCTGAAGGCAAATTTCACATGCCTGGGCAGTTTGTCATTGTTAAATGATTTCTCTGGGCCACAAAGCTCCGGCGATGATGAAATCAGAGACTGCATATCCCACTTCCCTGTACATATCCGTTCCTCCTTGTCTATTCTATTGCCAACCCAGATTTGCACCTGTACATAGAGAAGAAATGTACTCGTTAAAAAAGAAAATTTAAGGGTGGGCAATAAGTTATCCTAAGAATTTTGAATCTGATGTTTGATAAAATGCTGATTTCTATTTAACTAAAAAACACTACCACAATTTAATCTCTCAGCACGAATATCCTATCTGATGATTAGGTAATTCAGCCTCTATATATTTTAATCACCAGTTGAGAGCTAACAGAAAGGATACTTACCGTAGGAGCATCAGATGCTGAATAGCCACATGGACTAACCAATAGAACAACACCCGAGACATCAGAAGAATCGCCAAGGACAATAACAAATTCCCCTGATGACAAAGTGGAGGGAGCTCTCCAATATGAATCCTTCGCTCCAGAATTTATAGGAGCAACCAATGACATCAAGGGTGCAGAACCTGCTGCTGTCTCAACCTACGTATTATAAAGACAAGATAACATTCATACAACATTCTAATAAATAAATACATTGAAACATAGAAACAAGGAATAAACATTTTGCAAAACATTTTTAATCCGCATTAGGGGCTGTAAGTCTGTAACACATGACCAAAAAAATAAAGCATAAAATGGTTCAAAGGAAGGCATAGAACTCTCGGAGTGCCAATCATCACATTAGTTAATGAGGCATTAAAACAATAGAATATGAGGACCTACTTTGCTGAGTGAACTGAAAACACAATGCAAAAGAGCATGCTGTAAGAGCAGAAAAAGGACTGAATTTTTTTTTTTTTTTTTTTTTTTTTTTTTTTTTTTTTGCAGATGAGAACACAAGTAAAGCAACTGAAAAGAACTCAGAGAAATACTCTTAGTAGCAAAAAGCTCCATGAAATCCGCCCCCAAAACCAAATTTATCTGTTCCATCTTCAGAAGCCCAAAATGAACGGCTAAATTCAAAAGGCAAATGTACAACAATAGAAACAATTCAATCCTATTTTTGAGGCAATACATAAAGATGCTAAAATTATTATTTTCTAGACACTTCCTAAAACCTGAATGTTGGCCAAAACTGGCACATTGACATGAAAAAAACATGTGATGGGGTTTTTACTGGCTAGCACTATTGCTTCAAACAAGTAGTTCAAATACTAAACTATTGATTAGAAAAGCAGGGACAAAATGTTAATAGCCACATTGTTGCAATTTCAATGAATATGGTCACAAATTATTAATGACAAAAATGTAAAAGAAAAGAACATATAGAAATACCGGGTGTAGAAAGCTGGCAAATGGGAACTCTGCTAGTGATTCCTGTCCATCTGTCAATTGCTCTAACACCTCGGCAGTATCTTGACCATTTAAAGATGGATGTTTTTCAGGAATAAAATTACTTGAAGAAAACCCAAAAATATGATTCAGAGCTTTTTCTGCGGCAACATTTACACGAGTTTTTCTTCGCTGGCTAATCAAAACCCTAACATAGTCCAGTTCCAGTGCATCAAGGACAACTTCATTGCAGCAATCTCTACAGAACACCCCTTCAAGTGATGGTCCACGATTTGAAGATGCAGATGCATCAGTTGAGTATCCATGGCCTGATCCTCCCTGTGTTAGACCATTGAAGTTTGACATCTCCTTTGAGTTATAACTTGTAAGGAGAAGAGCTCCTTTTCCAGCAGAACAAACTTTACAAACCCTTTTGCCACATTCAGAACAGACAAAGGTGGATTCTGAAGTCACAGAAGATGATGATGTTGAGGAAGTCACATCACCTTGCCCAGTTTCACGCCGAACTTGGCATGCACCAAGAGAACACCTTGCCCCAATTGAGTTAACATTCCAGAAATCAACAGAGTGCTCATCAGCTAATCCAAGCCCAATAGAAGCTGTAATTTTGTCTTCTAAAGAAATATGCCCAAGTAAAGCAAGGGCACCAGCCACCCTGTGTAAAATTCCCATGTATGAATCCTCAAGAAGCGTGTTAGGGTTTATACTAGCAGGATCAATGCCTAAGGATAATAGAGCTCTATCCCTTTCAGCGGCTGACAGATTCAGCTGAAGGCGCTCTATTTCAAGTTTAACAGCTTCATTGAAATCCAATCTTCTGTCCCCCTAATTTCATTAAAGAGTAAAGACAGAAGTAAGATAGAGTTGCATCCACCGGAAAATGGAGGAAGTTTATCATGATGACATGAATCAAAAGGAAGTTTCATGACACAATATTATTAAAAAAATCATGATTTGTAGGACAACTAACAGAATGAAAATACAGCCCAGAAGTTTTGTAGCATAATTCAAGCATGTACTTTGAGAAAGTGAGAATCATATTTAGAACTGAGAAGCCACTGCCATACAGCTGTAATCACAAATAGTGATGTTGCAGGAAATATTCAAAGAGTTGAAGTTCAATTGGTAGCATCTCAAAGCTGACCAAAGTTTGTACGAATGTGGTATTTGATAATGAGAAACCTAGTTTTGTTGTGGTACTTGTACCAGAGCAGGATAATTCTCTTAAAACGTACAAATGTTTGTTATCATTAGATATGTCTAACAGATATAATTCTCTGACTCTCCTCAATAACTTCCCCCTATTATTTTTAATTTAGGGTTCTTATTAATTTGAATAAATTTTACTTGAAAGTTTTTATTATTATTTTCATGGTTGCCGAGGTTATATTAAGATCCATATTAAATATTTTAACATATAATTATTACTCATATTTCTCTCAGATGTTACTCAATGATATATATCACAAAATACATCCATATACACATCTTACCCAGTTCCATATCTTAAAAACAAATTTGAGTTTTATCTCATTAACACAACTTTTCTGAGATAAAACTTGGAAGTTTTTTTAATCCAATGGATGAGAAACACTAAACATGAATAGAAATAAACAATAAGATAATATTTACAGCTGGAATGGATCTCACATCAATTTGAAATAGGGGCAATAGCACTTATACAAAGCTCCTAAAGGATTTACAAATTGAATATAAAATAACTGGCATATCTTGGGAAAAATATGGAAAAAAATGCTCAATAACATTGAAATTTTTGTCCATAAATAGTGATACTTCCGGGGCGTTTGGTTGGAGAGATCCAAGATTCCCACCATGGTGGAAATCTTCATGGTTTTGAGTGGGAATGTGATTCCCACTTTACCAATTCCATTGTAATCTGCCTCACAAACCATATACAAAGTTGCAACTAATAAAGGGATGAGTACAACACCCATAATTAATGCTCTCAGAGCAATTAAATCTATTCAATCCGCATCAGAAGATATTCCCCGACTAAAACATCAGCCTGTGACCTGGTTGTGCATTCTCAAGGAACGGGGTTGAACTACAGGAGTACGTAAAAAACAAAACTAAATGCTATACTATGTTGATGCTTCACTAAGTAATTAATTACCACTATTGAACACAGGTTAGTGTATGGCATGAACCATGGAAAGAAAAGACCGTTAGCTCTCATGTATAGAAAACTGACATAGACTTATGACATCGTAAAATTTGAGTGTCAAACATAGCAACAAATCAATTTTTCTTGGCTTATCCAAAAAAATCCATTTTTCTTAAATCATGAATGAAACGTGCATGATTATGTTTAAATAATCACATATACATGGCCGACATCTGCTTTAGGAGGTCTAAAATAATAATATTATCAACTAATTATGGACATTTGTCAACTAATTATGGACAAGCCCGCATGCAACAAGTATATCCAACAATAACAGGAATTCAGGAGCAGGCTATGCAAGCAATAGAACTAGGAGTGAAACATTGATTCAGTAATAAACATACCCAGTGAGGTCCAGCAAGGAGTTTAAAAGATTTAAGGTATTGTTCAGAACGATTATCAGTCGGTCCTTCTAGTGAGCCATTCCTGGAGTGGTTACTTCCATGAGAGAGTGGCTGAGTGACATCATCACCCAAAAAGTCAAGAAGGTCACTATCCTTGCGAACAAAGGTTTCTGTTATTGGCTGTGGCAGAGTGTCTGGAATGATTTCTCCCGTCAAAAGATCTATTAGTGGGTTGGCTGATGATTCAAGTTGAAATGATTTTGGCCCTACATCCGTTATATCAGTGATGAAAGGATTAGTATCTGTTTCAGAAAGGAAATGATTGATTTCCTTAGGATGAACATTGATGCGCTCAATAAACCTAGAACCACCATCTTCTTGGGAAAATATGGACCTCCAAGGAAGAGAAACTCCAAGGATCTCTACCTGCATATGCAACCAAGTGATAAATATATACAAGTTTCTTCAAAGAATGTTTACTTTGCTTTTCCATACCTCACCAAACGTCATTGGACCTCGTCCAGCCACAGCAGGATAAAACGTTAGACTAACAACTCGAGTCAGAAAATCTACTTCGCCTTCCAGTTCTTCAAAATCATATAAAATAGATGGGCTAGAGGTTTCTTGGGCATGTAACCGTGCACCAGCTCCAGTAACAGCCATATCTTCAGAGTTGATGGGTCCTGTTAAGGGTATCAAAATGTTTGTCCCATTTGCACATTGAGGTATGGAAGCTCCCTGTCAACATTAATGTTAAATGAGAAATAAAGCTGGCTGGAAACTGCAGGCCAAAAGAAGAAACTAAAATCTTATCAACTTTGTTACTGATCACAAAAGGTGCACAATTAAGGAACAAAACTATTACTATTACAAAAATGTTCAGTCAGGCAACAGCGGCACGGTTAGGTTTCTATACTATCTTGTTCCTTTTATTGAAAAGATCAAACTGTTGAAACATCCTATAATGAGAGAGAGTAAAGACAACTCATGCAGATGGTGCCAAGAGCAATGGTAAAAGAATCTTACAAAGGGAAAAATCAAACGCAAGAGAGCGAAAAAAGGAAGCATGTACACAAGATTCAATCCTGAGATTTCCAGAAATGCACAACAAACAAAAAGCTCACAACCAATAAATGTACATTTTACTATGCTTGCAAAATGACACTTTATCGAGTAACAAGCAAAAACATACTTACTCTAAGTATCAGGATACATCATGAAAACTCCAACCCATGTTTTTCACATGTACAGAATCAATCGAAGAATTGACAATCCCTTTTCTTGGCATATTTGGAATATTTTGTGACTACATCAGAAATAATATACTAAACCTAACCTATGCATCCGGATATTGTTCCCAAAAAGTGGACACAATCATAAATAATTCCACACTCCGCCCAGGATATGCGTCCATACATATTTACAAATACTCATGTCTGATGGCATAGTTACTATGATTTGAAGGCTCTACCACAAAGAAAGGGGTAAAAAGTGGGTTGGCAACAAAAAAAAAAAAAAGAGTGCTTCTATATCTGGTGAGGCTCGAAGCTTCTGTTACTCTCCCTTATCTGGCATTGTTATTACATCATATCACATATAACCAAGATACAATAAAAAAGGCACATCTTATCTTATCTTGATTTGAGAAAATATATTACAAACATGATATTTCTGTTTAGATTAATTATCTGAAGAATGTTAGATTTAAGCTCGCACTCTTTCATAAGGAATACAGCCAATTTAAATTTTAACTAAACTAGAATCCTTTCTAAGGTAATTTCAGTGTCTTTGTATGTATGCGTATGCATACATAAAATCCATCAGCTAGAAAAATGTGCACCAGATATGTTAATGTTACTTTAAGCACTTGACAACAAGCAATTTAGCAAACTTAAAAACCATTATACTGCTTATATATGGTAGTAGTAAGTTCTGCAAACAACATAAGAGTCCATTCAGCCAAGAACAAGGAAAGTAATTACCAATATTTTGCATTGCAACTTAAAGTTAAAATGGAAATAGGAAAAATAAGGTGTAAAACTTGTGGCTCAATACAGTTAAGACCTCAGATGATTAATGTAGAGATGTACCAGACCTCAAGAACAAGTTTTAGTCCATCCAGATAACGCCCAGTTCTAACATCAACTGTTGATGGAAAAGTAGAATCATCGGCACCATGTGCAACAGTAAGAAGAAGTTGACAGACATGGCAAGGCTCGCCAAGATAGACAAAAACTTCAACTACATCTGCAGCTTGAGCAGAAACCTGTTGAACACAGAGAAAATTGAAATAAAGTTAAATAGGTTAGAAGCCATAAAATGGAAGGCTACAGGAAAATGGAACAATTTTCAAGCGCGATAATAATTCTTCTGCAGCAATTAACATTAAATTGGATACCCATATAAGGTCTTTTCTTTTGAAACTCAGAAGACTTGCTCCACCATCTGGAGATGAAAACATGCTTGGCACTGGCTTCAAAAAGCATCCAAATGGACGTGAAGGTACCTGAGTAATAAGTGCAACAGGAGAGCAATAAGAATGAGCATTTATAAATTGATTCAATTAAGAAACATAATATGTTTGATAAATTACAGACAGCATAGGTATGATTGAGGATGCATATATAAACATTAGTTTGGTAAACATCCCTAATTACAATCTTCACAAAACACTCTAATACATACCAATAGAGACAAAACTCAAACACAGATTCGGCAAACAGAATCAAACTTGAGAAGACACAAAAAGCCTCAGCAGCAAGCCACATAAGGCAACTTACAATACAAACAAAGATAAAATAAGTGCAGAAAACAAGAAATTACATACATGCAAGGGATGGAACATCGCTGAAGGGAAATGCTTGAAGAACTTTAGTCCCAGAAAAATCTCAAACTGCTTCTGTCGGGTACTATCTACAAGTGCATTCTTGTATCTCCTCTGTAATGTGATTTTGACATTCTGTGCAGCAGAGAACTGTTTAAATTTTCCTGCATCCTCATTAAAAATGCTAAGGATTTGACTGTGCATTGCTTTAGATCCCGTATATAATGTTGCATGAATGTCACCAGCAATTAAGAAAATATCAGCTAGTTGAGATACAGGGGACAAGATGGTAGATCTCTTAAACTCGTCAAACGTCATATCAAATCTTTTCCAAGGCTTATCAGGGCAAGGATGATTCCAGGTTGTTGTCCTCGTATTGTGATCAATAAAGTATGTTTTTCCAGTTACTGCATCTGACCGCTTTTCCCAACCAGGGGGCAATGGAGCAACATACCCAGCATAATTACCGGGAGACTGGTAGCCATGTGCCAAATCACTATCGAGTGATATGCCCAACCGTCTACACTGCTCGGTAAAAACCTGGAGTGCACCAAAGAAACTAGCAGCATTTGTTCTATCTAATGAATCTGCACAGTTGAAACGTATAACTCCATTTTGATGTGATCTTATGCAGAAGGCACCATCGTCGCCCTCATTACAGATTACTTCACCTTTGCAATTATTAATTTTTTGCCGCGAGGGCAAATAATCACCCTCAGAGATGCCGATAGAAATTGTGGGTGCCTTAAGAAGATACCAAAGTCCTTCAATAGTCTGTTGTTCTCCCTTCAGCTTGACACTAGCATGCCAATCGTAATTTATTAAGTGAATTCGGGTGTATGGAAGGCTTCCAGTGGAACGAATATGATTCAGAGATTCTTCAAAATGCTGAACTAGAATACATTCTGATTTCCCTTCCCCATTCCTCAGCAAGTTGACACATACAACTGGAACCAAAGCACTTCTCTTTGGATTTCCTCCAACAGCTACGTCTAGATTTCGAGCATCATATCTTTTAGACAATCTCTGATAGTATTGGGCACTCCCCTTATAAGGATCACGGTCTGAGACATATATTTCTGCTTCTGCAGCTGTGAGTTTTAATTCGGCACCCCACCATATTGGAATAGTGCCTCTACGCCAAATATAAGTGTTGAAAGGAACACTTTGCCCTGCCTTTTTGGGAACCCAAATAAGTTGTTCGCACTCAACTTCATTGCCTGTCATTCAGAAAATCAAGTAACAAGCGGATGCAGTGAACAATGACCACATGAAAACGATGAACAGCATTAACTTTCAAGAATAAGACAAATACCGCTAATAAGGAATAGGAATCGAGCAGTAGCATCGCCAAGGTATTAGAAGATATTTTCATGTCAGTTGACAAGCACAACACAGTATGAGAAACTGCTTAAATATTGCTCAAAAGGTTCCAAAGAAGGGATTAACCACCAAGAAACGTATCTTCGTATCAGGAATTCAATGGAAATAAATGGTTCTAGTTGCAAACAAGTATCCTACTTCCCTTTAAAGACAGCCACATAGCCAGTTACACTGAAGGTTGATAAACTTTTTCTCACTACTCAAAATGAGTATGTTATTCGGTGAGGCTCATATTCCAAGTAATCACATAAATAATGTTGAATTCTATAACGATAACAGATTACAACTTGTTCAATGCATTTTTTTTCTATAATGATAGGTGAAGATATTTACCACACCATGTCCATAGGCCAGATCCAAGTTAGCTAGTAACATGAAATCACCTCCATCTATGTGTTTAATATACCATGTGGGGTTGACCACAAAGAGAAATACTTTCTCATGGATTTAAATATAACATATTTAAGGATGATAAGTTGGTAACCCGAACATTGCATATTATATAGAAAATGTGGACTTTGTAACATAGCCTTTACTTGGCAAAAGAATTAATTTTACCCTAAGTAAAAACTTCTCATAGAAATATATGATCATCTTACTAAATTCTGCATGATATGAAAGGTTCTACAAAAAAAGATAAAATGTCGGTCGGAATTCGTTAAAATAGCAGAGTCAAGTCTTACCTGTGCCATAACATGAGTTTAAACCCCTCGCTAAGTACCTAGTGCCGGGATGCAACCTACTGCGGCGGGCAATGAGTGCAACAAATCCCTCTTGCTGCCCAAGGCTGCCAAAAGTCCTATGCTCTGCAAATCCCTGTAAATTAGAGAACATGTTTTCTTTACACACAAAGTAAGTGTCTACAAACATTAATAAATCAATTCGAAAGGTTTGAAGAATTCCAATGACCAGGTACCTAACAAACAAGAATACAAAAGGAAAAGTAAAGAAAAAAGACAAGAAAAACAGAAAATTATATGTAAATTCTTTTGGTAACAGAACAGCGCTTTGAATAATGTAAACATACAGTTTCACTGCACAAAAGTTTTCAACAGGTATATTTCACAATAAATGGTTTTTAAAAAATCTATTTGGCCAAGAACATGTTTTTGGCTGTTGGCAGCTGCTGGGCATTATTCAAACAGCTTACTCAGCTGCAGCCCAAATTAGTCACACTTTAGTAATTTGTTCGTTTACATGGCACATACATAAAGCAAGTGGAAAGATATGTAGATATGTGACTAAATTAGTTATCAATACTCACACGTACTGAATGAAGCTGACTTAAAGACACAAGAATAGAATAATTCAATATCACAGCATACACTTTAGCCAATTAAGATATCTGGATAACATACTAACTCCCTCTACAGTTATAAGTCTCCCGACATTGTAGGAGTTAGAGTCTTAGATAGATGGAGTAAATGCAATTCTATAATCACCACCACCATCTATGCCTTTATCCCACCATGTGCGGCCCAGCTATATAACTTGCATGTTTCCGTTGTGAACAATGAAGAAACATTCTCCCATTTATATTTAGATGTGCCATGTCTCGCAATTAGATTGAAATGTATCATCTTTTATATATAGTTTTTCACATTTCTTTTTAAGATTTTCCATGAGTATGAGCAAACAAATTACGATACTTTACTTTCCATATAACCCATATAGAGGTGTAATCTACCCACAACTAAACCAATAAATGTATTTCTCTCATTTCTTGTTTATTCATGCTACTAAATTTTACATACAATATACTTAGGGGGTGTTTGGATCAATTAGGAATTCAAGTAATCACCAAAAACATTTTCACCTAATAACATATATGTCATAAAAGTAACACCCAGTCATGATATACCCCAAGGATTTGAAAGAGATAAACATATCAAATAAACTCAATGGGAAGAAGATAGGTCAAAAAAAGGCACAGAGCTGAGTGAGCCCTTGTTTGGATGGGATTTAAAAGTACTTTGAAAGAGATAAACATATCAAATAAACTCAATGGGAAGAAGATAGGTCAAAAAAAGGCACAGAGCTGAGTGAGCCCTTGTTTGGATGGGATTTAAAAGTACTTTCGGCTTCTACTTAAACAAAAGAGCATTGCTTTAACAATGTTGCTTCTAAAAACGGACGAGGTATAAGCAAAACCCAAAAGCTCGTTTCTTCATGTGAAAAAATATTACCGATTTTTGGATAGACTTGAAATAATTGTTAAAAAACATGTTTATTTTATTTTTTTAATTAGAAGCCAAAAGCACTTTCTAAAAGCCCATCCAACCAAGGGCTAAAAGTCCAATCCCCAATTGTATCTTAATCCTCTCAAGTAGTACAGTATCATAAGTCAAAAAAGCATTTCTAACCCATGGATTGAGAAGCTAAAAATGAAAGAAGTCTAGCAAATTCAAATAAGTTGAAAACAGATATTTAGATAGAAACAATGCGAAGATACCAAGTGTGACTAAAACCTGCAGGAGAATAACACAATGCTGTGGAAGCCCAATGTCTTCGAAAGGTCTTGAGAACCACTTATTCCACACAAATTCATCATCAGGATTCTGCACAAGCATACGACTCGGAAAGGGCCGTGTTATGTCCCTTGTTTCACAGAAGTAATGCTTTCCATCTATGTCAAGCTCTGTCAGTTCTTGAATATTCTTAATTTCAGTTTTACTCTGAGGTTGAGGATTTTGAAGTGAAACTTTTATCCATTGGCTCTCTGCTACAGTATAAACACACCCTCCACCAGGCAAATTTGGAATGGTAGCAGACAATCTTGTCGCTACTAGAAGTAGAGCAAAGCCACCAAGGGCAGCATAACCTAATACAGCCCGTGCTTGGGTTACAGTTTTACAGAGCGATTTTGAGCTGTTGGTGATAAAAGCAAGAGCTTCATTTTGGGATTTGAAAATATCATAGCCTTTTTTTGCAGTATAGCGTAGAGCCCCAGTTGTTGGATCAATATAGATAACTTGAGTGTCTGTCCTAGTAGACAAACTAACAACAATATATACTTCACTTGAGTCCAATGTAACAACAACAACGGATGTGTCCCTTAGATAACCAGCTGCAATAGATGTGAAGAAAAACACATCAAAGAATCAGCATGAAGGTGGGGTAAATTGAATTGACCATATTTAAACAATAGGCAACTAAAAAGGGCGCATGATTCCATACTTTTTTTTTTTGCTTGAAATTAGAAAGAAAAGATGAAGGAATAATAACACTTTGGAGGAAGTTATCGCTTCCTTCAGGAATCATGATTATGCCAATGAAGTTCAAAGCATGTTTAAGCACTTAAAACAAACAGCCTAAATAGTCCATGCATGTAGGGAACCAAAAGTTCATAGGTGATAGATGTCCTGATCCTTGGCACTTTTAATTATCATATACGAAAACTATAATAATCACAGCAAGGGAAGTCAGCCACTCGGATGTCCAAAATTTTGATTTGAGGATAAAACAGAAACCAAAGAGCAAGGAAGATACCAAACTTCTCTCCTTTTGACTCGAGAAATTAAAAGAAAATATGAGATACCAAATCAACAGTAATTTGATAACCAATTTTTCACTGGTCAAGAAAAAGAACACTTCTGACAATTCAGTCCAAAATTCAGGAAGTATGGTCCAGAATAACACTGCATGCATGCGATTCATGATGAAGGATTACTAGGTATCCTCAAAACATTGTTTTCAGTCCTAACTACTTCTCTTCAAGGGTGTATTCCCCAATACAGAGTGTGAGAACAATACCCCCAAACAGAATATTAACTAAGGATTGTAAATGTTTTGATGGACTGAAGTAGAGTTACAGTAATACCATACCATACCCATCAACCTTCATAAGATCAAATAACCATATACGAACAAGCAATAACATTTGATATCCGCTAAAAATGATTTCTGAGGCTCACCAGATCTGTCCATGCTCTTACAATTTACCGGCCTTTAAGTTTCTGACCAGTAGTAAGATAAATGCTCTGATGGAGGAAACTGGCAACAAACCTTTAAAAAAAAAAAAAAAAAAGGAATAGTGCTAGAAGTTAGATGCAATTTCAAATGCCCCTCACAACTTCTCTTGCTCGAAACTCTAGGTTACACGAAAAACTAACATGTAAAATCCATCAAGATTAGTCTTTTCCATAATTTATCATGATGTATTTCAATAGAACATCCAGAAACAAGCTTCGCCATACAAATTATCATAGCAAGACATATAGTTCGCCATATCAAGCAATACTCAGTCGTATTCCCAAAACCATAGCCGGATCGGCAATACGCGAATCCATTCGACACCAAGATCAAATTTTAACAATCTCGCCTATGATCCGGTTGGAATCGGCAGTATCGAAATGGATTCATACAAACAACTCGAGACATGAGCAGAACTCAGCCGATTGATCCCGATTCAAATTGGTCGTATCCATCCAATTCAAACAAGATAAAACAAATGCCACTGCGCAATACTTAACAAAAGGTTTAAGTTGTTCAGATTTTTTATCCTTTGGGCAATGGAAAGAAAGGAATAAAGTGGTAGTTTCCTCACAGGTTGATTTGAATCGAATCATCAAGCAGCAGATTAGGGCCAAATCAAGGAAATGAGCTATCCGGGCGGGTTACTCTTCAAGAGTTGGCGATGAGACACGCAACTTCGGGGGTCCTCTTGAAAGGGAAAGTGCTGTGATGAAGACGAAGGAAACGGTGAACTCGTCAAGGTTGAGATGAATGCATTGCAGACCAAAGGGGAGAGAGACGAGGAGAGAGATGAACATTGAACACAGAGTTTGGGCTGTTAATTTGTTCCGGCCTATTAGTTGACTGCACTTTAGCCCAAATTCGAAAAATCATTTATGAGAAATCCATAGCCCGCTGAATTTTATGAATTTAGGGTTCCCAACTGGGCCAATTTTTCACCCTCAATAATTTCCTAATCGATCGATCATTAAGGGAAAAGAAAACTAGGTAATCTTTTTGCTTCCAAAACACATCCCAAACGAGCAAGAAGATACGGAAGTGCAGTAAGAGGTCTTCGAAGAGAGAATCACACAATGGCATCCAATGAAGATTCGGAGGATGCTTCGGTTTTGAGGGAGCAAAGACAAGATCAATTAAAGAAGAAGCATTTGAGAGAAATGAGCAACGGCGGAGTGGAGGAGGAGGAAGCTATTACGGGTACGGGTACGGTTCCTTTTCTTTTTTCATTTTTTTTTTCTTTTTTCTTTTTCGTGGATTGTGTTGGGTTGATAATTGGTTTGAGAATTTGATTTGAGAATGATGTGTGGAATTGTATGTTCTTGTTAGTTAATTTTTGGTAATACAGTATTTGTTTATGAAGGTTAGTAATATGAATGTGCAAATTAGGTGTTCGATGAATCGGACTGAATGGATAGGTTTGTTTAAAACCTCAATTTTGAGGTATAAGATTTGTAGATTTGTGCAGAATGATGTTTGGGTGATTAATGAATTATTGAATATGGTTGATGTGTCTGGATAAAGATGTTAGGTTTAGGGTGATATTTATTGGGATGTTGATGATTGTATATGTTAACGTTGTCGTGTTTAACAACTAATTAGGTGTTAAATGTTTTTTTTTTTTTTTTTTTGGTGAATGGTGTTTGTGGAATGTTGATGTTCTTTATAGGGATGAAGAAGCACAAGAAATTCCAAGCTCCCCGGTGTTCGGCTAAATACCTTAGAGATGTCATAGACGGGGTGAAGATGAAGTGGTCCGATGGGCAAAGAGAAGCAATTGAAGCTACTGGATTTGGGCATTTCACGAAAGTAAGCAAGGAGAATGCATATCTCCCACGTCTAGAAGCGGTGCTAGAAGTATTTGATCCGGCGACAAGTACATTCAATATAGGTCAAGGTATAAAGATTAAGTTTCGTGGGAGCGAGTTAGCATGTGTACTTGGGGTGCGGCATGTGGGACATTACATTGATAAGAGGTTAGAGGACGAGCCTAGTTTAGCAATCAAATTCTTCGAGGGCAAGAGCATTGATGTTAAGAGAAGCGAATTAGCCGCGGCTCTACGTGATTGGGCTGGGGAGGTGGAGGGGAACCGGAGGTGCACGGCATCGGAATACGCGAGTCTATACGTGTTGCTTGTCTTCAATTGCATTCTGTTTCCCAACACAAGGTACACAACGCCGAGGTATCTTTGGCACTATGCGGAGAATGTGTCATTGTTGGGGGAGTTCGCGTGGGGACCGGCCGTGTATTCATACTTAATGGAGTCAATGAGAAGCTATGTTGAGGGGAGGTCATCGTACCTGAGCGGTTGCACAACAGGGTTGCTTGTAAGTCCCAACCATTTGAATTATGCACCTTGATTGATTATGCTCTGCATTATGTGTTATTTCCGTAATGTGCTTGATGTTTTAATTCCATAATATGCATTATGTTTGTTTGGATATGCAGGCATGGTTTTACGAGAGGGTTCCGATGTTTGGCAAGCCGATCCGATTGTTGAGATTCCCACGGGTGACGAGGTGGGTGGATCGAAGTGGAAAGATCGAGGCTTGCAGGCAAGAGTTACGGGAGGTGTCGGCGGAAGAAGTAATGAGATTTATTCCGTTGGTCGAGGAGAAGAAATTGTGTGAGCCGGTCAGGAGTTTCCCACCGGTAAGTGGATGTCCGAAATTTATCCTTTTATGTTGTAGTATGTGTTTATCTTTTTAACTTTGGTTGATGTTTTGTAGGAATTGGATGGAATATATATGTCCGCGGCAAATACAAATACAAATTCGAAGGAGGAGGATCTTGAAGGGATGGACATGAATCATTCGGGAATGGAGGTGGAGGTTGTAAAGGCATTGGAGGTTGCACATCCGCCACTTTTGTCTATTTCGTGAAGTAAAATGAATGTTGCTTCTTGTTGTATTGGCAAAACATTAGTAAACTATAACAAGCCAAAATTATAATTTAAAGACCATAACAAAGTTCAAATTATATGAATCACATAAAAGAGAGGCAAAGACAACCGTCCGGTCTCTTATTTTCAAAAATCTCTACGATCTCTTCCCTAACTACAAACACCTTTCACATAAATTAACCAACCACGCAATAAACATTTCCATACATGTTCTCTTCAAAATTGCATTTTACTTATAGTATTATCAATTATCCATGTAAGAGGGATGAGTACTTAACTCAAGTGGTTAAGTTCCTAGATTTCCAACGGGAGGTTGGATCCCCACCGGCCTCTTATCCCTCTTTTTTATTTCCCTTTGTAATTTGTGTGGCATGGCTCCTACCACCCCTTTCCAGGTCTTCAATGGCTCTTCTAAAAAAATTATCCATGTAAGATGGAATGGAGATTTGATCCAGTGGTCATGATCCCTGACTTCCAACTTTATGGTAGAATCTTCGATTCCCACCCGGCCTCCTATCCCTCTTATTTATCTTCTTTGTAATTTGTGTGGTTTTGACTCATTGTTCAGCAAAAAATAAACAAATAAATAAAGTAAAATTATGCCATATAAGAGGGCTTCAGTGAAACCCCAACTTCAAATTTTATTATTGGGTATTCGATATGTGTACCATGGATTTCACTCTCTTTGGCTGCACTTGAAAAAAAAAAAAAGAAACATCACTGTTTAGGGTTTATCATTTAGATTTTAAAATATATATTTAAAATACTTTAAAATCCTATATACAAACAGAAAACATTATTTTCAATAACCGCCAAATTTTAACCTTTAAACTCTGAATGCTCATCTTCCCAATGTTTAGCTTTTCAAACTTCAAACTCTAAACTCTAATTTTTAACTCTATAATCAAACATCATAAATCAAAACTATCTCAATTTAAATAATTTTCACCACTAATTCCAAATTCCAAACTCTAAACTCTAATTATTTCCCCCTTTATTTTTTGGTAAGAAAAAATTCCTAGCTAGATTGTAGCTTCTTTCATTTTTCAATGCAATATATTAGAGGTGTCGAAACGGTCCCGCGGGGCGACACGGGCCGGCCCGCGCGGGCCCCCACATTTTTGCGGGCTTGAACGGGACGGGCCTAAATGGGGCGGGCTCAAAATGTCTAGGCCCGACCCGCCCCACATGCGGGCCGCGGGTTATGCGGGCCGGCCCACGGGCTTTTTTATTTCAATAATTGTATTATTTTTTGTTTGTAAAAAAATAAAATTCGGATATATTTTTTAATGCATATATTAAAAATAAAATAAAAAGATTTATAATTGGTATTTGTGATTATAAATAAGTAAGTGTATATTTATTGTCACAATTATTTACTTTAATGTGGGTTTGTTGAATAATTATTTAAAAGAATTTATGATTATTCCATTTTTAATACGAAAGGAGTATATTATATTTTGCAAAATATAATATGTGTGACAAAACTTTTATAATTAATGATTGAACTGATTAAAATTTTAGGTATCACAGATGAAGTCTTTGCTAGAGTTGTATTAGGTAAGACTGTCTGAGCATAATTCATTAATTTTATATTTTATTAGGTAAGACTGTCCGGACATAATTCACTAAATTTTATATTTTATTAGGTAACATTGTATGGGCATAATTTATGTTTTAAAAAATAAAAATTTGGCTGCACAAATAATTTTTAATAAATACAATAATATGGAATTTTAAACTTAAAAACTTGATACCCATAAAATTAATGAACATGAAAATATTAGAAGAGACAGATAATTTGTACTAAGAAAATTCAATATGCAAACAATTTAATCATTTAAATGATTGATGATATTATGCTAAATATTCATAGTAAAGAATAATAGATTCAATCGATGCACAACGTAAAAAAAAAAAAAAAATGAAAGCCCGCGGGTAGGCCCGCCCCGCCGCGGGCCTAACCCGCAAAAGCCCGCCCCACCGCGGGTTGGGCCCGTTGAGGCCCGCATCTAAACGGGCCTCTAAATGTTGAGCCCGCCCCGCATTTTTTACCTTGCGGGGCGGGCCGGCCCAACGGGCTAAGCCCGTTTTGACAGGTCTACAATATATAATGGAGGCATTGCCCGAAAATACTTTAATCCTCATAATTTGGCATATTTTTACTTTTAAAGGGAATAAAGAAAAAAAGGTTATGTTTAATTTTTGAATATAGGATTACACAATTCAAAGAATCCTAACAAAGTTTCAGAATAGTATCATATAATTTAGACACCCATTCGTGAGTTGATCCAAGAATTCTACAAAACTCTTCATAAGAAATATCAGTTCCTAATGCCCGAATCCTTACAACAAATCCAACACTTGACAAATTCCTTATTTGTTACCATTAAAATTGAACTCAAGTTTGATGCAATGACAAGCTCACCCCCTACTAGAGGCACTTCCTTTATCAGAAACAGTCCCAAACAGGCCCTCCCTTTTTAGCTTCTCCTCCTTTGACTTCCTACAAAAGATGACCCAAGAATTGACTTCAAGGGCAATGCAGATCCCCACCAATGTAGACAAGCATAAACAGTACCCAAACTTGGCATAAGAGTCCCCTTCTCCCATCACTTCAAACCCCTGGAAACAATTCACAACTCCCAAAACAACACAGGCATACCCCACAAAATGGTGGTATGATTTCCAATACTTCCTGTACTTGTGTGTGGTCTTTGGCCTGAACAGCAATGCCAGCGTCTGTAGCCATCCGAGGCAGAATGCCGCGAATCCGAGCTTACGGTGCAGCCCGTATGCCCGCCCGGGGGACATTTCCCCAAGCTTGATCCCAATGGAGAACCCCACAGTTCCTAAGAAAACCGCAGTTAGTTGGACCCCGGCATGCACGTAGAACCAGGCGGGGCCGATGGATTGGATGTGGCGTAGGTACCTGGCGCTGATGACGCCTATTGGGAGCAAGAATCCCCATGAGACCGCATTTATGATGCCGTGTGCTAGTTTGAGTGGTTGAGCGTTGTTGTGCGCCTTGGTCGTAGTTCCTGACAAAACGTCTATCGTTGTTGTTGAGGAGAGATCTTCGATAGTGGTGGGGTGGATGGTTGGCGAGTAGCCTTGCACGTATAGTCCGCGGTTCCACACGAAATGGAGCTTGGTTTTATTCGGGACTAGTTTTATTGTAGCGTATATTTGAATCGTCGCACCATTGTGTATGGTGGCCATACGGCCACCATACAACGTGGCGGATGATGACAGAACGTGTAGGTCGAGGGGGCGGGAGAGGAGCGAGGACTTCTGAAGCTTAACCGTCGGATCCAATATGTAAGGAAGTAAAACGAGCTGACCGGAATTGGGATCCGGAAATGCAATCAATGCTCGTGCACCGGTCATTTCAGGGGTCGTCGGGTTGATTCCCCACCCGACCCAACCCGAGGGGGATATGAAGCTACCGAAGAAGGCGATGTCGAGAGTGGCATTGTGTGGATGGAACACCCAAGCTATGGAGGCTTGTTGTGTGGACAAAGTCATGCATTTTTCAAATGTTTTTGAGGAGGTAGTAATTGTACAATGAGAAGATAATGCAGCCTTCGCATAAAAGGACACCAAAATATGAAACACCAGAATGAGAATCATAGTGAAGGGAATTGAAATACAAGAACAAACAATCTTGCAAACTCTAAAGATGATTCTTCAAAATGTAACTGCACCAAGAGTACAAATAGATGATCTTTCTAACTAATGCTAGCAAATAGTCTATGAAACCAATCATGAGGAAGACACTTCGTATTTGGGTTCTTGCCTTTGAAGTAACACTATATATATCTTGTTTCATTACATCATCAAATTTGTGATGAATCTTTCCATCCTATTCTGGGAATCATCATCATATTCTGTAGTGATTGCTAGCTGAAAAGTGATGCCTTTTCTTAGCTTTCAAGCTAAGACACATACATAGTGAAGTTGGTAATTGATTTCATACATAGGGAAAGGGACCACACTCAATTATTACAGTTTGGTGAGACATGTATTCAGTATAGCCAAAGCTAACAGAAAAAAAGATGTTATGATTTGTCTGTCTTTTTGCATTTTTCATTCATAACAGAGTTACACTTCCATGTGTTGAAGTTGAAGATAGGCCATCACAGACCAAATTTCAAATTATGTGCTTAACTCAATAGTCAATATTAACAACAGATTACATTTCAATTTTAATTAGTATGTACAACTAAATAAAATAAAACCTTACCAAACGCAGTTGGCCTGAGTGGTATGGGGCTCTGGAAGCTTAAGCAAAGGTCTTGGGTTCGAGCCTTCGTGTATGCAGAATTCTGCTTTGGGAGAGGCGACCCTTCAATGCCAACCAGATCCTCGATTAGTCTTGGGCCTAATGTGGCCTGAGATAACCGGTATACCCCAAAAAATAAAATAACACCTCAGCAGCCTTATTCTTATAAATTTATTGCTCACAATAACCTATATGCTCTTTTCCCCCTATTAAGGGAATAATGGACTTTATAGCTTTGATGTTTCCTCACCAAAATGTACCCCTCTATCTAGTTTCTTCATCCATTTATTGTCTAGCCATTCTTCTGTAGCAGCTACCCTCAAATTTCGCCAGGTACACAGCACACTGTCTGAAAAGAAAGCATCTTTCTTGAACTATGTAGAAGAGATAAAAGAAAAGGCATAAATCTCATTATATTCTCTCCCCAACTTTGATAAAGGCAGAAAACACACTGCTGAATACGACTTTTGATATTTTGCAGCAGCATATTTTTGACAATGCCATGTCTCTTACACACTTGATCTTAGGATTCCCTTGGAAAGAACATTACATTATTCAGTATTCTTACCAACCAAAAAACACCAAAGAATCACAGGCAGCTACTTCTCCAACACTTGAGCAAAATGTCATCGACATATAGAGGGATGAACACTCGGGCATTAGGCGAGGCAACGTGCAATGGGATCATGCGTAGAATGGTGAGGATCCCTAAGAACATACTAGTTGGAGTGTCGAGAGTTGTGAATCACGGGAAAGACTTGATCGGGATAGGAGGACGAAACCGTCCTCCCCAAATTCCCCATTTTCCTTACCAAGATCCATTGAGTTTTCCACATGTTCAAGAAGAATGGGCTTTTCTAGCCACGTTTGAGCAACAATATGGCACGTTGCATCCCTTCTTCTACGCCTGCCAGTTTGTGGAGGCGCTGAAAATAGCTCGGGATGAGCACAAATTCTTGTTCATGTACATCCACTCCCCAGAGCATCCCTTCACTCCATCCTTCTGCAGGGAAACCCTCTGTTCTGAGGTGGTCGTGCAGTTTCTCGACACGAATTTTGTCTGCTGGGGCGGGCTTGCAGGCAGAGGAGAGGGCCTGCAGATGGCTGCTGCTTTAAGGGCGTCGGCATTTCCATTTTGCGCGGTTGTGGCGCCTGCAACCGGTGATAATCTAGCCGTGCTGCAGCAGGTGAGTCGAAGTCAAAATTGCACCTGAAGGGCATGTTGAGAATGATATATACTCCCTCCGGTCATTGAATAATGTTAACATTGGCATAGTAAACACTATTCATTGAGTAACTTTGATTCGACTTTTTAACACAGTTACAAGTTACATAAGATAAAACATAGTCTAGTAAGATTTTGACGATGGAGGGAGTATTAAATGCTTCATGCTCTCTAAAAGTGAATTGTGTGAAGCTGGAAGGACCGGTCTCCCCTGCTGAGTTAGTCGAGATTCTGCTACGGACGATGGACGAACAAGGGGTGGCATTTGGGGGCGACAGGGCGAAGAAGGAAGAGAGGAGACAGGCAGATCGTCGGTTGAGGGAAGAACAAGATGTTGCTTACATACAAGCACTCCAGATAGATCAGGTATTATGTGAAACAGTTCTTGGAACTTAAATTAAGCATCATTGAAAAATGTTTGTTGTATTTTAGGAGAAAGAAAGGCTTAAGAAGAACACGAATCCACAGGAGAAAGGTCCAAAGCCTCATAAATTGAAGGATAGTTCAGTGAATAAGCAATCTAATGTTAGTGCAGAAACTTCTCAGGCAATGGATAAAAAAGGGGAAGTTACTCAGGTACTGTACTGAACTTCATGAGTCATGACTACCTTCTTGAAATAAATTTCAAGATTAAATACTAAAATGAGGATTGGCTGGCAGATATTGATCAGATTTCCGAATGGGGAGAGGAGGGAGCATAGCTTCTTGTCTAGAGACAAGATTCAGGCAATTTACAAATTCATCAACACTGCAGTTCCAGGGCTTGGAAACTACAGACTTGTGTCAAATTTCCCTAGAAAGGTTTATGGTGTTGATCAAATGGGAATGAGTTTGAAAGATGCTGGTTTGCATCCGAAAGCCAGCCTCTTCTTGGAGCCTCTTTGATGTTAGAATTAGAAGTTAGCTTTTTGTACTTGTATAAGAAAGCTATTAGCCATTGCATTCCTTTGTCTAGTTTATTCAGATTGAGAAGTTTATGCTGTGAAATGGTTGGGATTTAAGATAGAGGAGAGGGGTAGAGCCAATACAAGGGAATGCATTGAGATCAACCATGAACTAAATTATACTGCATAGAATATGAAGTTGTGTTTTGAACAAAAATCAATAATCAGACATGATTAGTGAGAAGCATCTTCTTCTTCACAGAATTTAGTGTACTGTTCGGGTCCCATTAGGTTATCCAATTCTGAAGGATTGGAGGGCTTCACTTTGATGAGCCATCCTTCTTCATATGGGCTTGTGTTGATCTTCAGAAAACAAAAAAGAAAAAAGAGACAGGATGATCATTCATTACAGGCTTCATATCATATTACTAAAAGGAACATTCTGGGAACTAGTTATTACCAATCCTGCAGCTTCACTCAGTTTTTCGTTGGCCTCTATGACCTCGCCTGAGATGGGAGAGTTAATGCCGCTAGCAGCTTTGACACTCTCGACTGTCCCAAAGCTCTCGTTTTGTGTGACTGATTTGCCTTCAGCCGGCAGCTCCACATACACCACCTCTCCTAGATGGTCCTGTAATCACAAAATTCGTATTTCATAGTTAGAGTCGAAAATTTTAACTTATGAACCATTAATTCAAAAAAAGTTCAACAAAAGTTAGGAGCTTGAAGACAGTGAAATGTGCACAAAAAAACTACAGTTTCTTCTCAAACATACTTAGAAGTACTATCGAGTTGAGTCAAACTCGAATAGTTGTAACAAGTTTTGAGCTTTGTTTCATAATAGCTCAATGAATTAGGTGACTTGCGCGCTTCTCCTATAACCTAAAGCTTGTTTAGATACTACCGCCTAATAATTTTTCAAATCAAACTTGAGTGGCTAAACCAAAGTTCCAATAAGATGCTAGTTACTCATGTAATAAACCTCAGGAGTTAAGGTTAGATGGTCTAAAAAAAGGCACATTGTGGTAAGATCAAGGTATAGGTTTTGAGGGAGCAACAACCTTCATCTAAGTTACACTCACTCAGGCTATTTAGAGGTATGAACTCCTTAGTTCAGTTTATTTAATAATTCAACAACATCATTAAGGGTTTTCAACAACCTTCCTTAACAGGCATTCTCAGCACACATGTAAGCAAGAGAAACACAGAGTGTAATAAACCTGGGCATGGTCTGTAATGCCAACGGTAGCAACAGAACCCTCATGCTTCACCCATTCATGTGAAGTTGTATACTTCAACCCCTCAAGCACTGCAAAAATTCAATCCCAAATTAAATCAGCATTTTCAAAAATGAAAAAGAAATAAATAGTGGTTAGAATTGGAAGATGATTGGTTAACTGTAGTTTTACCAGTGGAGAAGCATCTGGAGAGGGAAAAGGCAGGGGAGGCAGAAGTTGCAGAAACAGAGAGCCTAAGAGCATTGGCTGTTGAAGAAGCCCACATTCTGAGTGCCATTTCAATTGGGATATGAGAGATAGTATTTGCTGCTACTCTTTGCTTATCTGCTTATTTGCTCTGTGCTTTTTTCTTCACTTTGATAATCCTTTGGCTTTGGTGTTGCAGAAAACACAAGGCCTGCAATATACTCCTCCCCTTTTATTTTATTTTTTTAAAATTATTTTTTATTTTTCATCGGGAGAAATGGAGTTATCCTTGATGGATGGTGGAAAATGAAAGCCTCATCCTGATTCCTGGGAATAAACTCAGACCATCATGCTTCTTTTTCTGTACTTTGTAGTGATTTGTAATTGTAATAGTATGTCTCATATTTGCAAATTGCAATAACAAGCTAGGCCTAGGGCAGTGGATTTTTCTAGGATAAAGTATAATGATAATCCCTTTATAGGGTTTTCATTTTTTTATTTTCTTTTTGTATATTAACTTTTTTTAATAAAATTAAATATTTTGCTTTAGGGTATGAAAGAAGGATTTTAATATAAAAAAATGTTTTTTTTAAAAATATTTGTATGAGAACGTTTTTGTAATAATTCAATAATAGGAGTATATATTGTTGTAATAAAATAAAAAAAAATTGAATAAGAAATTTTAAGAAATTTAATTAAATGTAATTGCACTACTACTTATTTCCAGAACACCAACACTGGGTTATGGCCCAAGCCTGCTAATGTCGTCTGGTGCTAGTATTTGGGCCATTAGGTCCAAATGTCGCCCAAATACAATAATCACCATCAAAATCTATTAATAGTAGTTCCTAAGATTGCTACGTCTAATGCAAACCATTAATAGTTCAAATTTGGTAAATGCATGTAAAATTTTTAAAAGTTCGATATTTAAAAATTACAAGACGAGACGAATCTAACAAGATCTCATTTGACTATATTTTATTAACTTGTATGACCATGATAAAACTCTAAGTCAAAGTCATTTATCAAACGTCGGAGGAAGTATGATATAAATGGTATGATTATCCAATATTTGCTTGATAACATTTTATCGTTCTATAAAAATTTATCAAATAATTTCTTGGTGAACCAAGTAGTTTTTTTTGTAATTTTAGTGGTTTGGGCTCTCACACACCTTTGTCGAATTAATACCCTAGCTATTTCAAATATCAAGTACGCGTTAGACTTTTTTTGTTCCCTTTGAGGGTTTTGATCTTATTTCCCTCTAGCTAGTGTTCCAGATTTGTTGGGGGTGCAAAATTTTTTTCTGTAATGTGGTTTTTAGTCCTTGGTTAGATTGGTTTTCTTTCAGCATCCAAATAAGCTAGCCCTCTATTGTCTCTTCATTGTCCCGACAAACATCAATGCTCAATTAGGTTAGAGTTTTCACTAAATTCTATTCCTACTTTGTTCAAGCAGTTTGCTATATAGCCTATAGTAATATAATAATGCCCAGTGAAGCTGTGGGCTCCGTCAGCAAAGTCCATCACCAAACAATCCACCTTTCTCTTACTGTTATTATTACAGCCAAACATGGTAAACTAATACATGGACAGGGTTAGTATAAACTGCTCAATCAAGACTGAATTAAATAGATGGATGGTTTATATTGATTAGTAATTGGTGAAGATGGATAGGCATTGCAGCAGCAAGTTGATATATGATGATAAGCATATATATTAGGTTTGTGACAACAAGGGACCACTAATGAAGGAAAAAGAATGCAATGTACAATTGATGATGGAGTGGTTTGGTTTCATTACAAGTAATGCTTTTGACTTAATAAGATTGGAAAAAAAGGTAAAAACGTCCTTTATCTTTCCAAAAATTTCAAATCCGTCCTTTTTCTATTTTATTACCAATTTAGTCCGCTACAAATGCTAATTATGTTCAAATCAGTCCTTTTTTCACTAATTATATTCTAATTGCTGACGTGGCAAGGGTTTTAATTTAAACCCGACACGTGTGCATAATATTAGTCCTTTTTCTTTTATCTTTTGCCAATTTAGTCCTAAACTTTTATTTTGTTCTATTTAGTCCTCTACCCCAATCACTCATTTTTATATTAATTGGCCTCAAACCTTTCAAATTATTTCATTTTAGGCCCAGAACCTTAAATTTTTTATTATTACTAATCCATTTATCAAATAAATGCACAACATACTTGCATAAATAAAATTAAACACCAAACCTCATATATTGGGTTCGACTGCTTTGTTATCGGGTCTTTCAAGTACCGAAATTTTACGGACTCTCTCTAATAACCACTCGACCGCAACCGATTGTTCATTGGTTTTGGTTTCCTTCAGTAACAATCAACAGAATCTTACTTTGCGTCCTACCTTAGGATGTAGCAATATTTAAAAGTAAATGATTTAACTTGAATTTTTGGAAGGTTATGGATACAGGAAGCCTTGGTTTTATTGAAAAATATTAATATTATTAAAAATATTAAAAAAATAGCCTGAATTTTATTGTCCACAAAGTATGATTGTGCTGATTGTTGCTGAAGGAAACCAGAACCAATGAACCATCGTTACGGTCGGGTGGTTAGAGAGAGTCCGTAAAATTCGGAACTTCAAAGACCCGGTAACAAGGCGGTCAAACCCAATGTATGAGGTTTGGTATTTAATTTTATTTACGGAAGTATGTTGGACATTTATTTGATAAATGTATTAGTAATAATAAAAAATTTAAGGTTCTGGGCCTAAAATGAAATAATTTGAAAGGTTTGAGGCCAATTAATATAAAAATGAGTGATTGGGGTAGAGGACTAAATAGAACAAAATAAAAGTTTAGGACTGAATTGGCAAAAGATAAAAGAAAAAGGACTAATATTATGCACACGTGTCAGGTTTAAATTAAAACCCTTGCCACGTCAGCAATTAGAATATAATTAGTGAAAAAAGGACTGATTTGAACATAATTAGCATTTGTAGCGGACTAAATCGGTAATAAAATAGAAAAAGGACGGATTTGAAATTTTTGGAAAGATAAAGGACGTTTTTACCTTTTTTTCCTAATAAGATTTTCCCAATTAAGAAGCCCCATTTGTTCTTTTAAAGGGGGAGAAATTAAGGGAACATACTTGCTATACAATGTCAACTTCTTTCTAAATCCATTGGGAAGGTACACAATCATTGTGCACTAATTAATCTGATGTCAAATTTGACAACATTAAGGTCAACACCTACTCTCCTTCAATAATGGTCTAGTGATTAAAATCCTAATCACTCCATTATTAGTTTATAATCACATATATTTGATTTCTCCTCTTTTCTACTATTTATTCTTTATCATAAAATATGCTTCAGAATTCAGAGCATGATCAATAATGTACCTTCTCCTTTGTACTCATGCATGAATTTATGTCCTGTCATTCATCTTTGTGTGATTTATTTGGTGTAATTAACAAGTCAATCTGATATATTCCTCCATTGCATTCTTAATTAATTTCAGAGTGGGGTATGTATTCTTTTTCTCATGTTTTCTGTTTGGTTGCTGTTTGTTTTACTACAGATGGGAACATTATTATTAGATGTTAAAAAGACAAGATTAGGTGTAGACAAAGAATTGTTCTTATCAGCATCAGGGTAAACACACGCAATCAAACAGGAAATATTTGTTTTAGTTTCTTACTTTTTGCACCAATTTTTTTACAAGTAACAAACAAAAGAAAATGGCATAATTCATATACTTGTTTGACTCAATGGAATCATTGAAAAATGAAATGCTTTTTTTAAAAAAATAAATAAATAAATAAATAACGCGTATACAAAATTCCTAACTTAATTAGAGTTGTTAAACAAGTCAAGCGAGCCCAATATCACATACTCGAGCTCGCTCGATAATTGAACGAGTTCGAGCATGATTTGTTAATTATAAATGAGCCAAAACGAGCCGAGCTCGAATTTTGTAAAAATATATACTTTTTTAAACGAATTGAGTCGACTCATTTATTTTACAAGTATTAAATCAAGATGAGCTCAGAACTGCTCTTTGAGTTTAACAACTACTAACATTTCACTAGAAGAATAATTCAAAATATATAAAAACTAAATTAAGAATTACTTTATATCCGGCCTCGTATAACATTCGAATTAGTAATCGCAAATTTCAATCGCTATATATCCACAAATTTTTTTGGTGTGTCGTTGATTCGATCTCTCAAATACTGATCAAATTTTTTTTGATCGTTAACCTTATTAGCGACCCCGGCCCGTTATTTAGTCGTTCAAATTAAAATGAAAAATTTTAGGATTCTATATCCATGAGATTAATTAATTAAGACTTCAATTCTTTTTACTTTTTTCGTAAAAAAAAAAAAACGCTAGGATCAAGCTTGCAAATACAACATGTCACCAGATCAAATTGGATCTGCATCTTATTTCATATTCTTGTATCACAACTCACAAGAGATGCATGGGCGATGCACAATTAAGCCAAACATCAAGGGCACCACTGCAATTATCCCTAATTGAAATTCTTTGGTGTGCTGCTGAGGCAGAGCCACCATAAGATTGAGTGGAAGGACATCAAGTAGACAAGATCATGACAGTGGTCCAAATCCAATGAGGTGATGGAAAGACATACTAGTATATACTTACACTTCCCCATATCCCTTTGATGATATTTTTGATGGAGCTGAGAGGACAAAGACAAACTCATCATCAAAATATGGAAATTTAATAGTATTGTCCAATCTCTCAATTAGTGGTTTCTTCAGCCCTCTAGAGTCTGGACTACAAATCAACTATCAAAGACATGCTTAAAAGATACAGCAACAATGAAAGCCAAGTGATGACTCACCACATAATACAGTAATTAATTAATTCATATATACACAATATTTATGCAATAAACCCACTTTTGTCTTCACTCTATCTGCTGTATGTGTCTTAACAAGAATCATCCCTAAAGACATTTATGTGCTAGTTTGGACAAAAGGGTTTCCTCCTTGATTCATCAGATTAATACTAACACAAGCTTTCACATGGGGTTGGTTTTTGTTTAGGTTTTATCAATCTTTTGTTTATTTATTTATTATGTTTTGGTCTTAGGTTGTATATGTATGTCCATTTGTTATAAATGAAGAATTCTATCGTTACTTAGTAGTATATAATAGTAATAAACTAGGAACTGGCTTAAAATTTGATAATTTTAGCATATTAGGTTTAGGGTTTGAGGAGTACAGTGGGCGTATACAGGCACATTTGTTGAGGTTCTTATTAGTGTAATAAAATGGGGATTAGGTAGACTTTGGTTGGGGAAGAGAGGATATTGTTTGTCTTAAAACAAATGGAAAGCATAGAAATGAATAGGACATTGAGTAAAGAAATGAGGTGTGTTGACTATCAAGAATCAGACAGAAGCAGGTATTGAAGTAATAGGGCAGCCTAAATTCACAAGCTTCTTACATTTTGAAAATCTGTACTGTAATTATTGTTAATAAAAATTATTCAATTATTTTGCTAAATTCACAAGCTTCTTATGTTTGAGTCTAGCTAGTCTATACATTGATAGTGGAGTTTTTAATAATTAACTTATTAAATTGATAGATTATTATCTTTATATTGAAGCAATTTTCCTTAATCTTAGGTATAAAAACTTTTACTTTGTAATTTTCAATTCTTTTTATTAAAATAAAAGTTTTTAGTTGACGATCGATGTGAGACATAAAATTCACTCTCTCTCATTTTATGCCTTCTCACTACAAGAAAATTCCACGTTACCAACCGTCAGATGCGGTCGGCAGCACCAAGGCGCGGGTCGTCCCGGGGTGTTACCGACCGTAAGTAGCGGTCAGAAGTGAATTTGTCGAGAAGTCGTCGTCGACCGCAACATTCGCCGTCGGCAGTGAATCTTTTGAGTTTCGCGTTTGGTTAGCATGCATCAAAGCCATTTTTTATGCATGTGCTTCATGTGCGCGCTAATGTATATTTTTTGTGCTAAGTTGTATTGTTCTTACAAAGATTCCATAACCAATCCTAAATCCTAATTAATTCCTTTCAAAACGTAATTAATGAGTACTTCTTATTATTCACTTTCTAAATGAAACATTGTTGAATGTGCTAACATTCAGTTCATAATTTGCTAAAATATATTTTACTTATAAAGATTTTATAATCAAGCAAAATTAATATCTTCCAAACTCTAATTAATGAGTATTATTCATAATATGCATGTGCTGAGATAGTGCATATATGTGCTAAAAATATAATTGGATGAATATATACCATTTTTGTGAAAATAATATTAATGGGAATGAAAATACACTTGCCATCATTAAAATATTAAATTAATGAGTTATATATAATTTCCATAAAATATTAAATTTACCATTAAAGTGATAGATGCCTTCCTCATACGCATATGTCACAGGGCTTTGGTTAGGGTGCGGAGACACTTGTCTCTTGATGTACTGTGACACATCCAAGCCATTGATGAAATGTTGAAATCAATGACTAAGATTAATATAAAGGGTAATATTGTAATTTCAATAAGATCCAAATAATCTCTATTCATTTTTCTCAATTCTCATGCTCATACTTCTCTCTCCCTCATAATCTACTTTTTCTTTTTGGAATTTCTAAAATTTGATAGTTTATTTAGATTACTTGTATCGAGTAGGTAAATTTTCATATAAAGAACGTCAAAATCTGAGTTCGTTTGATAAAGTTAGAGTCATTTGAAGTTAATTGTGATTTTCAAAAACGTAGCAATCACTACAAGAAAAATTGAGTTTACCGACCGCGTGTGCGGTCGGTAACCCAAGGATGCGGGTCGTCCCAGGGCTTACCGACCGCACCGCCGACCGGAGGTGTTGGTCGGTAAACTTTTGGTCCGAAATCCAGCGCCGACCAGAAAATTTTGGGGTCGGGGGCCCGCCGACCGCATGGTGGTCGGTGAATTTCCCGACCGAATTACCAATCGCACATGCGGTCGGTAATTCTCTTTTATTGGAAAAGGGCGTGCTCAGGAGGGGGCTCGAACCAATGACCTCAGTACACCCAACCACAACCCTAACCATCAATCATATTCCGCCATGTGTCCTATACAGTATACCTTCTCAAATATGTTGAAAGATTTTGCTGAAGAGAGGCCTCGAACCCGGGTAAGGGAGTGGAATCCCTCGCGCATGTGCTATCTGTGCACTACATGTTTCATGTCATTGTATGAAACATTGTATATATAACCTATATAAGTACATATATACATATAAATGTGAAAATTAGAAACTAAATTAAAATATAAAATTAAAATTAAAATTATATTAATTAAATAATAGTATTAAATTTCATTAATTAAATTCTTAAATATAAAATAAAATAATTAAATAAAAAAACCTAAAATCACTAAATTAAATAAAATACTAATTAATAAGATAATTAAAGAAATATTTATTAAAAATAAAAAAATAAAAAATTTGAAAAAAAATTTAGCGACCGAAATTTCGGTCGGTAATGCGGTCGGTAGATTATTTTATTTTTTAAAAAATAATAAAAAATTTAAAAAAATTGGAAAAAATTGAAAAAAATTACCGACCGCAATTGCGGTCGGTAACACCGACCGAATTAAATTTGGTCGGTGCAGCGGTCGTCCGGAAACTGGGTCCACCATAACGGCTCTAAATTACCGACCGCATGTTGCGGTCGGCCCTGCGGTCGGTAAATCCGACCCGCAACATGTCGGTCGGTAATTTCGGTCGGTAAAACGTATTTTTCTTGTAGTGATTTATATTTCAGCGACGGTGGTTTTGCAATTCAGCGACTGGAGCTTTACAATTCAGCGACATAGAGTATGCATTTTAGCGATATAGCCTACACAACATACTTTTTATGACAAACTTCAAATGGCTTTAACTTTTTCAAATGAGCTCAGATTTGGACGTTCTTTATATGAATATCTATCTACTCAACATAAGGAATTTAAATATCCTACCAAATTTTAGAAAGTCGAACCAGATAAATATTATATTTTTGAAATAACGAGAATAAGATATCATTTCCTTTGAAAATCTGGTATTTATTTATTTGTAATTTCAAAAATTTGATAGGAAATTTAAATTCCTTGCATCGAGTAGATAAATTTTCATATAAAGAATATTAAAATCCGAGTTTTTTTGGAAAAGTTAGAGTCATTTGAAGTTCATTGCGATTTTCAGAAACAAAGCCTTTACATTTCAGCGACGGTGGCTATGTAATTCAGCGACGGAGGCTTTACAATTCAGCAACGGGGGCGTTAGAATTTAGCGATATGGCCTATGCATTTCAGCGACGTAGCCAATATAACAAAATTTATATGGCAAACTTCAAATGAGTCTAACTTTCTCAAATGACCTCCGATTTGGACGTTCTTTATATGGAAATCTATCTACTCAATGCAAGGAATTTAAATATCCTCTCCGATTTTAAAAAGTCTAAACATATAAATATCATATTTTCAAAACAACGAGCATAAAATGTCTTTTCTTTTAAAAATCTGGTATTTATCTATTTGTAATTTCCAAAATTTGATGGGAAATATAGATTCATTATATCGAGTAGGTGGATTTTCATATAAAGAATGTCAAAATCCGAGTTCATTTGAGATAGTTAGAGCCATTTGAAGTGCATTACGATTTTCAAAAACACAATCTTTATATTTCATCGACGGTAGCTATGTAATTCAGCGACAGAGCTTTTACAATTCAGCGACGCGGACTTTACAATTAAGCGACATAGCCTATGCATTTCAGCGACGTAGTATATACAACAAAATCTATATTACGAATTTCAAATGGCTCTAACTTTCTCAAATGAGCTCGGATTTGGTTGTTCGTTATATAAAAATTTATCTACTCGATGCAAGGAATCTAAATATCCTATCATATTTTAGAAATTCAAAATAGAAAAATATTAAATTAAGAGGAATGAAAGACTGACGAGTAAAAGAGATGAATAAAGATAATTTCTCTATTATTATGCCATGAATTGTGTCAAAAGAGAACTAACTTATGCAAATTTTTTATATGATCTTTATTAAAGGATAGAAATCACTAAATTGATTTTGTGAATGAATTTATTTCTAAAGATATAATTATTTATGTTTGACAATTCTACCCTTTTTATTTTATAGCCATTGGATATTTTTATATGGTTGAGACGATTTGTCTTGATGTACTATCATTCACATTGTAGTACCATAACCACTCCCATGTCACAAACATATATATATGTGCTGGATATTTATGATGTGTGTGGTTGTGTGCTTGTTTTATATT
This sequence comes from Hygrophila difformis, assembly GCA_030278955.1. NCBI lineage: Eukaryota > Viridiplantae > Streptophyta > Magnoliopsida > Lamiales > Acanthaceae > Hygrophila > Hygrophila difformis. The sequence goes on from JAOANR010000012.1 coordinate 5,683,805, forward strand.
ATACTTCCTCTGTTCTCATATAATTGCTCCCATCATGCATTTCACGCAGTCCAAGACACATTTTTAGATGTCAATAACTCAAAGTATATATAAGTAAAAATTATAAAAAAATAATATTATAAAACTACGTGATTAGACGAATCTAACAAGATCTCACTTGACTATGTTTTATCTTATATAACTATGCCAAAAAAATTGATCAAAGTTTCTCAATGAATAGTAACTACTATGCAAATGGAACAATTATATGAGAACGGAGGAAGTATATGTGATGGTTTCATTTAAATGAGTGGGTTAAAATTTCATTCCCAATAATATTATTTTCACAAAAATGGTATATATATTCATCCAGTTATATTTATAGCATATGCATTGTCTCCGCACATGTATAATAACAGATTATAAATTTAAATGCACAATCCTCGGGTCCACAAAAGTTAATAAAAACTCACTCACAATTTTTAGCACATTACATGAAGAAAAATATCTTTGAGGCACCTACCGAAAAAGTACACTAACTATACCCAAGTACACTAACTATACCCGTACACAATTAGTATACTATTGTAAGTGTTATTTTCGAATTAATGATTCATGTGTATCAGCCATCAAATTTTCATTTGATTCAGCTGTCTAATTTTAGAGCTCACTGCATAATGAAACCTAATCAGCAAAAAGGCTTGGATTACATATTTAAACATGTCAAAACTTGTGGGATTGTTTCTAATTGGACATCATCCAAATAATTAATTTTCACACCTATGAGTTCTTAATTAACACGAAGGGTTGCAAATTACATACCAATTAGAATATTATATGATTATAGCCTTCAAACAGCTTATCTTCAAGGAAATAATATAATTCTTGAAAGTCTTATACTGGGACAGTGACATTGTGGGTTTATACCAATTAATTAGGCAAATTGTGATGTCAATTTGACCCCATCCCTTGATCAAACAAGTCAAATTAATTCCATAAAATCAATTGGATTTCCAATTGAGAATCCACAAAATCTTCAACCATTTTTTGTACTTTTCTTAGGGGTATCCCCACCTATTTTCCTTACCTTTTTCTTCTACTATTTCAAAACTATTTTTCCAAACAACCCCTAGTGGGCTCTTACGCATTGCTCTTTTCCACTTTCCCTCTTCCATCACAAAATCTTATCTTTTTTAGTTTCTTCACCTCAAGGGCACACATGCTCCATACTTTGATCATTACTTTCAGACAACCTAAAAAAAAAAAAAAAAAATCCAGCCTTTTTGTAAAATCCCTAAAAGTGAATAAAAAAAGATCCATCAGTGATGATGATTCAAACTATTTCAAATATGAAATTAATATTTATTCAAAAAGAATTCCATGAAACTATATATACACTTAAGACCTTTTTGAGGGGGAGAAGTTTTGTGCTGTGTTCCCCCCTTTTCATCAAAATCTTGCCATTTTTTCCTTGTTAGTCTTCTTTCTTTCCACTCCAAATTTGAACATCCTTTTCTGTCATCATATGTGTAATATTCTTCCTCAGATTGTCCATTGTCATAAAACCTGCAATGGGAGTCTTTTCTTTATATCCACTTATGTTGTTGTTCACCATCCCTTCATTCATTGTTACATCAATTCATGGACAGGACACTTCCTCTGATTCCTACTGGCTTTCCAGGGCGAAATCCGAGTTCGTCGATCCGTTGGGAGTTCTCAACACCTGGTTGCAAGAAACCTCCATGTGTGCCTGGAATGGAGTCACCTGTACAGATGACAAAAGGCACGTCCTGGCCCTGAACCTGTCGGGTTCAACCCTGTCTGGGAATATCCCTCCAGGACTCTCAAATCTGCCCTTTCTTGAAAGCCTGGATTTGTCGTCTAATTCGCTGACAGGCCCTATCCCTCCTGACATTGGCAAGCTTCAAAGCCTGAAACATCTCCTGCTTTTCTCAAATTCCCTCAGTGGATCGATCCCTGATGAGATTGGCCTTTTGGGGAAGCTCCAAGTGCTGAGGATGGGAGACAATTTGCTGACGGGGCAAGTTCCGGCAACCATTGGGAACTTGACTGAGCTGACAGTTTTGGGGCTCGGCTACTGTCAGCTTAATGGAAGCATTCCAAAGGAGATTGGGAAGTTGAAGAAACTGATGTTCTGGGACTTGCAAGAGAACGATATTGCTGGCGCGATCCCTGGAGAGATTGGTGGGTGCATTGAGCTCCGAAACGTGGCAATATCGAATAACAGGATTGAAGGGGAGATTCCAGGGACAATAGGGAAGCTCCTAAATCTTGAGATCCTGAATTTAGCCAACAACAGCCTGTCAGGAGCAATGCCTAAGGAGTTTAGCCGTCTGTCGAATTTGAAGTATTTGAACCTGCAGGGAAATGAATTGGGAGGCGAAATTCCCATGGAGATCAATGCTTTGGTTCAGCTGCAAGTTCTTGACCTGTCCATGAACAATCTGTCTGGTGAAATACATCTGCACGGTCTGAAAAATGTCGAAACTTTAGTCCTTTCTGATAATCACTTCACAGGGATCATTCCTGGCGGTTTTTGCATCGAAAACAAGGTTTTGAAGCAACTTTTTTTGGCTCAAAATGACATATCCGGTGACTTTCCAATGGGGGTATTGAACTGCACGTTACTCCAGCAACTAGACCTGTCCGGAAACAACATTGGCGGCGCGTTGCCAGGGAGCCTCGACCAGCTGGAGAGCCTCACCGATCTTTTGCTTAACAACAACAGCTTCACAGGAATGATTCCTCCAGAAATTGGAAACCTGAGCAACCTTGAAAGTTTGTTCCTTTTCGATAATATGATCACTGGGCCGATTCCAGGGGAAATCGGGCAGCTGCAGAAGTTAGTCTTGCTGTACCTATACGACAATCAGATGTCGGGAAGGATACCGGAGGAGTTAACTAACTGCACCAGCCTGCAAGGGATTGATTTCTTTGGTAACCATTTTTCAGGATCCATTCCTTCAAGTATTGGAAAGCTGGAAAACCTGTTGATCCTTCAGCTCAGACAGAATGAGCTGTCGGGTCCGATTCCATCGGAATTAGGCAACTGCAGGAAGCTTCAAAGACTTGTGTTGGCCGATAACAAGCTGTCGGGATCAGTCCCTCCCACGTTAGGATTCCTCAACGATCTCTTTCTCATTACTCTTTACAACAACTCATTATCAGGTCCACTTCCTGAATCCTTTTTCCATCTTAGAAACCTCAGCATTATTAACTTCTCGCACAATCGGTTCCATGGAAGCATTGCTCCCCTCACCGGTTCAACATCTCTAACCGTACTCGACCTAACCAACAATAGCTTCTCGGACAGCATCCCATCGAGGCTGGCCATGTCTCAGAAGTTGAGACGTCTGCGCCTGGCGCATAATCTTCTCACCGGGAACATCCCTCCCGGGTTCAGCCAGCTTAAGGAGTTCCAATTTCTTGATTTATCATTCAACAACCTAACTGGGGAATTAAACAATGAGCTCTCAGGCCACACGAAGCTCGGACACCTCCTCTTGAATAATAACCAGTTCTCAGGCAGGATTCCGACCTGGTTAGGAAAGATGCAAGAATTAGGCGAACTTGATCTTTCGTCCAATAACTTCACCGGAAAAATACCTTCGGAAATTGGCAACTGCTCGAGATTGATCAAGCTTTCGCTTCATCGGAACTGTCTGTCAGGTTCCATCCCACCAGAGATTGGAAACCTCGAACTGCTGAACGTGTTGAACCTGCAGCGAAACAACCTCTCCGGAACCATCCCCTCTACAATTCAGCAATGCAAAAAGCTGTATGAACTCAGGCTTTCGGACAACAATTTAACAGGTGTTATATTAGGTGAGATAGGCAAACTGAGTGAACTCCAAGTCATTCTAGACTTGAGCTTCAACAACCTGTCGGGCGAAATCCCTTCATCCATTGGAAACCTGGTGAAGCTGGAAAGACTGAACCTTTCATTCAACAACTTGAGAGGAGAGATCCCTGAATCACTAGGAAAGCTATCCAGCCTCCACAGCCTTAACTTGTCTGGCAATCATTTCCAGGGCCAAATTCCATCCACCTTTTCAGGATTCCCATTAACTTCTTTCCTTGGCAATGAGAAGCTATGCGGCCCACCACTAGTTTCATGCTCCGAATCATCAGGACAACCGAAGAAATGGATGTCGGAATCCCAAGTGGCTGGTATCATAGTGGCGATTGTGTTCACATCCACTCTGATATGCCTGTTTATGATGTACACCATGGTCAGGATATGGTGGAACTGGCGAAAGGTCGCCATTTCGTGCTCTGAAAATGAGCACAAGAAGGAAGAGGAAGAATGGGTGTGTGGAGAGAACTTCAAGAGCAGTGACCACCAGTTTTGGAACAACAACTCGATGGCGCTGGTGCCATCTCAGGCCAAGAAGATATCCGATTCGACACGGATTTTTCACTTCAAATTGAGCTCAGCCTGCTCCAAGAATAGTCCTATGGTTTGAGGATTTTTTTTGCTTATATTCTTGTTGAATATTGGAACATTTCCTAGTTGTAAATTTTTCAGATTTTTCTTTCGATTGAATGTCACAGGTTTAATTCTCCTGTTTAGATTGTGATTCCAATTTTTCAGATGCATAGAATAGAATAGATGAAAAGTAGAATGTAAAGAAAAATGATCTCATTTAATAACACACACAAAGCCTTCTAAGTTGCTGGTCTGAAACATTTTTGGAAAGGAACCAATTTGCCTATTCTCTCAAAACAGATCAGTCAGGCTCCATGGACTGAACAGGTCCTGGCCCCTCTCAACCATGCCTATTTCCTCCATGTGAACAAGCAAGGATAACCCCCACAAAGGTGATATCATTGGGCTTAATTCCTCGTCCCTGCATATACCCTTTGAATGTCAATTTGTGCTTAATTAGGTACCTTGTTTTTCACTTTGGCAGTGTTCATATAAATAATTACAGTAACAACTCTCTTAGAAAATTCATCAGCATTTTATCAAACAGGTAGAGAGCATCCTCCTCGCATATTCCATGTACCACTAAACCCATGATCATAACACAGATTTCTAATCCCACCCGTATCATCAAACAACTGCATTGCTTTTCCAATTAGACCACATCTTGCATACAACTCCAGCAGCGCATTGCTGACAAAAGAATAAGCCTCAATCTTCTGCCCTGTTTCCAGAGCACCAAGAGTGGCACAGGCGGGAAGAACACCAACAATAGTAACTTCTCACGGCCTCACGATTCACTCCTGCTCCAATTTCAGATAAACCCACTTTAGCATACATGCCGACAAGCGCAGTGGAGGCATATTTATCATGATCCAGGCCGAATTTCACAAAATGAGCATGGAACATTTGGCCTTGGGAAGGGTTGGAAAGAGCAGCAGACGCAGGAAAGAGGAAAGTAAAGGTGCGTGGCGCTAAGGTAAAAATGAGGGCCGTGGTAAGAGTATGCTAGGATAAGCTTGTTGTAGAGCAACTTGTGAGATCCGCTATTCGCTAGCTCCCAAACATCCACTACGTCAGGGAATTTAGAGCAGATTGGTGAGCAGATATTTGGTGAAATCGGTGCCATTGGTCGGAGTAAAATTTTAACATTATTAATTTTCTAATTATAATTCACGCTACGGGTCCTTGTCAACAGAAAACATACATATGTAAATGTAAATAAGAGGCATTTTATTCATTCTACGGGCTACAAATATTCCTATTCGGTTATTCCATCCACCAAAGCACATGTTGCCAATGTGATCCATATTTCTAGCTAATGACAATGGAGGTAGTCATGAATCCACAAGTTACAGGACCTAAGATGGAGTAAACAATGTGCCGAAATTTACACAATAGTTTTCTCAAGTACCTCAAAATTGTATATGAAGGATGTAGGCATCATTGGCTACAGGTAGAGCCGAGATACTGCTCCACAAGCCTCACTACAGAATGAGCTAGACGGTCTGCAGCATCCTGTGTTGCTGCTTCAGCATATACTCTTACAACATCCTCTGTTCCTGAAGGTCGTATAAAACATCTCCCACGGGAATATTTTGCTGGAATGAGATAAGATGAGAAACTTCTTTTATCAGCATTTTGACAAAATGATGAGTGGTTAGGGACATACAGAACAGCCAAGATTTTAGTTTGTAGCAATTAGCATAAACTTAAAACAATGGGATACAACAGAAATTTACTTCTTCTTGGCTTATCATTTGCTTTTTATTTGTTTGTGATTCAACTAAGTAGGCATCATTGAACAATTTCACTGTTCAAATCAAGGTGTAATGTAGACGACCTTGAACTAGTATTGCAAATGAATATAGAATGATAGCCCTCCTAAGTACTAAATCAGAAAAAGTGATGGAATGATGGTTTCCCCGTATAGAAAATTATATTTCTTCCACACTGACAAACAATTACTTTTCTGAAAAACTATTAACAGTTTTGACATAGAGACGGTAATTGATTTAGCATCAAACTACATTTTTTTATAAATACATGAGGTGTGAGGCCTTTCGTTTAAATGGTGACGGGAGTTCATGACACATAAATACAGCGAACCATACTATTGGAAGCCGGGGATATGATTAATTTATTTATATACTATAACTAATTAAAAGATAATAGCTGATGCAACTTCCCATAACAACAAACAATATATATAAACAACCCTAGCTAAACCTATATACTTGTTGGATGCAAAACAAAATTTCCTTGATGATGAACAAAAAAAGGCAGATTCATGGTGCACGCTTCAAGATATGTTAATAAAAAGGGGGGAAGAAAAAGTAAATGGCTTGTTATTTAAGAAACAAGTATGAGATGAAATTTACTTTTAGATATTTTGCTTACTGTAGGTCAAAATCCTATGACTGGTGTTGCAAAATTTGTCGTGGAACCATACAAAGGTCAAAGAGCCACTTTATACATACTATGGCGGGCAGTTATTCAGAAGTCAGAATGATATTTCTATGAAAAAACTAAAAACATGGAAGCTATCACATAATTTCTTAAGCCCTTCTTTTAAATTTTATGACTATTAATAATATTAATCAGTCATTTAGTTCTACCCAGTACCCAATCATATTCTCTACGCATAAGTACATTATTATCGAGTACTCCCTCTGTTTTTCTTTTAAGTTTACGTTTTGACTTTTTTTCACTGTTCATTGTAGCACTTTGACTTCTATTTTTGTTATAGTTATAGAAGACAAAATATAGGCAAGTGAGATCTTGTTGGATTCGTCTCATCTTGTAGTTTTTTAATATCAAATTTTTAAAATTTTTACTTGTACCAAATTTGAGTTATTAATCTTTGAAAATGCGCATTGGCATACATGCAAATGAGAAGTGTAACCTTTAAAAAAAAAATGGAGGAAGTATAAGATATCTAAAGTTTTAAATAATATTCCTCAAGTTCTTAATTTATGTCCCTTTAAGGTTTTTAACTTTAACCAAAATATGGGTATTTCTGGGACATTTTAGAGTATATTCTCATATTAACCCCTCGCTCTCACTTAATCACCTATTGTGAGGTAACCAAAAATGTTGAATCACAATGAAATGATAAAAATGTACATACCTAATTTTCTTAATGAACATGTAGGCCCTTGAACATGCATTTAAAATGGGAGGGAGTATAATACAATGAGATAGAAGAATCCACATATCTAAAACCAATAAGCCTTCTAAAGTAACTTATGACGCCAAAAGGTTAGGGATAGCGGATACGGTAATTAAAAGTGTTCTCATAAGTTACTCCTTAATTGTTTATCAAGTTTTATACTTTGAGACATGGCATATGCATTGTCTCACTTGTTCTTGTAAGTTACATACTCAAGAATGAAATTATTTGATAATATGAATGAAGTAGTACCCTCCACATACTTTACTTTAAACTATATGCATCAACATAAAAGCAACAAGAAGCATCTCTCAACCTAAAGAACTCATAAGATCTTCTATATGAGCTATACCAAGCACTAATGGAGAATATACAAGTACATACAAAAATAAATAAATAAACTAAAATAGGTGCATCAACAAAAGGATGTTCATAATGAGTGCAACACCCTTAGGCCATAGCACTTACCTGTTTCAGAGTTAATGGCTTCTTGTATACCAGTGGGGTTCAACACTACAGTCTCTGCATTTGCAGTTTCAATGGCAGTTCTATCAGCAATCTTTACCTGAAGAAGGGAAGAAGAATGTAAAGTAATTAGTTCCATGAAACAAATAAAATGAAAAATAGATTTTCCATACAGTCAAACTCACATTTTTTAACAAGAAAATTGATCAGAATTGAACTCGAAACGCTAAATGCAGAAAAAAATTGAGTAGTAGTAGTAGACATCAAGTCAAACACAGATAACTAGATAAGAACTTGGCACACCAATTTTACAACAAGCTCATAACTAGACCTGATTAAACTAATAAATTTGTAAGGTAACAATCTAGATATATGGAAAATCTTGAAAATCATGAATAGCATATCCCAGATTTGGATGACCTTAAGTTGCCTGCTAGGTAAATCCTGATAGAGCTCAATCCATTTTTGGAAGGACCATCCCATATACTGCAAGATAGCCTCCACTAGAAGTAGTCCACTTAATGCATCACCAACAGCCTGGTTAATCAATTTAGTAATAGCTAACAGTCTCACTGATGCCTCATGCTGATTTGAACCTGCACATTATTATCAGTATAAGTTCATATAGTGAAAGCAATTCAAGAAAAAAGTGAAACATCAGGACTCTAAACCTTTTGATGTTGATGAAAGTTCCTCATTCCTAGTCTCCAACCAGGATAGGAAACTATCTGAAAACAAGATCGTTCCATGTCCATTTGCCTCAAAATAGATGCCAATGTCATACTCAGCAGCTTTTTCATGAAGGTACTTGACACCTGTTGGTGTCAAAACAATTTCTAGGCCCAATGTTTTCAGGTAATCAGTTGATGCACCATTAGCATAAGCCGTTTGTACTACACCAAGATGAGGTTGATAACTTCTATTAGAATTCCCATCTTGAGGTCCAATAAGAATACCTAATTGCTCCTTCAGAAATAAAGAAAACAAAGACAATATCTTGTCCCCATCAACAAGATCAATCTTGTCACTATTCGATAAAGCAGAGAAATATACAAGTCGATCAGCATCGCCATCCAAACTGGCACACCTGAAATATAAAAAGGTGGATTAATGTATTAGGTTAAAGAAATGAGAAGGAATTATTGGCGCGTGTAAGTCAGGGTTAAAACAATTGAAAGTAGAAATTCCTTCAGGTTCTCAGGAATATTCAAAAAAAATTTCAATAGTAACTCTAACTGGTGCATGCATCCCAGAAGCAGATATTATTAGAATTTATTAAAGTAATAGATATTGGGACTTTCCATTAGCTAACAACACTTGCACAATTGAAAAAAATGCACCTGAAAGGATTTTTAAGTCTAAGTGAAGTCATCCAATAAACACTAAACAATTTAATTCCAGTGACAAACAAATCATTCTATGGTCATATAAGAAACAAAAGAAACTTTATTTTGTAATGTAAAAAAGGCTTCTCATGTTTGGATGAAGTTGTGCATATTTTTTCACGTTTTCTCCAACCTTCAACACAATTTCTTTCAACTTTAATATTTCTCCCCTATATTCAATCATTACCCCTATTTGAATTTAAATAAAATTTCTACCTGCACGCAAAATCTATCTCTTATACCCTGCTATTTCTATCAATGATCACATTATCCAATCATTACATAATCAGACTACATAAAAAGTGTATCTATAAGAATATCAAATCAAATATTTACTTCTACAAATCATCTTTTCCTCACATACTACTTTTCAAACAAAACAAACAAAAACAACTTCCAGAAATACATCTAGTTGAGCAACTTTCTTAAAGTGATTTGCATAAATATCAATAGGTGTCCAATACAAAGAAAGACAAGTACTAGGGAAAAAATTGCATACCTTAGACCTACATCAGCGGAACTAAAACCACGAGGAACTACCTTCTCTTTCTGAACAAAATCAGCACCCACACCTTCATTAAGCACACCGTCCCCACAATTACGAACCTCAATCATTAGATTACTCAATTTGCTTTTCAATTTCTCAAGCTTTTGTCCACCCACGCCATCAGCACCGTCCACTACTAGTTTGTTTGCCACATCGCTGCTTCTATTTCCTTGGGGAATATAATCCAACAAGCACCTAATAAATTTTATGAACACTTTTTGATTTACTTAGTTATAGAAACATCGTAAAAAATTTAAAGCATAAACTTCTGAGAAATATTCATCGCAACCTAAAAGATGTTAAAAGCTGGTCATAATAATTGCACTCAGATGCTTCAGTTCCTTTATTTTTGGCACGAACCATCCAGTGAAGTTGAGGAGTTGTCACAACTCCCATATCAATGGCTTTGGCTCCCATAATTGCACATATGCCCTAACAAAAACAAATTAGCATAATTTGAACATTACCTTTATGCTTTATACAGAAGAATGAGAAGACCACTCAGTCTGACCGATCAAAAAAAAAAATTAAAATTCTTAACTAGCAATAGCATGCTAAGAGTATCAACTCCAGATGTCCAGAGGTAAAATTCTGTTAAATACTCTTAATGAATTCACATTCTACATGTACAAACATGATAACTTGATAAGCATATCAAAAGGCAGTGATCAGCATTTATAAGCCAAGATGATAAAAAGACAAGAACAAAAAGGCCATATAAATTCATTTAGGGTGGAGAATAATATCAAGCTCAGGCAGTTCTTAACTTCTTACTCCCGCAAGCTATGTTTGTGAAATAGACAAAAATTTTCAGATATCCAAATGCAGCTTTAAAATTAGAGCTTCAAAAATAGGATAAAGTTGATTCAGAATATAACATTAAAATGCCAGATGATATCCACAAAACAGAAAGTATAAATGAATATAAGTTAAGGAAATACAATACTTCTTTAGCAGCTTCCAAAAGTGACACTCCACTAGGCCTAGTGTCTCTTCCCAACAGGACCTCAGCAGCACGATCTCCTTGGAGTGAAATGTTCTCCTTCTTAGCGAAAAAATCAATCACCTGCAGCAATAAGCAACAATATAAACAAATTGTTCAACAATATAAACATGAGAAACCCGAAATGCGGGAGCATTGACATTTACAATTACAAAATAAACCAAGCTACTTATTATAAACTCATACCCTCCACTTCCATTAAGAACCACAATTGTGTGTTAGTACCTGAATGAGGGACTGGGCATCAGGAGCGTTGGCAAGGGCGGTGGCAAAGGGTTCCCAGCTCTGCGTAAGCATTCCGCCCGATGGATCCGCCACTTTGACCCCATTATCAGATTCCTTATTGTGGGAAGCGGTGATCATAAGGCCAATCGTCGACCCAGTCTGAATGGACCTGAGTGCAGCCAATATCCCCACTCTAAACACTGTAGACCCCAACAGCGACGCATCAGCTCGGAAACCGGCCGTGCCATACGAAAACCACAACCCTGGCCATAAAAGTATTTGACTTAATAATAAATGCAAAATCATCTGAATCTACGGGGAGGATTTTGAAAATTGGAGATACCTAAAGGTGGGGAGTAATGGGCCGAAACTTGAATGAGCATTGATCGCTGCTGGACGTTCATTTCTTGGATCAATTCGTGTTTTCAAGTTGTTTTTCCTACCCCTTCGAGAAGGGCGATGATAATCGGCCGATGATGTAAACAATTTCTTTTCAATAGAGTAAGAAAATACAGTAATTGGCTTTGTTGAAAGGTGGGAAGGAGGGACAATAATCTGAATCTGTGCCTGTGAGCAGATTGAAGGAGAGGAGTAGATGGAAGAAGAAGAACGTATCGCCGTTCGGATCAATAATTTGCTACCCCTTCTACTAGTCAATCAGATAAAACGCATGGGCAATTTTTAAATGTTTTGACTTTACATTTTAAGGTTGTACTATAATTATCAAAAGAGTTGCATTATGGAACTTGCCCAAGCCCCTAACTCCATTTCAGGGACTTCTCTGGATTAGCTCTTTAAATAAATTTGTGTCCCATCCTCATACTTTCTCTCGATTAGCTCTTTAAATAAATAAACGAAAATAATCAACTAGTACTAATAGTATTTTGTTGTGAAATTATTATAAGTATATGCCTATTAGCTATATGATAATATGGAATTCTAATGATGATATATTAGTAATGGATATATTTGAATGAAAGACAATGGAAGAAAGAAAAGAAATAGTATTAGTGTATTCAATAGTGCAACTATTGTAGTGTAATTAAGACCAAAAGTAAGGAAAATATATGCTCAAGTATAAGAGTTTTTTGAACAAATATTGGTGTGTATTTCTCACTTAAGAACCCATATTTATAGACATAATACAAGGCTAATGGCATCATAATTAATTGCCTTCACTAGAATAGGTATCATGACTAATGGAGCATTTCTTTGAAAAAGTGGTATACATCCAAATTTCATCAATAATTGTCATCAATAATTGTATCACTCCCTCTTGGATGTACTATATATAAAAGAATATGCCTCGTTAAAACCTTACTAGATAAAAACCCTCTGGGAGAAAAATCTAGTGAAGGAAAAAGAGTACATAATTCTTATATATTAATTTCTCCCTCTGATCAAAGCATCAGTTGAGATTCTTTAGTTGGCGCATCCCAATGCTTTTCACCAACTTTTCGAATGTTGCTGTTGGTAGTGCCTTGGTAAATAAATCTGCAAGATTATCAGCTGAACGGATTTGCTGCACATCTATTTCACCATTTTTCTGTAAATCATGAGTGAAGAAAAATTTTGGTGAAATGTGTTTCGTTCTATCTCCTTTAATATACCCTCCCTTCAATTGTGCTATACAAGCTGCATTATCTTCATATAAAACTGTTGAGGATATTTTTTCTTCAGTAGCCATGCCACAATTTTTCAATATATGGTGCATCAAAGATCGCAACCATACACATTCTCGACTGGCTTCATGGATTGCTAAAATTTCAGCATGATTTGACGAAGTAGCTGTCAAAGTCTGCTTCATTGATCTCCATGAAATTGCAGTACCACCACATGTAAAAACATAGCCAGTTTGAGATTTAGCTTTATGTGGATCTGATAAATATCCGGCATCAGCAAAGCCTATTATTTCATGTCGAGAATCATTTGGGTAAAATAACCCAAGATCAATAGTTCCTTGGAGATAGCGAAATATGTATTTAATTCCATTCCAATGTCGTCTAGTAGGAGATGAACTAAATCTCGCTAATAAATTTACTGCAAATGATATATCTGGTCTAGTGCAGTTTGCGAGATACATTAAAGCACCTATGGCACTTAAATATGGGACCTCTGGTCCAAGAATTTGTTCACCTTCCTCTTGTGGTCTAAACGGATCCTTTTTTATATCAAGTGACCTTACGACCATTGGAGTACTCAATGGATGTGCTTTATCCATATAAAATCGCTTTAATACTCTCTGAGTATATGCTGTTTGATGGACAAATGTTCCATTATTTAAATATTCAATTTGCAAACCAAGGCATGATTTGGTTTTACCAAAATCTTTGATTTCAAACTCATTTTTTAGGTATTCAACAGCCTTTTGGAGCTCCTCTGGAGTTCCAATCAAGTTGAGATCATCAACATAAACTGCAATGATTACAAACTCTTGTCCATTTTTCTTAATGAAAATACATGGACAGATCGGGTCATTTGTATAACCCTCTTGTAACAAAGACTCACTGAGTCGGTTATACCACATTCGCCCGGACTGTTTCAGTTCATATAGGGATTTTTGTAATTTGATGGAATACATATGTTTAGGATTTGATTCATATGTCTCTGACATCTTTAATCCATCTGGGATCTTCATATAGATATCTGTATCTAAATTTCCATATAGATACGCAGTAATAACATCCATCAATCTCATTTCAAGATTTTGATGGACTGCTAAACTGATAAGATATCTAAATGTTATTCCATCCATTACGGGGGAATATGTTTCATCATAATCAAATCCGGGTCTCTGTGAAAACCCTTGGGCGACTAATCTCGCTTTGTATCTGACAATTTCATTTTTGTCATTTCTTTTTCTTACAAAAACCCATCTGTATCCAACTGGCTTTATATTTTCTGGTGTTTTGACAATCGGTCCAAACACATTTCGTCTAGCCAGGGAATCCAATTCAGTTCCGACATTCATCAACCGAATTTGGTTCATGATCCTCGTCATCATTTATGATGTCAAGTGCTATGTGGTACGAGAATACATTATCTATGATAATTGCATCTCGATTCCAAACATTTCTGCTTGTGACAAAATTGATTGATATTTCATTATTTTCAAGTTCATTCTCCTCTGGAGCTGCAAGTTCCTGCTCCTCTGGAGCTACTTGCTCTTCAAGAGCTTCTTTTTCCTCTGGAATATTTTCTGTAATTTTGTCACTTTCAATGATTTGTGATCCTCTTTTCTTTCTAGGATTTTTATCTTTGGAACCTGGTGGTCTACCACGCTTTAAGCGTACAGTAGATTCATCTTTGGCACTTGTAATTGGTCCCTCTGGGACATTAATTTTGATTGGAACATTTGCTGCTGGTATAAGAGATTTTGTTACTCTTTTAGAGTCGCATAATGCGTCCGGCAATTGATTTGCAATATTCTGCAAATGTACAATTCTTTGTACTTCTAGTTCACAATCATTTGTACGAGGATCAAAGAAATCTAACGGTGTTTTCCAGTTGATTACTTTTTCTTTCTTTGGTTGACTTTTATCTCCCCCTAATGTCGGGAAATGAGATTCGTCAAAATGACAATCTTTGAATTTCGCAGTAAATAAATCACCAGTTAATGGTTCGAGATATCGAATAATCGATGGTGATTCATACCCGACATATATTCCCAATCTACGTTGGGGACCCATCTTTGTACGCTGAGGTGGTGCAATCGGGACATATACAGCGCAACCAAATATTCTGAGATGCGATATATTGGGTTCATGCCCAAATGTTAATTGTATAGGGGAGTATTCATGATAATGTGTCGGTCTTAACCGCACCAATTTTGCTGCATGTAATATTACATGCCCCCAAGCTGTCAATGGCAATCCAGATCTCATTAATAATGGTCTGGCAATTAATTGTAAACGCTTTATAAGCGATTCAGCAAGTCCATTCTGTGTATGGACATGAGCAACAGGATGCTCAACTGTTATGCCAATTGACATGCAGTATTCATCAAACCTCTGGGATGAATATTCACCAGCATTATCCAATCGGATATTTTTTATTGTATAATCAGGGAACTGTGCTCGTAATTTAATAATTTGAGCAAGTAATTTTGCAAACGCATGGTTGCGAGATGATAATAATGATACATTGGACCATCGTGTTGATGCATCAATTAGCACCATAAAATATTTAAATGGTCCACATGGTGGATCTATAGGTCCACATATATCACCCTGAATTCTTTCAAGAAAACTAGGGCTTTTCAGTTCCCACTTTTGTTGGTGAATGTTTGGAAATTAATTTTCCTTGGGAGCAAGCAACACATATATATTCATTATGTTGCAGCAATTTTTGTCCCTTTAATGAATGGCCATGACTATTTGTAATAATTCGCCTCATCATTGTAGAGCCGGGATGGCCTAGACGATCATGCCATATCATATATTCATCAGTAAGCCTATGGCTTTCAATAGACCTCTGGTCTATTTTGGGATGATATATATTAGTGGGCCTCTGGCCATCAATAAACCTCTAGTTTATTTGGGGAATATTAGGCCTGTGGTCTAAGTGATAATTTTCAGTTGTATTTATCTTTGAAAAATACAATCCAGAAGACAGAGCTGGTAATTTTTCCAATATATATTTCTTACCATGAGTGGTATTTGTAATTAATAAATATTCGACATTCTCTGAAGTCGATGTCTCGAGATGATACCCATTTTCTCGGATATCTTTAAAACTCAATAAATTTCTTCGAGACTTGGGAGATAGGAGTGCATTTTTCACAATTAATTTTGTTCCCTCTGGGAAAATAAGGTTGGCTGTGCCAATTCCTTTTATAATATTTGCACTACCACATATTGTGTTTATGTTTGTATCTCCCATTTTTAAATTGGAAAAATACCTTATGTCTTTTAGTATTGTGTGCGTTGAAGCACTATCAATAAGACATATATTATCACTTTTATAATTCCCCATTTTGCTGTAATTAAAACAGATATAATTAATATTAAAACAAGACTTAACATAAGTAATATATTACAATACATAGACAATAAATATAGCACACATGCAAAAGTAAAGACAGATACAGAAGTTCAAAGCGTAATAAAATAATAATACAACATAACAATTAAACTAAATCACTATATAAATCTTCAACTTGAAATTCTGGGATATTGGGCATATTCTCCTCAGAATTCATTATGTTAACATGGTTTGTTTCAACCACCCTTTTTCCTTTATCCCTCTGGGAATCTTGATAAAGTTTCACCCAATGATCTCTGGTACGACAATTTTTGTACCAGTGCCCGTTTAGCCCGCATCTATCACATTTTGCTTCTTCATAGTTCTGTTTTTGGACATCACCTCTGGTGTTGCCCTGATTCTGATTACGTGTGTCTGTCGTGGGCCTAATGTAAACATTGTTGCGGAAATGATTTTTCCCACGGCCTCGGTTATGCCCACGACCACGAGGTCTCTGACCCCGGCCACGACTACGGCCACGACCACGGCTGGAAGATTCAGTCACATGTGCCTCTGGCAATGGACTACTGCCAATTGGCCTCATTTCATGATTTTTTAATAATAAATCATTATTCTTTTCAGCCAATAACAAAAACGTAATCAGATCAGAATATTCAGTGAAACCCTGTGCTCGGTATGTTTGCTGTAACACCGTATTGGAGGGGTGGAATGTAGAGAATGTCTTCTCTAGCATTTGTTTATCAGTAATTGTCTCCCCACACAGTCTTAATTGTGATACGATATTAAACAGAGCAGAATTGTAATCACTGATTTAAAATCCTGGAATCGTAAGTGTGACCAGTCATACTGGGCTCGAGGGAGATTTATTGATCTTAAATGATCATATCTTTTTTCTAAATTCTCCCAGAGTTCAATTGGGTCTTTGACCGTTAAATACTGTGTTTTCAATCCCTCATCAAGATGATGGCGGATGAAAATCATAGCTTTCGCACGGTCTTGGTTTGAAGCATGATTATCTTTTTCAATTATTTTTTCAAGACCCATTGATTCCAAATGGATTTCAACATCCATTTTCCAAGATAGATAATTTTCTCCAGATACCATCAATGGTCTGAAATCCTGCTTTGTCAAGTTAGCCATAATAGAATTATTGAAATACAAAATATTACCTCAAAGAAATTCCGGCAGAGCTCCGTTCGTAGCTCGTGCTGATAACGTGTTGTGAAATTATTACAAGTATATGCCTATTAGCTATATGATAATATGGAATTCTAATGATGATATATTAGTAATGGATATATTTGAATGAAAGACAATGGAAGAAAGAAAAGAAATAGTATTAGTGTATTCAATAGTGCAACTATTGTAGTGTAATTAAGACCAAAAGTAAGGAAAATATATGCTCAAGTATAAGAGTTTTTTGAACAAATATTGGTGTGTATTTCTCACTTAAGAACCCATATTTATAGACATAATACAAGGCTAATGGCATCATAATTAATTGCCTTCACTAGAATAGGTATCATGACTAATGGAGCATTTCTTTGAAAAAGTGGTATACATCCAAATTTCATCAATAATTGTCATCAATAATTGTATAACATATTTATTTTTAATTTCTTACTTATTTGGTACTAGTATTTTTATTTACTATTATTTCCACTAATATAGTTTATAAGTTACATTATAATAATTTTAATTAATACTTCCTCTGTGTTTTTAAAGATTGTTACGGACCCACTCATCACCACGTATTTTTAAAAATTGTTACGGACCCACTCATCACCACGTAGTCCAGTGTACAATTTAAATTATTAATAACTCAAATTCGGTACATGTAAAAAATTTAAAAATTCGAGACGAGACGAATCTAACTAGATCTCACTTAACTATATTTTAACTTGTACAATCATGATAAAACTTTAAGCCAAAGTATATGAGTGAACAGTAACCATTTGTCAAAGTAGCTAACAAAAAAATGAAAGATGTATATACTAGTATTATAATTCTAACAATCCTATTCGGCCCCTATCCCTCCCCCTGATGAATAATATATTTATCCATTGCAGTATATTGGAATATCTTCTTTGTCTACACGCTGTAAGAGTACTGCATATACTTTTAATCTGGGAATTCAGAATACAGGAGGAGAGATTGTACAAAACATAATACATATATACTTCATGTCAGGACAATCAAAATGGAGCCTGCAGGCTGAAGCCCACAACTTGTCTACTTAACACGGATCTGTCGCATCAACTCATCGCGTTCTTGTTTTGCTGCTTCTACTTGAGCAACAAGATCCGATAACTGCACAAACATGCGAGCACATATATATATATATATATATATATATATATATCAACCTCATTCGATCAATAATTTCAGCAACTATTCGTGAGTGTTGATTTGAATTAAGTACCTTGAGACAGAGTTCTTCCTCGGCTTTCTCATATTCCCAACACCTGAAGTGCAAACAAAAGGATCCGACGGAATTAATGTGTATATATATTGATGATTATTCAGCGTTTTAATGGAAGAAGGCAGTCAGATTCAAAAACATGGGCTGTGTTTGCTCTTGCAAGGTTGTAATGAATATGATGCAGTACAAATACCGTGTGCGAAGCCTTTTGTTTTGTCGAATAAGGTTAGCAGCTTCTTTGCTCCGCACCTGTTCAGATAGATCAATAACATCCTGGAAGAAGGGAAAACAAGCGTCAGCAAAAAGGACTGCTGCAGGCATGTCGGTGTTCCTGTCAGAATGTAACCCAACCAAACGAGCCTCTCGCATGAACATTAACAATGTATGTCAAATTCTGCAAAATCCTGACTCATTTAATTAAATGCAAATGAAGACAGGAGAAGATAAAAAGGACTCTGGGAGGAATTTAGACCATCATCTCCTAAACAGATGTACATTATGGTGTATAGTGTAAGTAGCATTTTGAATCCCACAAAAAGCAGTGTATTGAATGAATTCGTCCCAACGTAGTTTAGTGTACTAAGAAGTGAAGCCAGCCCAAAATGAAGAGAACACACCTGTACAACTCCACCAGGACCGCTGTCAGTTATACTGTAACCTTCGACACCCATCCTCACCCTGTCAGACTCCATAGGACTGTGAAGTTCTTTCCTTTTGAAGGATGATCCTGAAACCATTTTAATGATTCAAATCACCAGTCACAGGATTTTCACAAAAAAGAACACAGATCATTTATGTCACAAGCGTATCTTACTATAATCTCCTCTTTTTAAAGTTCTAATATTATCATTTTATCATATTTCATACTTCCTCTGTTTTTTTTTTTTTTTTGTTTTTTTTTTGCTACGGACCCACCCAGCACGCAATCCAATGCACATTTTCAATCATTAATAACTTAAATTCTGTACAAGTAAAAATTCCAAAAGTTCGATATTTAAAAACTACAAGACGAGACGAATCTACAAGATCTCACTTGGCTATATTTTAACTTGTATAACTATGATAAAACTAAGTCAAAGTGTTTGTGTGAATAGTGTCGAATTCTCAAACGTATCAATCTTTAAAAAAAGGAGGAAGTACTTCCCATTACATGTTTTTATATGAACACCCATGTCCCAACAAACACTATCAAAGCCAAAGATTCTCAGAAGCCTTACCCTGTGAAAATTGATGGAAGGGGGGCATAATTGATGGAATGGAACCACAAACAGCTAGCATGGATGGGGGAGGTTTTAACTTCGTGCACGAATAGCCAATGAGTCCGCAATGATAATCCCTGCAGCAATAGATTTACAAGCTAAAGCCATTTACTTGAGCCAAAGTATAAAGTATTTGCTAAAAACATTTGGGATACTACAAATTATGAAAACTAAGATTGGAATTTAACTTATTCATACTAGAAGGAACATATAATGTGAATATCGAATATTATTTCCGGTTACCGAGTGAAATAAATGAAAAAATTTCTGATTTAATTTTCTTGAAACAAACTACCAACCAGTATTCATTGGTCATAGCTTTCAGCCGAGCTTCAAGCTTATGAAATGTAGGAGTTTTCTCAAAGTCTTGCTTGTTGTGGACTGGCTTCAAGAAATCTGCTTCTAAAACTCCTACAATGCCAAATAATAATATGTCATGCTGTCCACTAACTCAAGGATGTGAAGACACGGAAATCTGCACTATTTATACCTACAACCCCTCTTCCACGATTATTTGTAACGGATACAACATGCCAAAATGGCTGCAAAAAGAAGATACAGGATAAGAAGAGCAGACCAGAAAACAAGTGATGCAAAACATGTTCTTAACATTTCAAACCTTTGAACCAGTATAGTACCAGTATCCACAGTTCCCCTCAAACTCGTTTTGATTTCAACATTTGTACAAGAGATTAGGTTATCCTTAGTATTCGCAAAACAGTTTATCACCCTTTATTTTACCCTGAAGGTATGTGAGAGGCTCTATCAAATCTTATGAGATTTTGTCTTTGTCTTGTTAGTTGTTTATAAACTTTCTTCCATGAACACCAAGCATCACAAATAATGAATCGGTATGCGAATGTAAAGTAATCACCATTATCAATCTATTCTTGTGGTAGACATTAAAACCATGTATATTCACTGCAGGAGCTTCCTTCAGAAATCCAATGGCCGTAATGATCGACCCCTGCAATGACAAATTAAACTTTCAAATTTGATACATCATGCTCAGTTAAATTGTATAAAGTTCAGAGAGGACCACATACCCATTTCTCAACTACCAAAGTAAGAATATCAATTTGCTGAAACAAATCCTTACCTCCACATTTTGGGGTTTGTACTCTATGAATTCAGGAAATTTGAGATCATTTGCAATGTTATGGTAATCAACAACTCGCCCGCGTAATATTATGTGAAAGTTTGGCATATTGAAGTATAAAATGGATAAATAAGCCTGAAGGCAGAGGAAGACCAAGCATTAGCAAGTTTCCAGTTTTGGTAAATAAATAATGCATAGAGTCCTCTATTTGGCACAAACTTACACGAAGTGAATGTTGAAGACGGTTAGCAAGATGTTGTTCATGCACTTTGCTCCAAAAAGAAACTTTGGCAGCTTTTTCTGAGTCGCCACTCCTTGATATAAGTATATCCTGAAATATCAAAGAATTGAAAGAAGCTTATAACAAAACCACTGCCTGAAAAAATGAAGAAATGAAGAAAAAAGTTAAACTAGATCACATTAGTGCAATAATTTGACTCAGTTCTCAACTAATAAAGACAAGGAAAAGCTTGCAGCAATCCTATAATGCGAGTAATTTAACACCCTTGTACCTCGGGATCCGACTCAAAATCAAGCTCCATTATCCCTTCATCATTATGCCATAAATTGTAGATTATTATTCTGGTGCCATGATCCTCAATATAATCACACTGCAAGATGACAACAGATTGCTAATGAACAAAATTTGAGAAATGATAAATCACAAGATGAAGGAATTTCATGACTTCATAAATAGCCAGCAATTTTCCAATATCTGGAGAAAGTTGAAAGAGCACTGGGAAAAATTGAACTAGGAGTATATGAGAGTTGTACAAACTTGCTCCAGAAGTTCGGCTTCCGTGGTAAATGGAGACCACTGCAGCAAGAGAGAAAGATTCGCCTTAAAATTGCTATTATTGTATAATGCATTCCAGGCACCTCCTTGATCATCAAACTCATAATCAAGCTGCATGAATGCAACAAGAGAGAAATTGAGTGACCCTTAACGCCTGTTCAGCACAATTAATTCAATCTAAATTGCTCACAGAATTGTAATTGTTGTCTAGAGATTTGGAAAGTGAATATTGGATTCAGTACACCAAAATAGAACAAATTGGAAACCATGTAAACATACAAAACTTAGTTACATAGCATCTCCAGTATTCAATAATAATATAGGCTCAAGATGATAAGATAGCAAATAAAAGAATACATCAATATTAAACCTCATAAAAGAACAGTCAACATTAAAGGCTAGTAAAATTCAGACAGTAACTTAGGTACACAAAATCAGTGACATTTCAAAGTTATTATTTATCCAGGGATCACATTCTATCAATTTTTCACCCAAACCTAATCTTTTAATATAGTCCTAGCTTATATCAACAACTAAAAACTTTAAGCAATAAAGAATCAGAAAGATCAAATGTGACACCAAGATTAGTCACAAACTTCTTGACAAATTTAATTTCGATTTATAATGAAGCAAACACATCAAAAACAATTTAAACCACATAAATTACTACCTAATGCAGTAACTACAAGGTGAGCACCATATTCCTAGAGCTTGAAAAACTAAGGCTGCACTTGGTTGTTGATCTGTCTCTGGAATGTTGTGTACAAGACAATTTTTTTTATAAGATATAGAATTGATAAGTCATAAGAATATATCAAGATTTTGCATTCAAAACTTTTAGAAGGAAAAAAAAAAAAAAAAAAAAAAAAAAAAAAAGATATATAATTTATAACTTATAAGCCATAAGAGTATATCTAGATTTTTTTGCATTCAAAATTTTTAGAATAAAGGGGAAAAAAAATAAGTAATTTGTGTGAGCAAAAAGTAACATGAATTATATTTGTGGACAGTGGAAGTTCTACATAAGCTTTTAGAATGAGTAATTAAAATTAGAGTCGAAAATATGTTTTATTTACATTTGTAAAAATTTAAATGATGCTTGTCCGTATGAGCTTGATGCTTTAGACCCCGTTGGTCATTAATAGGGTGTTCAAACTAGTGGTCAAGAGTTTGAGTTCCAACCAGCCCATCTGAATTTGTGTATCTTCTCATCCCAAGTTCCATCCATTCTACAGAATCTTGTGTTATATATGTGTGTGTGTGTTATTGTTAAGTGATACTCTACCATAACACCTTTAACTTTCAAGTGAGAAGTCACTTATACATGTAGTAGATTTTAAGACAACTCCGACAGCTAAACAAAAATAGTGACAAAAATGTTGGATAAATTTACTCAAATTAATTAACACATTATGCCAACGAAAGAAACAAACAAACAAAATACTCTAAAAAGCAATATGCAGATTTGAAGGATATATATATATACATATATGAGATTACAAACAAATGTACATTTCTTGATTTTATTTCAAAGAATTATCTCATAAATGCTATCGAAAATGCTGCCTAATCAATTATCATTTGCCATGAAAACAGACAAAACTTAGATCAAAGTACATGGATTGGAACAAGAAACTCACCATTGGAACCACAATTGTGTCTTGTTTAGTTTGCATTAAAAATGTGTACGATAGAAGACCTACGCTTTGGGTCAGTTTCCTGGCCATAGAAGAAAAACAATATGTAAAGAAAGAATAATAAAAAGTTATCACAAAGTGAAAAAGCTCCTGAGATGTGAGCACCAATGTGAGCAAAGAAGATTCGTTACAACACTAGTTGCAGACAGAGCCATATATATGTGGTTAAAATTTCAACTATCTGGTCCTACGGCACCAATGCATTATCAAATCCTCTTCCTGGTATTTTTTAATTCAACAATCTTAAACTAATATATACTGTAAGAGGTATGTGTTCCTCCCAGGGGTAGTAATTACATGAAAGACCATGTTATGTAATTAGACCAACAGACTCATATTTGCCAAATGGCAATCTAAATCACTTTTGATCTTCAAGGATATCCTCAAGAATCAAGAGTGTTTAGAAAAGTTGTTGAAACAATCTTTTGTACCGACCATTTGAGGAGACTGACAAGCCTGAGGCCTCTAGTATTTTAACTCTAGATTTCCTAAAATGATCAGAGCAAAATGTAATATCTAAGCTCAAGAAGTTGCCATCATTGTCTTTGATTTTAGCTATTACAAAGGGATGCCCTTCGAAATCATAAAAATAAATAAATAAATAAAAAGAAAAAGGAAAGAATGGAAGACACCTGTCCCTCATGGAGCGACTAAAGACTATGACATCTGCCCCGAGTCTCATAGAGCTGGTCTTAAACCCATTTCCATCTGAACTGGCCATGTGTCAGAGTTTTATCATAATCCACAAATCAAGTAAAGTTAATAGTTTTGTACTCACACTGTCCTATAGCAGTGGCCGAATCTTTATTTGAGAACCCAAAACTAAGGCAACTCCGCATTGCTACAGGGTTCATTCCACAGCCATCATCTATATAAATGAGGATTACAGTTACAATAACATACCACTAAATTTTATCATATCTTTGTTGAACAGTTAATAGTATAGACTATAGATTCAAAGAACACATGTATATATTACATATACCTTGAATCAACAAAGCTGGAGTTTTGTCCCTAGGATTTAAGATTTTATCAACAGTGACAAAAGTGGCGCCATTTTGTACCTACCAATAGTTGAATTATGATATACAAAGTCATTGAAACAAAAGATAATTAACCCGCTTACTTGTGAAAACAAATAATGAGATATCCCCTAGTTATGATGTAACAAGAAAATTAGATTATTCATCTAGTTATGATGCCAACATATTTACCCTCAAACCATGTCCCAATGTTATGTGCTATGAGTAGCTCACAGCCCAACTCACTATAATTGCATGGATCATCTATGACACTGCAAATCCTAATCATGGAAAAAGATGTAGCAAAGAAGACTCTGGCAGTTCGTCAAACATGGCCAGAGGTAGTGTTGATTGAGAAAGAAACTTACATTTGTGCATGCATTCAAGAACAAAAAGAGAATTTCATTAGGATTACCTCATCAACAGCATTATCAAGCAATTCTGCCATGGCTGTAGTCACAAGGCAGGTAAAAGAGGGTTGAGAGGATACGAAGCCACGGTCAGGATAAACATATACTCCCTCCGTCATCAAATGATATTAACATTCCATGTTTTCACGCAATCCAATGCAAATATTTAACGATTAATATCTCAAAATGTATAAAAGTAAAAATTATAAAAGTTTAATATTCTAAAACTATGTGATTAGACGAATCTAACAACATCTTACTTGACTATATATTATCTTATGTAACTATGTTAACAAATCGAATCAAAGTTACTCAATGAATAGTGTCTACTATGCCAATGTTACTCAATGAATAATATTATCTTATGCCAATGAACAGTGTTTAAATGACGGAGGGAGTATAATCTGAAACAAGGAAATGCATTTACGGTAGTACATACCACCAAAAATCCATTTATGTGAAGTGGCATTGGAATGGAGAAATCTGGGGTGAACACGAAGATAACTGGAGCCATCTGCCATCAAATAGATACGTTCAGATTGTAAAGAAATGTAAGTTCAAAAGCCATTTCACTAAGGCATATGCTGGAGATAAGCATTTCGAATGTTAAAATTTCATTCGTAAACCAACCCAAAAACCCATGATCAGAGAGCAATACTTTGACAGGTTGTCTTAGTGTAGGATTCCTCGTAATTTCCAGCTTTCCAAAACTGCCGACAAATGGGAGTGTGAAAGCTTGTGCCAGCATCAACCGCTGTTGAAATGGCTGATCTTGTATCAACCCTAACACTATCAGAGTAGAGTTCCATATAGGACAAAAACTCAAATTGGAGATTCTCATTATGTAGAAAAGGCCCCTCAGGGAGGCCTTGTGGAAACATTACAGTATTCGCACCAAACCCTGCAAAATCATGTGTATAATTTTACATAAGATGAACTCATCCTAGGGACTGACAAAGAAAGAAATAATGCCAATTAGCTAACAGGATATTGTAGTTTTCAGGAAAAGCATAATTGTGAGAGGCATAAACATGATATAAAGATAAGAAAATATAACAGTTCTTTCTGTAAACCATAAACTAGGCCAAAATTAGAGGTTTGTATCACAATATAGGCAGATAAGCTGAAGCCAAAATTACAAAGAGTTTTTTTTTTATCATACTCAGATTTGGGAAATAACTACTGAAGACACTAAAATAACTCACTTATATCACACTTCAACAAGGAAGATACTGGCTAAAGATGGCACTGATAAAATATGCTAAATAGGTCTGGGTGTTCCCGCAACACCCTAATTTTATACAAATGAAAATGAAACATTGATAATTGTCTTTTGAGGTCCATACTCCAAACACATAGTGATCAGATATTTATCAATGAAACTAAAGATTATGTCTGTAATCACTTCGTCCATTGGAAGGGTATCTGAGCACTAAACGCATTAGAGATTGGAAATGGAGCTCCAGTCCGTAGGGGTGAACATGGAATCAAACCAAACCAAACCACTTTGGCATTTCAAACCAAACCAAACCAAACCGAAAAAAAAATGGTTTGGTGAGGTTTGGTTACAGTTTAACCAAAATTTTATAAACAAAAAATCCTATGAATTAGAGTGTGTGTCAGTTCAAACTCTAAATGCTAATTAAAAGTTAAAAAAATAGAAGTTCACTTGTAAACAAGCCAAATACTTTTTTCTTTCGATTAGTCATAAGGCCTGATAATACAAGTCAAATACTTAATAAACTAAAACTACTAGAAGCTCTTAAGAAAAATAAAACTACAATTATAAATACATAGACAATAATTCAAAAACAAGTAAAATTTAATATTGATCTTGCATGATTTTATCATGTAATAACCTATAGCATAAGAAAATAACAAAATTATATAGTTAATACTTCCTCCGTTCATTTGAAACTGCAACATTCACCTATTGCACGTAGTCTAATGCATATGTTTAACGATTAATAACTCAAATTATGTATAAGTAAAAAATTTAAAAAATGGATATTCTAAAACTACAAGATGAGACGAATGCAACAAGATCTCACTCGACTATGTTTTTCCTTGTATAACTATGATAAAAAGTTGAATCAAAGTTAAAAAAAGAATAGTGACAAAAATTGTAGTGTTGCACTATTATAAAAACGGAGGAAGTATTATATACTACCTCCGACTAGGTGTTTTTGTTACGGATAGTTTTTTGGCACTATTCACTATTTAACTTTGATTCGAATTTATGTCGTAGCTATGTAAGAAAAATCATAGTCAAGTGAGATCTGGTTAGATTCTCTCTAGTATTGTAGTTTTAAACTATTAACTTTTTATAACTTTTCGTTGCACACAATTTAAGTTATTAACGTGAAAATGTGTATGTGCTGGGTGAGTCTGTAAATGTGTAGCGAGCGGCATACGTGCTGGGTAACAAAAAGAACCAGAACCAGACGGATGAAGTATATATGCAAACCAAATACGGTTTGGTTTGCGGTTGGTCTGGTTTGCGAACAGCCCCACCAGTCCGCACTCTGCACTCCAAATAGCCCTACCAATCCGCAACTTAGCTGAATGGCCACGGGCCACATTCAGTGAAACATCCGCTGGTCGTGGCCGAACGGCCGACGTAAAATACCCTCCCCGAAAGTTCGAAACAACATATCCAGTACGAAAATCGTAAAATGAAAGGGGTCTTAGAGTGCAAACAGCATGATCAGAGTCGAAACGAAAAAAGCACGTAAGAACACAGGATGGGATGGGCGATTCCGTTTCCTTACCCGTGGGCTGTAGATACATTGACCGACTCTCTCTTCGAGTAGTCTGCGCTGGGCTGCTCCCTCCAATACTCCTCCACTCTTCAATGCGATTATTATGTGAGCTCAGCGGCGACCGGAAAAAAGAGGTGTGCGAGAGAAGTTTTCAGTCTTCAGAGGAGAGTGTAGACTGCAGGAAACGACGCTGTTTGTATGGAATAATACTGTAGAATAAAATAAAAAAACAAAATTAATTAATTAATTAAAGTGACGCTGACATCAAATGTCTCTATCCTCATCATCCCTCTATTTTGTTTTTTTAGGTAAACTAGTACAACCCGCCCGCTGTACCCGCGGGCATGTAAATTTTAAAGTCATATAAAATGAGCTTAAAGGTAATTGTAATTTTTTTTTTATTATCCTTGTTCGAATTATTATAATTATTTTCCTAAATCTAAAAAGCACAAAGTATAAATTTGATTGAATTTATTGATATATATAATCCTGTAATAGATTATTCGTTCGGTGCTAAAATTAAATTTAATGTTAAAAATTATTAAGAACATTAATACAATGAATATCATATATGAAATTATTATAAATGTATTGTGAATAATAACATTCACAATTTGATATTAAATGTAATGTTGGGTGCTAAAATTTGATGTGACTTTCTTTCTTTTTTAAAATTTGATCATAACATTCATTGAATGAACCGGATAATTAATGAAAACAAATTGTAAATGCGAATACAAAGTTCCACGGAAAATGATACCGACAATAATTCAACATAATAGAATAAACCACAAAATATGTGGTTTCAACATTTACAAAATTAAAGATGGAAAAGATAGTAGAAACATCTGGGTATCGATGGCGTAAACTATCAGTATCAATCATTTTTCTCAATCTTCACTTGAACTGGGAATTTTGATTCAAATTTGGAAGAGGAGAAATCATCGATCAAATTTTTCCTAACATCATTGTCATCTTCAACAGTTGTTGCAACGTGAGGGAAACTGGGAGTTTGCTGGGAAGATTGATTGCTCTCGGAATAATTTGAGGGATTATTTGACATCCCAGACTCATCGTCAACTTGGCTAACAGCGTCCAACGGTTGTGCAATTTTCATTTCATCCACAGTAACTGGACGATCAAATCAAGTTTCTCTATCTCCGACTGTTACTTTGAATATGAACCTTTTATTGATAAAAGTCTGAAAGATATATGTAGGGAAGTCGACTTCCTACAAAAACAAAAATATATAGTTGGAGAAACATTAGATTCAACAATTAAAAAATAGGAGAAAATAAGTGAAACACTTCATGATACCTCGGTCATTTCCTTGTACAATACGGATGCACTCTTCTCTAAAATACTCTCAGCTTGACCATCCCAAAGGAGCAATGAACATAAGCTTGTATGGTCAGCAACAAAAACTATCAATCTATACCTCATTCCAGCGGAATCACGCATTGACTCACAACTATTATAATAAAAACTTGAATCCACAACAGTCAGCTTCCTCTGACATGTTTTGCATGAATGAAAGAACCATTCGGCGGAATCTTCTATGTGCAAAACAACTGCACTAATAAAGAACGAACCGCCCTACACAACAAAAAAATAGTATATACAATGAAGTTATATACTCCCTCCGTTCTTTTTTAGTTGTCTTTCTAGCAAATATTACACAAACCAAGAGACATAATTATTACCACACAATCTTCCATTTTTACCCCTCCCACTTACCAAGAAATGTACTTGGGGTGGAGAGAGAATAAACATCATTGGGGAATAAAGGGGCAATATTGGAAAACTTTTATTGAAATACCCAAAATGACAACTATTGAGGAACACTTTTTAATCTCTAAAAAGACTACTACTTTTGGAACGGATGGAGTACTATAAAAACTTAAAAATTAAGGTGTAACGGAAAAAAAAAAAAATATTAAAGTACCACTCCAAAAGTACATATATCCTTAATGGTAAATACTTTATAGGAAGACATATCTTGTCCATCCGAAGAAAAGATAGAGGGATGAGCTGGATATTGATCTTTCAGGCAAACTTATACTTTCGATCCTACAAAGTAAAATAATATTTTTCATAGGTTTAAATGTATTGAGATCATTTTTTTTTTAAAAAAAAAAAGTAAAGTGGACTATTAATAATTTTAGGACAACCAACCTTTCCAAAAAAAACTCTTAACCTAGTACAACAATTTTTAAAAATATTAAATTTATATTAATTTTAAAATTATTATATAATTTATATTATTATTACATCACATAATAATTATTATGAAATTTTAATTATTATTTTAAGTACTTTATCTAAAACTTTATTAAATTAAAAATATCTGTAGTGTTTCTACAATGAAACATTAAATGTTAATTGGTTTACATGACGCTTATCATTCTTTAGCAAAAAAAATTAAATCCGAATGTCTTATTCGACATGACGCCGCAACATATAAAAAACCCTTGTGTAAAAATTTGATCATTTTATCGAACACGAAAACATAATTTATCTTAAGAATTTGAATATTAAAAATATCGTAAAAGTAGTATTTTATTTCGAAAAATGTATTATACTTTGATATCGTAGTTGATGTAGATATAAATAATGCGGAGACGCATAAATATAATGAAAATATAATAGTTTTTCTTTCCAATTGGAAATTACTTAATTATCACAATTCATATATTAATATAAATAATAGGAAATGAAATAGAAAATGGCCAATAATTCGACAATTCAATAATCATTAATATGGTTCGAATAATAGACTTATAATGTGCCAACAATATTTGAACCCCCAGGATATTTTTTCCCATTCTTATCGGAACCAATGTAATGTCAGTCAATACTTCACCTCCGGGACATTTTTTTTCATTCTTTGTCGGAACTAATGTAATGCCAGTCAATATTTCACCATCCAAGACATTTTTTCACACTATTGTCGGAACCAATGTATTGACAATCAATATTTCACCCCCCGGGACATTTTTCTTCCATTCTTGTCGGAACCAATGTAATGCCAGTCAATACTTCTTCAAGACATTTTTCCGCACTATTATCGGAACCAGTATACTGCCATTCAATCCTTCATCCACCGGGGCATTTTTTTCCATTCTTGTCGGAACCAATGTACTGCCAGTCAATACTTCACCTTAAAAGACATTTTTTCTGACTCTCGTTAGAACCAATGTACTTTCAGTCAATGTTTCACTCTGAGGTCAAACTCATTCGTGGAATAATCACTCATACTCCACTACTTTTGTGAGTCAATTCTTCACCCCAGGACATTTTTCTCATTCTTGTCGGAGCCAATGTACTGCAAGTCAATACTTCACCCCCCGGGACATTTTTTTCTCATTCTTGTCTAAACCAATGTACTGCCAGTGAATGTTTCACCCTCCAGAACATTTTTTTCACTCTTGTTGGAACCAATTTACTGTCAATCAATGTTTCACCCTCCAGGACATTTTTCTCATTTTTTCGTGAGTCAATCATTCACCCTCCAATACTCTATCATTAAACATGTATTGCCAACACTTTTCAAAAGATCACCAGGAGAAGTTATGAAACAGGACAACTGAATAGAAACAAAGGAATTTCTTAAAATAGGTGCAGAGGCCCAATGATATCTCATATAACATAATTCACCCTTTACTCTAATGTATAATATTGATATGCACAATTCATTTATAAATTTTAATGAAGTATATTCTTTAAAAATCACTTTAGAAGGTTAAAATTAAAATAAAAAAAATAATTTGGTTTAAACAGTTTTTGTGGTGTGTATATTTAATATTTGACCAAATAACGTTTTAATAGGATCATTTTTAATTAAAAAAACAATGTCAGTCTATTCCCCGTGCTCGAGCCCTTTACAATGATTTAAATTTTAAAAATATATAATATAAATTTATATGTAACTTTACAATCGCATAATGTGTACAAATTTTAATCTACTACTCCCTCCGTCCCGCTAGAACTGTCTCATTTTGACTTTTGACACTGTTCATTGATCAACTTTGACCTAATGTTATCGCAATTATATATTAAAAAAATATAGTCAAGTTTGGTCTTGTTTGATTCGTCTAATCATTTAGTTTTAGAATATATATTTTACATCATTTGTACATTTTAAGATATTAAGTGTTAAATAAATGCATTGGACGGCGTGTCCAAAAATTTTGAGACAGAAATAATGGGACAGAGGGAGTATTATTTAAGAAAATTAGCATTAATTTATTCATATTAATATTCACTATTAATCTATTTAAGTGAAATATATTTTATAGGTATAATATCTTTTCTACAATATAAATTTACTCAAATTCATTATTTAATTAATAAATAAGTAGACATAACAATAGTTTTAATAAATTACATTATACAATCAAATGAAACGGAGTGAATACAAAATAAATAATAAATTAATTACTGGAATGATAATAAATTAAAAAAAAATTATGAATACAAACAAACATACCTTCTTAATGGTACATTGTAAATTGTATTTAGTAACGGATGACATAATAAAAAATACAGCATTGGAAACC
Organism: Hygrophila difformis; assembly: GCA_030278955.1. NCBI lineage: Eukaryota > Viridiplantae > Streptophyta > Magnoliopsida > Lamiales > Acanthaceae > Hygrophila > Hygrophila difformis. The sequence goes on from JAOANR010000012.1 coordinate 5,716,037, forward strand.
CACAATGATAGTACTATATTATAAATACAATGATAGTAATTGTAATATATAGTAAAGTTTAGAAACCATAATAATTGATTCAAATGAGATGATGAAGTTCCATTTATTTATAATAATTAAAAAAATGTGTAAATTTTTTTTTTCAAATGAACAAAAATAATAATAACACTATTATTATTTTATTGGAAGAAATAAAATAAAGATAGAGATAAGGGTGATGTAATTAGAGAGGGGGGCAGTTTCTAGTTTGCAGCTTGATTAGAAAGGATTAGATGGGAGTATGGTCTGATATGTGTATGGGATGGGATTTCTTGTGTTTATTTATTCTAGTTGAGAGATGAGATATGCCCATCGGCCTTCTCTGCTAGGAATGCTAATTGTTTCTGTAATCCCAAGTCTCTGATTTCTAAGCCTTTTTTAACCCTCTACGGGCGGCTCCTCATCCCAGGTTTATCTTTTTCTTCTTAATATTGGTCCCACTTAGACATGCCATTTGTCCCTCAGCTTTCTTTACACTGGTTTAGAGTGTTATGTAGGGGAGATGTGATTATTAAGCATTTTTATGAGAGTGTCAATGGATTCAGCTTCTCCACCGTAGTTAGATATTCTGAGTTGCTGGTTGTTCGAAATGGATACTGTGAATGAGGAGAGTTAAGGCCCCTGTCTATATCTTAGAAAAGGCACAACAAGTTGATAGGAGCATGATTAATATGATAGTGCAACATTGGTGTAATACGTTTGGAGCACCAGAACACCTATCATACCGCTGCCCCAGTATTGTCTACTGCTGCTGCTTCTGCTTGTGATTCCTACATGGCAGATAGTTTTTGGGCGTCGTCCTGGTGGTGCGTTCGGAAGATCATGGTGGTTATTTGTTGATTCATTTGGGGTGGGATTCAAGGTGTTTTTTGAGGCTTGGTTGACACTGAGATGTAACATTTGTGCTTGTGTACTCCAACATTTTATTTCTAATGGTATTAAGAATATTATCCCTCAAAAAAAAAAATAATAACACTATGCTGACATAACAACTTCCAAGGAAAAAGAATTAATATACATATAAGTATATTAGAAAATTCAAAGAACTCATCTTACAATATAATGTACTAAGTAAACAGAAAAAATTCAGGATTAGAAAAAGAAAAATAGCAGATTATTTCCATGAGAAATAATCGAAAGAGATACACCAAAAACAAATTCACGAACGTTTGTAAATAGAGATGTTTTAATAATTTAAAATAATTATAATTTGGATTAAGTTATGAATCATTAACAAAAAGTTCAACCACTATTTATAGATAAATTTATGCATGAGCCAACATTTTCTTCAAGGGTAATCGTGTCACCGTTTTTATTTATTTATTTTATTATTATTATTATTATTTTATTTTTTATTTTTAATGTTACTTCAAAAAAAAAAATTGGATAGACGGATTTCCATGGCTTGGTCAATGCAGGGTAGTTTATGATAAATTAAACTTTAGTTCAAATTGCAATAAAGTTACTATACAGAATTGAATTTTTCTGCAGGTGCAGGGATGTGTGTAGGCTTCAATATGTGATGTTGGGTCCACTTTTCAACTAACTCCTCAAGGGTCAAATACTAAATCTTTATAATATTATTTTGAAATACTATATCTGTGTAGATTTGGAGATTTCAGATTTGGATACAGAATATCACACCAAATCCCTAACCTCCCGAAAGAAACGCCCCCATCCCCACTGTAGATTTGGAGATTTCAGATTGGGGAAAACGACTTTTAACCCTCTTCTTTTTCCTGCTTTCATCAGCAGTCGGAGGAGGCAATACATCATCCAGCTCCGATGCCTGATGAATAATGTCAACTGGCACATTGGAACCAGACAATATTTTGTTGCCCTCACCACTGCCACTGGTGTCCTCATGCAGGTCACACACCTCATCACCCAGACCTACCCCACCAGCAACCCCCATGTCCACAACCTGCTCGTCGGTGACTACATTACCACTTTTATTGCCAAACTCTGCCTCAACAAAATGTATTCCGCACAGCTCCACCTCAATCATTTTCAGCTCGTTAGCAACCTCAACCTCTTGCGACCTCAGATCTTCCAGCTTCTTATTGAGGTGCTTCGACCTTTCATGTAGCACTCTCTTCCTCTCATTTGATGACCCATTTACATCATTCTGCATAAACCAACAAGGCTGCAACGGGAAAATTTGTGCATCAACTACAAGCTTAATTTGAAGATATATAACAGGGATACATAATTTAACGAACATGAATGGATAAAACTTACACTCACCTGCATAACTTGCTTCTGAATTCGACCATCCTCGTTCATATGCTCATGGCCACTACTTCCAGCCACATCGTTCTTCAAAAGACCATGGTATGTAACAAAAGAATCAATATACAAGAAATAATTACACATCACACACACCACATTGCATGCAAAAGTTCACCCCAGGATTTAAATAATATATATCATCATCACCTGCTGGGCAAGATAACCATCAACACCCGGTCCCTCTGTTGCTTGACCATGCCCGCTAGCCCCAGCCATACCATCGTCGGCATTATCCTAGTTAAACAAAATATAAACAAGGAAACAAATTATTAACTCCCACACAGGTAAATTGAATCACATAAAATGCATGTGACGTCACAACACCCCACCAACACATCACATATAATGATCCCACATCACAACGCCACACTTGGGCATCACATATCCCCCACCATACATCACAAGAGATCACTGTGGCATCACACCGCCAGTACGACACAACATAACACTACATTCCTACAGGGCATCAACCACATCACACGACATATGTGTGCCATCACATACATATAGTACACTCACACACCACACAACACATCACAACGCCACACTTGGGCATCACATATCCCAAACATACATCACAAGAGATCACTGTGGCATCACACCGCCAGTACGACACAACATAACACTACATTCCTACATGGCATCAACCACATCACACGACATATGTGTGTCATCACATACATATAGTACACTCACACACCACACACCTGCTATAACATTAAGACAACAAAGGTAATGCGCCAATAATACAACCTGAGCAATATCCTCCTCTTCTTCCGCCGGTCCGTCTGCACCTTCTTCTGGGGGACTCTTGCTAGACTCAACCTCTCCTCCGATGTATTTTATAACGTCCATCCACTCCAGCCTCCTTGCTATGGTGCAAGTGTATAACCCCCCCGACCTACACTCTATGAAATCATAAAATATGTGCTGCAACCTCAAGAATAAGATGAAAATAAAAAGAAATCAGACACACTATAACATACTGAAAAACATAATGAACAGTTAAAGATACAAAAGAACCTAACCGTGATACAATGAAAATTAGCGCTTGGCCGTCTACCCAGCAACTGAGCGACATTCCCAGAAGCACCTAGCGGAGAAAGCTTCCTTACAATCTTCTCTTGTACAAATGCTGCCCAATTGAATGATTCGGCCATTTCTCTAGTTTGCAGCAATCCTAAGTAGTGCAGGCGCACCCTTCTATTGGTCATCGACACTAGGACAACCCCAATGCACAAAACACAATATAACCTCCAGTAATCACCAATGTCCATTTTAGCAACCAAATCATCCTTTGTCAGAAGCTCAATCAATCGGTCCCACTTAATGTGTACAACCCGCTTCTCGCACAAATCTAAACGCTCCCTCATTTCCTCACAAAAGTTAGCATTCTCTTTTAGCTTCTGTTTGGTAATGAGATCGGTCCTCCGCCCACATGGGAGACCATACACCGCCGCTATCCGATCAGGTGTAATCTCTAATATCCTCCCATCGGTAAACCTGAAGCATCTCGCATTCACATCCCCCTAAAACATGATTCCTCGATATATCTCAATCTTTCATCCTCATGGTTATTTCCTAAATAGACATTGACATCATAAACATGCTTTGGGACGCAACAGAATTGAGGGCCTCGCTTCACCATCACTTGCAAGAAGCCACCAGCCACCGCATTATTCATCACCCCCAAACAATGAAAATCACATAACACCCCACCCCACATATCACAGCCATAAAAACAATCATCCCATTTATAATAACAGGCATATTAAAACAGGATGGGCATTACTTTTTTATCTATATTAGAACATTTACTTATAAATTACTCTACATGATTACCAACATGGGCAAGAAAGAAATAGTAGTATATGAGAGCAATAAACTTTTTTCATATGATTAATTAAAGAAATATTAATCATGTCTTCTAAAATCCTTTCTACTATAAGAAATTTTGATATTTAAAAAAAAAATAGAATAATGGACAATTACATTATGAATTAACATGTAGTATAAATTACGTCATTATATTTATTTACTACATAATTATGTAAATAAAATTTTAGGTATATATTACTCAAACTATTATGACTTTAATCTGCATTATTTTTTATATCATGTATAACAGAAATAATGGTAGTATCACTTTTTGTAAGTTTTTTAAAAACAACCATATTTATAGATGAAAGTACTCTAGAAAGCTCAATATAAACATCCAAATGTAAGATTTTATTTTATAACTATCTTGTGTGTTCAAATTTTACTATTGCCATTCAATTCTCAATAATGCATTGTTGCCCCAAAATCCAGTGGCAAAATGGCAGGGCTCAATTCCATATAAAATCATCAACGGATTACAGACAACGGTGGACCATTTATCTCCACTTGTCCAAGAACTACCAAACAAACCAAAATGAAAAATCTCATCAATGAAGGTAAATGAGCAGAATTATGATCGTCCAGGCATAACAAGACGTGCTTTGCAATCTCCTAACATGATCCTTTTTGGGATTATCCAGAGGTTACACATTTCGCATTCTCGGGATGCTGCTTATGTAGGAGCAACAATTGAAATAAAATAAATCATGCACCGGAGATTGGGAGACACATTGCCCCTTTCATGAACCCTAAACCTAAACAATATCGTGAAGAAAAAATGGTTTCTATACCTCCTAATACCACAATGTGTCAGAATACCAAGAAGACACGGATTAAGAAGTACCTTGAAGCAGAATCCCCAATTTTCGTCGGTCGACCCCCTCCACTCCAATTGCCTACTCACCCAGAAAAGCACCAGCCTTTCAAGAACAACGAGGTGACCTAATGTTGAAGCAAATAGTGACCACCAACCGCGCACCGGTGTTGGAGAGCCTCGCCGTTTAGCGCTCACGAAGCAGGGTGTGAATTGGTGGACAATGATTCCAGATGCGCTTTGGGTTGGAGGGTTTACACTTTACAGAGAGGGCTTTGTGAGAGAGTGTGTATCGATTCAATTACGGAGGCGAATTAAAGTAAATACTGTATATCTAATCTAATTCAAAAAAAAAAAAATTAACTGCAACCGAAAGTGACGGAAGATTCATAAAATAAAATAATTGTAACCAATTTTTAAATCCATATCTTTGTTAGTGACGAAAGATTTGTAAAATAAAATAATCGCAACCGAACATATCTTTGTTAATGCAAGTAACTGGAGTAATAATAGACAACTGCCATAAAACGACGTCGGTTCACGGATCAAATTTTGCAACATCACGCGAATGGGCCCTGGGACCATTTCTGTACATGCAGATTCTGTACTCAAATTGCTCCCTTCAAATTGGGAATATATGTATAATCAGATCATGTGGAAATCAAATGGAACAACAACGTACTTGTGCAAATTCATGAATGGCTTTGAATATTAGTTGACAATCCATCTAATTAAATATGTACATATACATATATATTTATAATTAACATTATTAAATTTACTAAAATCCTATCTTTAAATAACTACACCCAATATATATATATATATATATATATATATAATATCTATGACAATCTATAAAGTTGCTCTATCATTTTCAAATTCCTATTAGCTTTTGCTTCATGTAATTAATAAATGTCAGAATTTAGGCAATTCAATAGTTGTGGTGTTTTGAATTATTTTGATTACATGAGGCTCAATGGATCAAAACCCTGATTTTCATAGGTATTGATAATGAGTTTGTTAATTGGCATTTTGAAGCAAAAACTCTTTCATGATAAACATAGATAAGGAGCTCTGTATGTACATGTAATAAACTCTAATTTTTTAAATTAAAAAAAAAAAATATGCTAGACGTATTGTCGAGTACTCCTAGCTATCACTTTACATAAAATGCTAAGGGCCCGTTTGGATTGGCTTTTGAAAAAAGCAGAAGCCAAAAGTAGAAGCAGAAGCAGAAGTCAAAAGCAAAATCACGTAACTTTTGTGTTTGGATGTAATGTTTGAAAAGCGGCTTATTCTAAAAAATATGTTTGGATGAATAAAAATGAAAAGTGCTTTTAGAGTGTGGTAATTACCAAAAAGGACATGCTACTTAATATGATAATAAGATATATTTATAGTGTAATTTATATTAAGTAGTGGGGGTATTTAAGTCCTTGCACAGTTTACGAGGTGCTTTTGGCTTCTGCTTTTGGGAGAAGCACCTCCTGGGCTGCTTCTCCCAGAAGCACTTTTTTATGTGCTTTTGCTTTTTCTTAAAAGCCAAAACAAACACCTAATTTCTACTAGAAGTGCTTTTGGCAGAAGCAAAAGCCAAAAGCACCTCCCTAGAAGCCAATCCAAACGGGCTCTAAAATCATATGACTAACTTAGTAATACTCCTAATTATAACACAATAATATGCTAGACGTATTAGTGCTATTAAACTTAATTGAAGTGGAATTGTAAAGTCTCATGGGTTGTTAAATACGTTGGGATGCGTTATTAAGTAGTAGTGATACATTAATGACATAAATATTCGTAAAAGTACATGTTTAGATTATTAATGTTTATTCTATTATTCCATGTTTATTCTTATTTTAATTAATAAAGATAATAGTCTTGGAATTAACTAAATAAAATTACCAATATTTTTTTTATAGATGTCATCATAAACATCTTCTTATTGATTTGCTTTATCACTGAAAGACTATGCATACACAATAAAAAGTTTGTCTAATGATATTAGTCAATCTCAATTAAAAAAGCTTTAAGAAGGAGATCACAATCAATATAGCATCTTGGAACAATCCACATATATAGTAATGACATACAGTATTCATAAATGCAAACCATTAATATAGCATATTGGAAATCACAATCAACACAATTAACACTGTAATGTTTACGATCATTCTAGTTTCAAGACATAATCACCGAAAGACTACGCCAATATCACATCTCGTCTAACTGTTCTTGACTGGAATTGATAACAGGATAACCACTTCCAATTTCTGTACTCTGTATATTTGTGGGTTCCTCTCTGACCATTTTCCGTTAAAATCAACAACCATTTCTTTAGCCCTCATCGCCTTAAGCTGTCATCAGGATTAGAAATGAAACATCAAAAATTCATTGAAGACACTTAAAGAAATTTCAGTGCAAAATAGAGCAATAAAGTGACAGAAAAGTACACATTCAGTAAAACCATTTCCCAGAAACATGATCGAGAATGAAAAACAAATGCAAAACTAAATGACTTACATTGAGATTCCCCCCCAAAAAAATATAGATCAAGAAACCCAATATGAAAGCATTCCAGACCATCCCCAAGTTTTAGTCCCGCACTGTCTTCACAAATTGAATCAACCAAATACTTCATCTCAATGGCACTTGGATCTCTAAAATGGAATTAGGCAATTCAAAAATATATGCTTATTAAGCACCTGTTACACCGGTGCTCAAGTAAGGCACCAGATAGGTAAACTGATAACCCAAACTTCTTCACAAAGCACCGATGAAAGTCTCCATAAAATTCAATATGCAACAACAGGATTTATTGATACTTTGTCCTCACTTTGGATAAAAAGTTTCATATAGAGCCTTTAAAAAAAAAAAAAAAAAAAAAAAAAAAAAAAAAAAAAAAAAAAAGCAAGAAATGCCACATTAGATCTTAAATCTTGTGAGCCCCACTTTCATGAAAGCAAATAACAAATTAAAACACAAATCCATCCATGTTGACAACTAATGCGTAAGGAAACGTATATAAATTATAATTAAATTACTTATAGGGAGGCCAAAGATGACAATTTTCTTCCGGTGATAAGAATACAAATAGAACTATCAGGTGAGGACAGGAAATAAGATCTAATCTGCAGTCATACATCAGGTAAGAGTATAAATACCTGAAAATGCGAATCAATCCATCTATCCAGCAATAAAACAACGCATAAGCAGACAGGAATTAGAGAAGTCAAAACAGTGAAAGAGAAAAAAAAAATGTCAGCAAGATGCCCAATTTCAAGAATTCACAAAAAGAATCGAAGAATTAGCCAAATACAACCAAACAACACAGAGCAGAGCACAAAACTATCCGTAAAATTCAAAATAGCCAAACCCTCACCTTCACCAGGGGTTCGCCGCTTGAACCACATTGCCACAACATCCGCGCAGCCCTTAGTCGGATCTTCCAATTAATTGTACCATCAAATCCTCGGTCAAATCTGCACCCACCACTCGATTTGATTACAGCGAATTGCTTCTAGATGAAGAAGAAGACGCTGCCCAACCTGCATGTATATACAGAACTCCAAATTCCCCGAATTAAAGACACTAACACAAAGAAAAAAAACTAAACAAAAAAAACAACAATAACAATCCAAGAAACAGTCCAATAAATCAAGAAATTTAAAAAAAAAAATTATGAACCTTGGACAATTCATTGAATATGAAATATTGGACAGGAAAGGCGATGCCAACAGATACACGCGAGATAGGCGAGGCGGTGCCGGAGTGGTGGGGGAGGGTCGGAGGGAGTGACGATCTCTGGAACTGATTCTCGAAGTGGTGGTCGACAGGGCGAGACTTCGGATGAGGGAGGCTGCCAGGCTGGGCTGATGGGCCGATACCATTCCATTTCAATTTATAGAAACAATAAATAGGAACTTTTAGGAAGATGGGCTGATGGGCTGAACTGACAATCGTTTTGGGAAGAGAAGCTTTTGGGAAGATGAGTTGGAGTAAATTTTTGGAATAAAGAGGGATCAATAATGAGTGCAAAATAATAAATACATTGAAAATGAAAAACTAAATATATCAAGAAAAACTTTTCGGATTTATTTATATAAATTGCAATGGCATTTTGGTTATTTATTTGATGTGTGTGAGAGAATGAAAAAATTGTTGAATTGTGAGAAGGATGAGGGGTTGGAGGGAAACTATGTGAGTGTAGCCAACTGCTGAGACGAGTCTAATTTCTCGAAAAATAGCCAACTGCTGTTGCTGGTTCTATTTTGTTTTTTTTATATAAATATAAATAAATGTGGCATAAATTCTGTTGATGAATTCTGAATAGTACTTGTTGAAAAATAAAATTATACACAATATTACCCAAAATAAAAGTGCCATTGTTAAGATTAGACCAAGGGCCCGTTCTGCACGTCGAGCTGCAGGTATAGGGAGCTGTAGTTGGAAGCTGTGGGAGCTGTAGTTGTTGGGAGCTGTGGAAGCTGTAGCTATAAGTTTTTGCATAAGTATTTGGTACAAGTGGTTGTAGCTGTCAAAAATTATAATTTTAATAGAAAAGATTAAATTAAATTTAGAAAGTAGCTTCCAAAAGCTCCAGTAAGCTCCCAAAAACTACCTCTTGTAGCTTTTAAAAAGAAGCTTCCAAAAGCTTTCAAAAGCTAATGTACAAAACGAAACTTTTGTTTTGAAGTAAAAGCTAAAACTTCCAAAAGCTGCGTGCAGAACATTCCCAATGGGATAAAATAGCCAAATAGGCTTATTTAAAATACCCCAATTTAATGCATTTTTTTAAAATTATATTAAAAGGATAATTAGATTATAACTATGTGACAAAATCTTAACTTCCGTGACAAAATGCTAACCTATATCTTCAAATGCTCACCTATTTGACAAAATGTTAATCTATGTGACAAAATGCTAACTTCTCTACTCAAATGCTAACCTATGCGACAAAAATGCTAATCTATTTGCCCAAATGCTAACCTATGAGACAAAATATTAATATATATATATGTTCAAATGCTAACTTATATGTCCAAATTCTAAACTACGTGACTATGTTTTTTTTTTTAATTAAGTTATGTCATGCTTTTTCAATCTATATATTAATAAAACCATTAGTGAACAACCTATCATATATTTAATGTGGTGTCTCCATTTTAAATTTTCAATTTTTATAGATTTTTGCATATTTAATTTATTAATTTTAGAGTTTCTCATTTATTTATTTATTCATTATAGATTTTCAATTTTTGAAATATATGGATTTTGAATCTCACAATATTGTTCACTTTTAAAAAGATTTGAAAGATTTGAAATTTAAAATTTAAAAAGATTTGAAAAGATTTTGGATTTTAAATTTATATAGAATTTCCAATTCCAATTTATATATATTATATATAATTAATATGTACTTATATCATTCTAATTGTATATAAATACTTCTTCCATATTCAAATACTGTATTTTTTACGGACCCACTTTTTACATAGTTCAATACACATTTTAAATCATGAATAACTCAAGTTCAGTACAAGTAAAAATTCTAAAAGTTCGATATTTAAAAACTGCATGACGAGACGAATCTAACAAGATCTCACTTGGCTATATTTTAACTTGTATAACTATGATAAAACTTTAAGTGGAAGTATGTGTTTGAATAGTAGCACATTTACAAACATCAACAATATTTAATACGGAGATAGTAATATGAAACTTATTTATATAGTAATATGAAACTTATTTATATTTTATTATATTAAAAATTACACAAAATATTTATAATTATTAAGAAAATTGTGAAAATTCATATCATATGAATAATTGGTTTACAATAAGCTAACTATTTCCGTAAAAATATTTAAATACAATAATGGGGTGTATAAAGAGTTATTGGAGTGCGAATACTCCCTCCGTTTTTTTTTTAACTTCTCCACTTCTCCACTGCACGCAATCCAATGCAAGTTTTTAATCATTAATAACCAAAATTATATACAAGTAAAAATTATAAAAAATTGATGTTATAAAACTACGCGATTAGACGAATCCAACAAGATCTCAATTGACTATGTTTTATCATACACAATTGTGCTAAAAAGTTGAATCAAAGTTACTAAATGAATAGTGTCAACTATTCAAATGGTGAAGATATAAAAAAACGGAGGGAGTATATCCATTATTAAATAAAGAAGGAAAACCAAATCTATTTAATCTATTTTTTAAGGAAAATTCATTAATCTATGTTTTAACAGATTTTCAATTGCCAGAATAACAAATAAAAAATCTAGCTTCGTTAAAAATTGAAAAGCTAATTGCTGCAAATTCTATAAGGTTGAAACTTTTCTCTGGAATGCCGGTACTGGATGAAGTTTTAATGTCTGAAACAGAGAATCTACTAATATTAGAAGAATCATATTAGAATAAGAAAAAAATGATGACAGATCATACTAAGCTATTACCTTTGTTGATTGATTAGCAAAGAATATTTATAATAAGATAATATATGCAGTTGATAGTGGTGAGGGTGGATTATTTTTTCTTTACGTGGTGGAACTAGCAATACATTTATCTGGAAACCATTATGTTCAGCCCTTCGTGGAGGCGTGATATTATATTGCTTGTAGCATCCAATGGAATAGCATCACTACTTCTTCTATGAGGTAGGACTACATATTCTAGATTTGACATTCCACTAGATTGTGATGAGAATTTTACCTTCAAAAATTACCCCAGAAAATGATTTAACATCTCTTCTAATTAAAACAAAGCTCGTTATTTGGGATTAAAATTCTTGATTGGTATAATGATTATGAGCCCATTTGATGTAACCAAATTTCCCATTTGATTTCATAGGAGAAATTTTTCATTCGCAGTTTGTTTTGCTATGACTACAAATAGAAGTCATTGTCAATCTTTAAAAATATTGGATTCTATCTTCCAGAACAAGTTTTTAGAGGGGACTCGAAACATTAATATGCAATTAAGATGGATTAACTCAAGATACAATAAGAAATGTTGTCTACAATGAAATTCATATATGCTAAAAAATTTGCAAAATAAATACTTCATGCAGGTGATGGTAATTGATAAAACTGGTATTGATCTGGAGATGTACAATCAGGTTTGACATTTCAAGATGATTTTCTTATGAAGTCTACGGGTCGACAATTGTTGAGATTATATATACAAATATAAATTGTACCACTTCAAATCTTGACATTTTTAAAGATGTTGCTAGACTAGCCCTACAAATGAGATATTGATACGATCAATGATTACATCATGGAACATATGTCAACAAATGAAAAAATATATCTCAGTTCTAACAATATTTGTTAAGATGATGAAAGTATATATAATGACGATGAAATATTTTTACCGGAATATCAAAGTATGATCAAGCTTTCAGGATTACCGAATCATGAAATAAAGTTGAAGGAGGTCTGCATAGCCATGCTTCTTAAGAATATAGATGGGTTGATACAATTAATAATTAAATCATGGAATGTCTGTCTGTAAATGAAAATGTATATCTCAGTTCTAAAAATATTTGGCAAGAGGATGAAAGCATGTATAATGATAATGAAATATTTTCATCAGAATATCTAAACACGATCAAGTGTTTTGGACTACCGAATCATAAAATAAAGTTGAATGAGGGTTGTATAGTAATTCTTTTTAGGTATATTAATAGATCCATTAAATAAATTATGCAATGAAAGCACGTTGATAGTAACCAAAAGGCGAAACCATATAATTGAAGTTAAACTAATTTTGGGAAACCATGAAAGTAGAAAATTCTTGATTGGTAGAATGATTATAAGCCCGTCTGATTTAACCAAATTCTCCATTCGATTTCAGATTAGACAATTATCATTCGCAGTTTGTTTTGCTATGAATATAAAGAAAAGTCAATGGCAATCATTATAAAATGTTGAACTCTACTTCCAAAATCAGTTTTTAGCAATAAACAGTTATATGTTGCGATACCTCGTGTTACTAGCAATATGAGACTCAGAGTATTTAGTTAATATGGATTAATTCTAGATACTACAAGAAACGTTGTTTAAAGCGAAATTTTCAGCAAATTGTAAGGAAAATTTTCATATCATGCTTAATACTTATTTAAATTTATTTAATTTCAAATAAATTTCAAATTAAATAAAATATAAATTTATTATTATTTTTATTGATTACTAAGTTTGTATAGGACAAGCTACAAGAAGACGTTTTAATATGATTTTTCTATTAATTTTAAAATAAATAAATTATAATTATTACTCCCTCCGTCCCACCCCAAGTGTCCTGTTACTGTTGGGCACGGGAATTAAGGTAGAGTTGATTTGTGAGTATATGGTGGGGTCCGCATAGTTGTTGGAGGGGAAAATTATTTCTATTTATAGAAAGAAGACATTTGTAATGGGGCATCCAAAAATAGTAAGTAAGACATTTGGAATGGGACAGAGGGAGTATATATTATCTTTTAGTTTCATATGATATAAGTATATATTATATATATAATATATAATTACACCCGTCGAGTCTCGACGGGTTACTCACTAGTTTAATTTCATTTTTAGTTGTTCCAATTGTATTTTCTAGTTATTTATATATTTGTTATAATGTAATGTAATTTTTTAAAATTTGTAAATCTATTTAATAGTTAAAAATTCATAATTAAGTAATATTTATCATTTTATAATACTTCCTCCATTTTTTTGTTAGCTACGGACCCACCCAGCACGCAGTCCAATGCATATTTTAAATCATTAATAACTCAAATTCGGTACAAGTAAAAATTCTGAAAGTTCGATATTTAAAAACTACATGATGCGACGAATCTAACAAGATCCCACTTGACTATATTTTAACTTGTATAACTATGATAAAACTCTAAATCAAAGTATTTTTATGAATAGTGTCACTTTTACAAGTGTAACTTTCTTTAAAAAACGGAGGGAGTAATATTTATCTTGTAAAAATAAAATTTTACTTGGTAGTACGAATTACAAAAATGATAAATATGAAAAGTATAAAAGTTAGTGGAATAAAGAATATGATGGGAATATTCTTTTGAGTTTGAATTTAGAGTAATGGATTGGAGATGGTCTTAGCTGTTACCCAATTACCCAATCAATTTTCAAATACCCAAACCAAAAGAAAAAATTCTCTCTGATGACTTCTCTTCCGCCTCTGCCTTCGGTTCCAACGGATGGTTTCGTCTTCACTGGGGGCACAAAGCCCTCGTTTCGTGATTTGGTGGTCCACGGCAAGAGTGCCCCGCCTGCCTTTCTGATGACTGATCCTAAGAGGAATGAATATGTGAAATTGGACCTTATTGGTGGGGATCGCTTGAAGCCCCGATAGACTATCTCCCCACAAATTCATGAAAGACTTTGCCAACCCTTTGTGGATGCCATTATTGTATCTGTATTGGGTAAACGGGTGGGGTACGTAGCACTGAAAGACCGCTTGTCCCGTCTTTGGAAGATTGGAGAACGTTTTCACATGGTGGATTTGGATATGGGGTACTACATCATCAAATTTGATCGAGATGTTGATCGCATTCGGGTTATGAATGGTGGGCCTTGGGTGCTTTTTGATAGTTACCTTACGATGATGCCTTGGAGGCCGAATTTCAAACCTTCGGAATTCATGCCGCGGAAGACTATTGTGTGGGCTAGGATACCTGGCATTTGCATGGAGTTATATGATGAGTTCATACTCACCAAATTAGCTGAGGCTCTGGGAACACCTGTAAGGGTTGATGATCTGTCTAAGGGCGCCAACAGAGGTCGTTATGCGAGGGTCTGTGTCGAAATTGATCTGCAGTTACCCGTGGTATCCAGCGTTCTGGTGGGGGATGAATGGCAAAAGGTTTCCTACGAAGGGTTACACTTATTATGTACGTCATGCCAGTGTTATGGCCACAATAATGCTGCATGCACGACACCGCTGCCTGTGACAGTGTCTACAACTGCCACTTCTTCTGATTGTCCGTCCGAGGAGACCACCGGAGTTAGTACCCCTGCCGCCGTTTCGGCCGCTGACGGGAAGGGTTCCAAAATGGAGACAGATGATGGGAATCGTGGGTTGGCGGTTATTCCAAGTCAGCCAGAAGGTGGGGAGTGGATTAAGGTGGTTAGGCGTAAGGGCTCTGGGCCTAAGCTTAGTACTGGACATGATAAGGGCTTCAAGCTGGGCCGGGTGGAGGGGCCCAAAGATTTGTCTAGCAAAAATTTAATTACGGACCCTGGGCCTTCTGGGAGGTCAAACAACATGAAGAAACCCTTGCCACACGTTCATCGTGTTGCCAGATACAATCAGGGAATTCAAATTTCTGAACCTCGACTGGAATCTCCAGGTTCTTTTGCTAAACGCCAGCGCTCAGATTCGGAGGAGCATGGGGCTATTAGTAATGTTGCAGGTAAGGGCAAAGAGATGGTGGAAGTTTCGGGGGTGGCACCGATCGGTGATCCACCGGATGTGCCTGACCACATGCAAGATTAGAGTTTTCGGATCTACCCTCTCCTTTCATTTTTTATGGATTTTCGGAATTTTACATTTATGTCGTGGAATATTGGAGGGGTTGCTAATCGGGCCTCTCGTCGGATTCTGATGGAGATGTTGCGTAGCAAATCTCCTGATGTGGTTCTTCTTTTCGAACCTCAAATTTTATTTACTCGAATGCATGTGGATTTTTTACGGGTCGGTTATGATGCCTTTGCCATTCAAGACGCAGTTGGTAGATCGGGCGGACTTTGGTTTTTAAGGAAGCATGGTCTCCGGCTTCAGTTCACCTTGTTTGAAGAAGTAGATCGAGTTATCACAGTGAACCTTTCCAATGGAGAGACTTCTTGGTTCCTCTCTGCGGTGTATGCTTCCCCGCGTTATGGGGAGCGGCGTGCTACTTGGACTTATATCACTGAGCTATCTGAGAGGATTCCCGGTGCTTGGGCCCTGGTAGGTGATTGGAATCAAGTGATCTCATCGGCGGAAGTCCAAGGTGGTCTTTATAACGAGCATCGGGCATCGGAACTTCAAGACGTCTTCCACAACTGTGGCCTATCAACTATAAACACCCTTGGAGGCTTGTTCACTTGGTCGAGGCCTATGGGTAATGATCGGATTTTGAAAAGATTAGATCGTTGTATGGTCAATTTGAATTGGATTGCATTATATCCTCTTGGTTTTGCACAAGTTCTCCCGCGGGTGGGTTCCGATCACAACCCACTTCTGGTTAACTGTGGAAAGGACTATCGGCCACCTATTAATAAACCTTTTCGATGGGAGGCTGGCTGGGCGACTATGGATGGATACCAGGCGGTGGTGGACGCTGCATGGGCGAGGCCAGCATCAACGATCATGGATAGGCGTACACATCTGCGGGATGATTCTATTCAATTTAAGAACTCCTCTGCCGGTAATATTAAATGTAAGAAGGTGAAAATCATGAAGCGTTTGGAGGGTATTCAGCGGACTCTGGAGACTGTCGACTCTATTCGGCTTCGGCTACTGGAAGCCGAACTCAAAACTGAGCTTCACAGGTGTTTGCAGCAGGAGGAATTATTTTGGTATCAACGAGCACGTGATAAATGGGTTCGGTTCGGGGATATGAACTCGGCATACTTTCATGCGCGGGTCAAACAGAAGAGGCATCGGGAACGGATTCATGGATTATTTCTTGGCAATGGAGAGTGGTGTGAGGATGATGCCACACTTCAATCAGGCGCAAGGGAATTTTTCATGCAATTGTTCACTGTTCATTCAGTTCCTGAGGAGAATTTTACATCCCTGCATGATGAAGACATGCCTGATCCCAATCTCCCCATCATTCTGGTTGAGGTGAGCAGCGCTGTTGCCGCTCGGCCATCCTTGCAAGAAGTGAAAGAAATTGTATCTCACATGAACTCTTACTCGGCGCCCGGACCGGATGGATTCCAAGCAAATTTTTATAAAAATTATTGGGATCTTGTGGGCACCTCAGTTTCGGAGTCGATTCAACATATCTTTGATCATCAGACTCTCCATGCAAGGCTTGCTCACGCCTATATATGTCTTCTACCAAAGGTTTCCCTCCCGACAACTTTTAAGAATTTTCGGCCTATTACGTTGTGCAATGTCTTATACAAGATTGTGACTAAAATACTAGTGACTCGACTTCGACCTGTGCTCAACTCTACCATCTCTTGGCAGCAGTCGGCTTTCTTACCAGGCAGGAGTCCGGTGGACAACGCGTTGACATTGCGAGAACTTTTAGGTCATCTCTCAGGTTCTTCCTCTCATACGAATGCTGTCATTCTTAAAATTGACATTGAAAAGGCGTACGATAATGTTGATTGGAATTTCCTTCGCACTTGTTTGAATGAACTTGGATTACCTGTGAATGCTATCGAGTTGAACATGGTATGTGTGACCTCGCCAACCTTTTCGATCCCGTGGAATGGGGCTATTTTGGAAGGATTCCAACCGGGGAAGGGCCTACGTCAAGGCGATCCTCTTTCGCCATATCTCTTTTTGCTTGTTATGGAGAAGCTGTCTCTCCTAATTCAACAACTTGTGACTTCAAGGCACTGGAAGCCTATACAGGTTCCATCCTCTTCACTGTCAATCTCTCATCTTATTTATGCCGATGATTTGTTGTTGTGCTCTTCCACTGACCGATCAAGCATTAATATTGTCTGTCGTGCCCTACATCACTTTGCCAAACGGTCTGGAATGAAATTAAATCCGGCTAAATCAAGTGTATTCATTCCAGATCAGGTCACTCTGGCGGGTAGAATTTGGATTTCTCAAACTTTAAATATCCCGGCTACAGTGGACATGGGATCATATTTAGGGTTTCCAATGGTGCTTGGTCGCCAGTGCAAGTCCCATTTTCATTTTATTTTGGATAAAATGGATGCTAAATTGGAGGGTTGGGCTGCTAAATTACTGAATAAGGCGGGCCGGCTCACACTATGCCGAGCGGTACTCGCAGCTATACCGACATATTTCATGTAAATTCATTGGATGCCGGAGGGGATTTGTGACGCTATTGATAAGAAGATTAATAGGTTTCTGTAGAAGGGCAGGGACGGTAGAGGTCTTCATTTGTTTAATTGGGCAACAGTGGCATCTCCGAAACGAGCTGGCGGCCTTGGGCTCCGTCGAGCAAGACACATGAATGTGGCTTTACTTGGCAAGTTGTTATGGGGGATGCTTCATACGCCTGACAAACCTTGGGTCCAGTTCTCTAAAGCAGTTTTTTCAACGACTAATCTCCATGTTACTGGAAGTGGCAACCGTGTTTCTAAGCTAACAGGAATCCTACATAAAATCATACCTTTGCTTAAAGGTGGCTTTTCCTTGAGGCTTGGGAAAGGTGATAGTTCTCTCTGGTTCTCGAGTTGGTGGAAGGGCTCGCAGTTAGGCCCAAGGGTCCCTTATGTTGCGTTTCAGGATGTTGATCTCAGGGTTCAGGATGTGATCCGTGACGACTCATGGGATTTCAACAGACTGTATACTACATTTCCACCCTCCATTGCACATGAATTTGCATGTCATCCTCCTCCCCTCCTACATGATTCTATAGCAGACACATGGATTTGGAGGCATAATAGTTCAGGCGCTTATTCTGTGCGCTCTGCGTATGGATTTCTCAGTGGGGCTTCAGAGACATCTTCTTCCTGGCGGTGGATGTGGCAGGTAGGTGTTCCGGAGAAAATTGGCTTCACCATTTGGTTAATTAGCCATGCTGCCCTTCCCACTAATTGGTTGCGTTATAGACGACGGGTAGCCACCTCACCCCTCTGTCAGCTTTGTGGTGACTCTGTTGAGACCTGGCCGCATGCACTATTCTATTGTGATTGGGCCTCTCAAGTTTGGACGCTTCTCCATATTAACATTCCATGTGATTGTGATCATATCCCTAAATCGCATATTATGGAATTTCTTCAAGGGATGTTCTCGGTGTTTGGGGACATTTTTCTATCGGCTATTTGGGTGATTTGGATCGAACGGAATGCACGTATTTTTCGGGATAAATCTAAATCGGTCTGGGCGCTGCATAGGGAGGTACTCCACCTGGGGAGCGAGCTTCAACGTGCCCGGCGGAAACCTGTTGTGCATAACAGGGTGTTGCAATTGGTTGGCTGGAATATGCTTAACTATAATGGCTTCATCCTCCATACGGATGGTAGCTCCTTCGGTAACCCTGGGAGGTCGGGATTTGGCTATGTTATTCGTAGTGGAGACGGACATTGGATTCAAGGGGGGTGTGGCTACCTTGGTTGTCATACAAATTCTTATGCGGAGGTGGCAGCCCTTACCTTTGGGTTAGAACATGTTGTTCGCCTTGGATTAGAAAGAATCTGTGTCTATTCTGATTCCAAGGCTGCTTTGGAATTATTAGAAGGTAGTGACAGCATCCATCCGTTAGCTTCTCTACTTCAGCGTGCTCGTCAGGCGAGGTCTTCTCTTCAATCCTGCCATTTCAACCATGTTCTTCGGGAGGGCAATGGTGTTGCAGATAGGTTGGCAAAGTTTGGTGCCTCCAAGGAGCTCTTCTTCACCACGTGGGCGTTTCCACCGGACTTTGTGCGTGGGGAGTTGGCGGCGGATTTCTCCGGCGTCATGTTCCCTAGATTTTAGTATAGATTAGTGCTGTTTCTTTGTTTCTTTTGTTTTTTTTTTCTTTTATCTTTGTAATTTCTTTCCAGGCTTCGGCTTCGCCAAAAAAAAAAAAATACCCAAACCAAAGCATGCCTGTGCACTTCTTTCCTTTAATAGCGGTTCATGTATTCATTGCCCTTTTTCTGTTTACTCCATATTTATAGAAAATCTTTGTGCAGGAAATTCTGGCTAGCTTGGTATTAGTCCGAATGGATAAAGCATGCCTGGTACGTTGGATGTATTCCTAGCCATTGGATCAATTGTAATAAATTAATAGAATATACTTTATCCTTTTTTTTTAAGTGTTACACTTTATGTTTATACGCAATCCAAGATATAATTTTAATGATTAACATTTCAAATTATATAAAAATAAAAATTATAAAAATTTGATATTTTAAATGCATTTAGACGAATTCAACAATATCTCACTTGACTATATTTCATATTTTATCTTATATAATTGTGTTTAAAAAATCGAATAACAGTCCATATAAGACGTCATGTTTGACTTTTTGACACTGCTCATTGTTCAACTTTGACTCAATATTATTGTAACTATGTATTTGAAGAAAATAGTCGAGTTCAGTCTCGATAGATTCGTTTAATTGTATAGTTTTGGAATATATATTTTACATAATTTTCACTTGTATATATTTTGAAATATTAACGTTTAAAAATGTGCATTAGATTATGTCAGAAGTCAAATAAGACATTTTAGCTGGGACAGAGGGAGTAGTAATTACTATGCAAATATAATACTTAAAAAACTGGATGAAGTATAAGAAAAAAAATGTAAATATGTGGATGTTTGAGAGCGACGCAAGAAGATCCGAACCATTCAAAATTGATCCGATGGGCTATATTCCATCCAGCACCTTTACCAATTCCGTTGGAAGTCCTCTTGTCGTTTAGTTATATACCAAAGAATTTGCTAGTTTTGTGCTTCTCCAGCCATTGGTTCATAACTTCATATTGTGTGATCTCTACCAATAAGGGCTTTTATTTTGATTCACGTTGTCTGAATGCAGATGTTCCCATCAACCATTTTTTTTTTAAATTTTAATTTTTAATTGTATAGGACCTGGGAATTGGAATTCTTCTACTTATATTGAGAAGAATTTATGAAGAACACTGAATGCCCTTTGCTTTAATTATTAAAAGAATTATTGCTCAAAGTTGCAAAGTTCGTGATTATACTTTCACTGTAGTAATGATTCTTTTCTTTTAATGCTAAATTATTCTATTATACTTATTGCTATTTGCCACCCTGAAATACTATTGGATTTCCTTTTACTGCATTATTGGACCAACTCCAACCCTTACGGTAAAATAGTGGGAGACGTCATTATTGCCGGAGCGGCAGCTCCACCGCTAGTGGCGATTCCAGGAATAAAGTTTAGGGTGTGCAAAGTTATTTATTTTTTACAGAACAATAAACATATCAATTACAACACACTGATATTTTTTAGAAAAAAAAATCATAACTTCATCTAGTATTTTATTATGATTCATTTAATATTTAATCACCCATATGATTCCACAATTTGAATTTCTCAATCTTCATCAGTTAACAGACTCTCCAAATCAAATTTGACAATATTAATTATCTCACTGAAACTCCAAAAATCAACAAATAATAGAATTTAAAATACTTTACATTTCTTAGGAATTCTCTATTAATGAAAAGTCGAAGTTTACAGTTGATAGTAAGCAAAAACTTATAAAAAGCAATGAAATGGGGAAAGCAAATTTCATATTCAACGGAGCATTCAAAGTTGAATTTTAGAGAAATGATTGAAGTGGGTTGGCATGGGTTGGCATATTCAAGAGTTTGAGCTTCTAATTGAAGAAATTAAATTGTGAAAACAAACTCGGAATAAAGAGTTTGAGCTTCTAATTGAAGAAATTAAATTGTGAAAACAAACTCGGAATAAAGAATGGATGGATATAGAAGATGTTTAGATAAATTATTTTAAATGAATAAAATCAAAATAATGAGCAAAAATGAATATATGCAATAGAATATACTAGACATACAAATATGAATAGATAAAAAATAATTTTTTGAAATATATACATATATATATATAATATTTTTTAAAAAATATAGGTCATTAGAATCGCCACTGTCCACCGCATCCCCCAAAAACGCAATCTGCATCCCTACTTTTTTTTGTCTTTGCACAGTAGCACAACATTTTTTGCAGGACCCCAAATCGCATTTATTCTTTTTTTTTATTGTTTCCCTGTTGTTTCTTTTACGTTTCTGTTTTCAAATTTTTTTGGCATTATTTCTTTAAATCCATTTCAAATATCTTTTTAAATTTTAATATAGACTTTTTCATTTTTTTTTACTTTTATTGTATTTAAGTATTTCTTTAAATTTTATAGAATAGTAATATTAACAAAATAATTTTAATTTAAAATTAAATGTATATTAATTGATAAATAAAATATAATATGAATAGTAATATAATCAAAATGGAATATTTTATTGTGGAGGGAAATATAGAGTTATGGGTTGGAGATGAAAAGTGGAAAACTGTAAATTTAATTGTAAAATAGAGACAATGTAACTGGAAAATAAAATTTTGGGTTGGAGATGGCGTTAGTAGATTTCATTATCACGGGTGTACCAACTACCAAATAAAAGTGCATTATTTCAACTATATTTTTTTTTTTCTAAGAGGTGGCTTGGATTGAAGATGTAATTTAATGATGAAAAATTTGTTGCTTTCACATCATATACTTAAGAAATCTTTTATTTAACGATTAAATGTAAACTCATAATCTTTTTAATCGTGATTGTTATTAATTTTTTTTTTTTTGGTATTATTCCTCCATCAAATTTGTTTAAAAATGTAAAAAGTTTATTTATGTTCGTTGGTTTAAGTTATTAAAATTACTAGCATACCCGCACGCGCAATGCGCGGTAAGTAAAATTTATATATATATAATTTTAAAATAAGATAAGATTTCAAAAATTCAAATATTGTACTTATTACATAAAATTTGGTTCATGCGGGGTTGGAGACTTAATCATGTGGTAACTCCCCCACCTCCCAACCTTTAGGTTGAGAGGTTCGAATCCCCATCCGGTCCCCTATCCATTCCCTTTGTTCCCATTGTAATTGTGTGGCATGAGCTCCCACCACCCTTTCCAGACCTTCAATGGCTTCTTAAAAAAAAATTTCGTTCATGCTAATTTTCTGACCACATTATTGAGAAAAAATGTGACAAAGTGGTTTAGCAGCTTTGTCAATTAAGTTATTTTCCTAATATTGTTGTTTTATTGATTTACCGGGCGTTTGTTTGTGTATTTTGGGCGGAATTATCTGATATACAAAGATTTTGAGTAGTATACAAAGGAGAATCATAAAAATAATTTGTAGAGTATGACTTAATTGCAATATTGAATTACAACATGTAATCCTGTAAAAGTCATTGGAAAACTATTAGAAATATATATTTAATAGTACATAAGAAAAAACAAAAAAACTCACTAATATTCACGTTTGAGTAAAAAAAATCTTACATGAATAGCAAGACGAAGAATATATTGTAATCTGAGAAAAATTAACCTGCAACAAAAGAAATATAGGAAAATATTGGGGTGTGAAACATTGTAATACATGAGAAGAAGAAACAAAAGACATTGTTTTAAATATAAAATCAATGTTGAGAAGACATAAACAAAGAATGAAGAAATAAAATGTGAGGTGATGAGAATTTCAAGACAATCATGTTATTAGATAAATGAATGGAATATTTATAGAGAAATAGGAGGAGGTTTGATGGAGATATATATGCAAATATTGGATGAATATAATCAAATTTGACGGGATCTTCTAAAAATATATAATATTTTAAATTAGTGAAAGATATTATAATATTTTATTAAGAATTTGTTAGGATATTGATGAATATTGATAAAAGAATTATATTAAATGTATATTAATTAATATTGGATATTAATATATATTTATGGATATTTCAATATATAATATTAAAATTTTAGAATTAAACATTGTTGGATGAATTAAATGTGATTGTTGAAAAAAGGGGTAGGGAAGTGGGGGGAAACTTGACTATATTACTTTTATATATATATAGAATATAGATATAGATATAGATTTGACGGTTTTCAATTTACTTATGATATATATTCACTCGAGTTAGGAATTCTATATATTTTTTTTTTACTTAACAACCTAACAGATTAGAAAATAGTTAGTAGAGTCGCATGCCACGAATTCTATACAAATTTTAAAATAACAAACAATTTGAATTAATTTTTTACATATATAAAAAATTAAAACATTCAGTTATTTGCTTTGATTTTCAAATTTTCTACTATAACATATACATATTTTATAACATTCAGTTAGTATCTATTTAATTTAGATACTAAATATATATAGAATATGAACTAAAATATTTATAAATACTTCATAAATATCAATTCAAAAATCAAAACTGGGAGGCCCTTCATTGTCGATGCAAGGGACCAGTTGATGTTAGTCACAAAAAATTTAACTTACAAAATAGCATGTACACTTCATACAACAAAAATTATTAAAATTTAAAACGAATCTATTTCGAGCAAATTTTTATTTTGTTCATATACATACAACGTTGGGCTGCCTGATTCGAACCCTAAACCCCATTAGTTGATGTTTTCCAAATTTCGATCCAATTTTTTCCCCCAATTCTGAATTCTACAGTTGCCTGATTACTTTCTGAATTCCAATTCAAATTTTGCTGATGATCATCATCTGTTGTTTTCCTCCACTTGGCTGATCGAATTGTTGGAAGGTTAATTGGGGCCGATTCTGAGAAACATTTTACTTGGAGGAGAAGGATGGATCCGCGGCGGCAGGTGTTCTCTGTGGACCTGCTGGAGAGGTACGCCGCGAAGGGGCGAGGAGTAATCACTTGTATGGCTGCCGGGAATGATGTCATTGTTCTTGGAACGAGCAAAGGCTGGGTGATTCGCCACGATTTTGGCGTTGGAGATTCTTTTGGTGAGTGGGTGTTTCTTCCTTTCTTTCTTTCCTCTGGAACTTTACATCAGTAATTTCTTTTTTCACCCCAAAGTTTGATCACAACTTCATTGCTTATGACCGAAGATTTTCAGCACATTTTCCATTTTAGTTATGAAATAACTACTTCACAATTTACTTTTTGGCGATCAATATGTTAATTCCAGAAACATAGAACAATTGACATTTCAAAGGTCTGTAATTTGTGTGGTTGACGATTATTTTGAGGACGCTATAAGTTGTAATTTGTGTTTTTCCTTTTGGTAACATATTTTTCAAGCACTACGGGTTTCCCCTAATTTTTGAATCAATTGATCAGATATTGATCTCTCTGCGGGTAGGCCTGGGGAACAGTCAATCCATAGGGTTTTTGTTGACCCTGGCGGCAGTCATTGTATTGCCAATGTAGTTGGTGGTGGAACTTCTGATACTTTTTATACACATGCAAAGTGGGCAAAGCCTCGCATTTTGCCCAGATTGAAGGGTCTCATTGTGAATGCTGTTGCATGGAATAGACAGCACATTACAGAAGGTGAAGTAGTGGTGCACACAACACATCCATAATTTGGCAACTTCTCTTGCTTGTAGGTATGATTATATAATTTTGTGTATTGGGTGCCTCTTACAGCTTCCACAAGGGAAATTATTATTGGCACCGATAATGGCCAACTTCATGAAGTTTCTGTAGATGAGAAGGATAAGAAGGAAAAGTACATCAAATTTTTATTTGAACTCAATGAACTTCCCGAAGCTTTCACAGGATTGCAGGTTGGAACATTTCAAAGTTTTTCTTCTTCCGTCTCTTTTCTCATCTCTATTACTGTTTCTTCAGTGAGAATTGTTTGTGTCTATGTATATTAATTGTTATGTTAGTTTCTATGCATCATTGTGATACTCTGGAGTTTTCAAGGTTATATTACTAGAACCTCTGTCAAAAAAGTTTATGTAACTATAAATTGATATCCTTTAAAATAAAGCTAGAATTCGTAGGTGGATAAAGCAAGTTATGAACACCACGTTAGTGTCGATTACTGAGGATGGATCATGAAGTCGAGTAGGAAATCTTCAGAACACTGTAACTGTGTTGTAGTATTTGTTTTCTTTTGAGAGAAAGTTGGCAGAAGTTTTAAAGAGGTCTATACAGGTGTACATTTTCTAACAAGGTAATCTCATTTAGGTGTATCCCCATTTTTTCTATTGGCTCTCTCACTTTTTTATTGTGCCTTGCTAGATGTGGTTCTTGAAATTTAAAAAATGAATCTCTTTCTCATATTCATCTTCAACACCGAAAATTTCTGTTGCTCTTTTTGTGTAATCTGTTCTCAGATGTTGAATATACTGTTCTCATCCTTCTTGCCATGTCTTGAACTAATTATGGTGCTGATATTTTGCAGATGGAAACAAGCAGTACAAGCAATGGCACTAGATATTATGTGATGGCTGTTACTCCCACACGACTTTATTCTTTCACTGGAATAGGCTCACTGGAAGTAAGTTTTGATTAACCTCCTCCTGTAGGTTACTACTTTGTGTTCATCTTCATCTGGAAGTCCTTTTTTGACCTTGATTTATTTTTATGCGCCTTTCTTGTGACAATTTTATAATATCTATAGTTGAGAGTGTGGTGACATGACTTTCAGCATAATACTATAATAATGCTACCTAATTAGTCTGCACTAGGTTTCTTAATTGATTATGGACTTGAAATCTCATCTGCTATCATTAGATTTGCGTCTGTCTCTTTGAACAACCGCGTATGTGCTTTTTTGGTTTTAGTTTTTAAGAACTTTCATTAATTCGCCCGTTGGCCTAAATTACAAATGATATGTACTACGAAAAAGTTATTTGGTTTCGCACTATATACTTTGTAATTTTAGGCAGTAAATAGATTACTTAATTAGCATCGTTGTGATCTTCTTTTGCTCATTAATTTATGATTTTCCTGGATCGAGTTCTGTTCTAAATCGGTTTGTTAACATTCATTCTGATGAGTCAAATTTAGAATCACCAATTCTGGGTAAATTGTACTGCTGCTGGCTAATTTTCTCTAACATTAAAAAGCTGATGCGATATTTACTCAGATTATGTGTTTGCAATCATTTATTCACCTTGTCATCAAAAGCTAAGTGTACAAGTAATGAAATGGGACAACGGACTATGGAGACCTTGTGACTGAGATTAGCAGGCATACTATCTTAAAACACCTGTGGTTACTGTTTATTATCTTCCTATAATTTTTTCATAACCTTTCCTCTCTACCAGGCATTAGTTGGTGTTTTAAAGCCCACTTTACCCAAAACCTGGTATATGGGATTTCTTTCCTAACCGGATATGATATTTTGTCCTTAGTTTTTGTTCATAGGTGGAGAGTTTTTGAGAGTATCACCTTTACAGTAATCTCATGGCCTTTTTTTGCCATCCTTTCTGCAGTCTGTTTTTGCTAGCTATGCAGAACGTGCAGTTCATTTCATGGAACTTCCTGGCGATATCCCAAACAGGCAAGTGATTGAATTATTTTTGCTTTTCTGTTGACCTATATGAATAATAAACAATTAAGAAAGTGTGCAATTTGCATATTTCTTGAATGTGATAAAAAGACATTTATGTGGATAAGGCAAACTTTATGAAAGTACACTTTTGGTTTATCAATCCTTCAAACAGAAATCAAGTTGATCATCAGGGTATTGACTAATGATTACACACACACACGCACATATATATATATATATATATATTTTCTGTAGATGCTACATTGTGGTTGTAATGATTGCTTATATCAGTATGTAGTAGTTTTTGTTAGTTTAAAAATGTTAGGATTCTAGTTTACTTGTGGCAGACCTTTGATTTTTTATTTTCGTGTTTATATTCATGGTTTTAAATAAAGCAAACCACTCGATAGTACTCAAATAAAATAAGGTAAATTTGAATTTATGTCTGCAGTTATGTAAGCTTTTATAATATGATGGTAATTCTCTTAAAAAAGGTTGTTACTATATTTGAGATGAGTCATGTTGAGTTTTTGTATTCCCATTCTATTTGAAGTTCACTATTATTTAGTTGAATGATAAAAACACATTTTCGCTTGTTTTCGTTGTCTTAATACCCCAAAATTTTAACTTCTAAATTTCTCTTGAGGTTTTTGATGAAAAGGTTCCATTTAACCACAAATTTGATTGTGTATAGTTCTTGAGTGACTGTCCACTCTGAGTATAGAGTGTTGTGTATTATGCAAGTGTTTCTACCAAATTACTGTATTTTATTTGCATCTCTTGTACACTGCATTGTATTGTTAGTGTGTATGTTATGAGTTTGTAATTTACTTTGACGAGATTAACATATTCTAGTTTACAACAAGTTTGAAATGACTCTATATTGCATGGATTCCAATCTACCATAATAACTCAACACTCAGATTTGGGACTCACATATTTGAAATTCATTGTGATATGAAATTATCCTATTGAAATTAATGGTTTCATCATGAATTCAAAATATTCCATTTTAAATCATCAATATAAGTATGAATGATGGATAGGAACTTGGATAAGTTGCTTCTTGTTGCATGATCATATCTACAATTGTGTTAGCAATGAATGAAGAAATTGATGCCCCTTTCTTGCAGCGAGCTGCATTTTTTCATTAAACAGAGAAGAGCAATTCATTTTGCATGGCTATCCGGAGCTGGAATATATCATGGTGGCCTTAATTTTGGAGGACAGCGTAGGTAGAAAATTTGGCCTAATTTTTACTCCTTTTTAAGTGATCTACTTTGTGCAAAATATATTATTTCCAATGGGCTATTACTAACATTTTTAAATACATTGTTTTAGTTCACCAAATGGGGATGAAAACTTCGTGGAGAATAAGGCTCTCTTGGATTATTCGAAACTTGGTGAAAGTGTGCTGGTCAAACCTAGCTCCCTCGCTGTATCTGAATTTCATTTTCTACTTCTGATTGGGAACAGAGTTAAGGTGAGTTCATTGCATATACATTATACAGTTCTTTAGCTGTTTCTACCTTTAATCTGATCAATTACAAGTACTGTAAAGTGAATAGACCATTAGATTAAGGTTTGTATGCCATGTATTGTTTATTCATCGTCACTTTGATCCAGTATCCCATCAAGCACATGATGCTTTGGAGATATTATCTACTTTTTGTCTTGCTGACATATTCTAGTTTTATTCTGGCACATACTATATTTGAATATGTTTTCTGAGTGTCTCAAAAGGATAATCTATGAAGCTGAGTTTGCTTTGAAATCCAGCTCATAAGTATGTTACTTTTTTATATGCTCAGATTATAAATTTCATTCGGTCTTTACAATTTCAACCTGCCAACGGTAATGAGTGTTTCACTTGAGATTAATTACCTCATAAATGCCTGATGCTCATCAATTGCAACCATACTTTGAACTGCCAATGTTGTGCTCTCTGCTCTGTTAAAGTTGATAATGGACTACTGGTTACATTTTGTCTAGGTTCTTTATTCAGTTCCAAGTAGTAAATTTCTTGATCTCTTTATCCACACAACATCATTTCCTGGTGTTTTGTTTACTGGTTTGTAGTATTTTCTTTTTCACCATTTAACTTAATATATCATCTCCAGATTGAGTTGTTAATATTTTAGACTTTTTAAAATTTTCAATCAAGTGTCTTCTTTCCCTGGTTAGTATATAAGTTATTCTGTCCTGTTCGAATTATTTTGCAGGTTGTAAATAGAATTAGTGAACAGATTGTTGAGGATTTGAGTGTTGATCAAACATCAGACTCAGTTCCAAGGGGCGTTCTAGGCTTATGCAGTGATGCATCTGCTGGGTTATTCTATGCATATGACCAGAATTCCATATTTCAGGTCCGTCATCGCCGATACTTGTTTTGTCCTGTTTATCAACATAAAGTGTATCAATCATATTACCATGCATCAAGCAGTATAATAATAGCTTTGCCCTGTTCTTTTTCCTCCGTTTTTTCTTTTTAAAATCTTTATTATTGTAATTCATCCACATAGATATCTGTGAATGATGAAGGCAGAGACATGTGGAAAGTGTATTTAGACTTGAAGGAATATACTGCAGCTTTGGCAAATTGTCGTGATGCCCTTCAAAGAGATCAAGTGTATCTGGTGCAGGTGTAATCTCTTTGGAAATTGTTTGCAAATTTGTGTTTCCAATAATCACTGTATTCCATATATGTATGATGTTACAGTTGCTTTGCTTATGGTGGTAGTTTTATGAGTGAAGTATTCTGATGTAGGCTGAAGCTGCTTTTGCTGCAAAGGATTTTCTCAGAGCAGCTTCTTTTTATGCAAAGGTAATTTCTCATTCTGATCATTTAGAGAGATAATTTTTTAAACGACATGCAGATGGAGGATTTAAGGGGAGACTTTGGCTGTGTCCTCTAGGTTGAAGAACTTTAATCTTCTGTCAATCTGCATTTACATTCTCTTATTATTTGTTGTTCTGTGTTAATGATACCTTCTACTGAACTCTAGAAGGAGAGTTAACATATTTATGCATTTTTTGGTTGACACGACATTCTCACATGTTAATAAACTGCATTTTGTTCCAGATTAACTTTGCCTTGTCATTTGAAGAGATTACTTTGAAGTTTATTAGCATAGGCGAGCAGGTACATACATTTCTTCCACATGTTTACAGAATCACATTAGTTTCTAGCTGTTTTAATACTTTGTTCCACTGTTAACAGGATGCTCTAAGGACCTTTTTGTTGCGGAAGCTTGATAGTCTAGCGAAGGATGACAAATGCCAAATAACAATGATTTCTACCTGGGCAACTGAGTTGTATCTAGATAAGGTTGTCACTTATTTTTGCGTTGAAATATCATCTTGTAATATCTATTATATTAATTTATGTCACTTTTCTTAATTACTGTCTAGCTTGTGTATATGGGGCAAATCAACTATTAATGCTGCGGACCATGGGCCATCTATATAGCTTATCTTGACTAAGTAATATTTCATTCTTATGTTCCTAGCATTTAGTCAGTACCTCTTCCTTTGTCCGGAAGGTCCCCTATTAGTAAGCTTTTGAAACCACCCTTTTTTCATTACAAATTGTTTTACAATTGGAACCCTATCTAAGGCACTTCCTCAATGGGCCCTTTCAAAGTCACGACTTTGGTACCGATGCAATACTTTTCATGCTGATTGGTTATAGCCCTGGTTGAGAATATCTTAAAATACTTCCTCCATTCTCATGAAAATGCAACACTCACCCTGTGCACGCAATCCAATACACATTTTTAACAGTTAATAACTCACGTTGTGTATAAGTAAAAATTATAAAAATTTGATATTATAAAACTACAAGATGAGACGATTCTAACAAGATCTCACTTGACTATGTTTTTTCTTCTATAACTATTGTTTAAACGTGAATCAATGTTGAATAATGAATAGTGTCAAAACGCCAAATGTTTCATATTCACAAAAACGGAGGTAGTATATCATTCAAACATAATTCTTAAAATATATCATTCAAACATAAAATTGATCACTGGTTATACCTTGCCGTGGGGTGCCTCATTAAAGTGAAAATGGACTTTTTGATAATTGATATAAAAACTTTAGATTTACCAAAGATAGACAAATGATCTTGAGCTCTGACAACGCATCTAAAAATTAGGAAAAGAAATTATGCTTAAGATATATACCTGCAATCCTTCCTACATTATCATTAGATTGCATTAATTCCATCTGAGGCAGATTTAGATGCTTAGAGAGAAATAGGAGATTGTTGTTTATCAGTAACATACTTAACATAGCAGTTCTTGTGCCTGGGATTAATGTACTCATTGGTTGGTATTAGATTAATCGACTGCTATTAGAAGATGATGCCATGTCAGAGAATGTGAGTTCAGAATATCAGTCCATCATTACGGAATTTCGTGCATTTTTGAGTGATTGCAAGGATGTATTGGACGAGGCTACAACAATGAAACTTCTAGAAAGGTTCTTATTTTTTATTTTGCTACTTTAAGCTGATTAGTAATTACTGTCCTTTGGAATCTTCCAAATTAGATTAGATAATTCCGCGAAGACTCTAATATTTATTAACGTTATAAGTAATTTCTCCCGCGATAAATTATGATGGTGAATCCCATGGTATCTAAAGCTTCTAATGCAGTTCTTATTTTCATGTTCTTCTAAATATTTTAGTGCAACCTTAATTTGGTATAAAAGCTGAAACCAGATTGTTGAAGCACTACTTGTATTTTAAGCTCCTTAGCACTCATTGTAGATCTTTATTTGTTTTTCATGGAATCTTGCAGCTATGGTAGAGTTGATGAATTGGTATTCTTTGCTAGTCTCAAGGAGAAATATGAGATTGTGGTTCATCACTATATTCAGGTGCCTTTTCTTTTGCCTCAGTTTCTGAAGCTGCTTGGGCAGTTCAATTTCTTATAGTCATCTTTCTTGATTTTATCATTGTATATACCATCTTTATTGCCTATAATATGCAATAGATCCAAGCTGATACTCTATCCATTTTGATCCTAATTAATTTCATTTTTGTGTTTGGCTACTTCATTGTAAATCACGCTATGTCATCCTTTAAATCATATGTATACTAACAAAGAATGGCCCTGTGGTTCTATGGGTTTTTCTAGTTCTTATCCTCTTTTAGGTTTTGATGTTACATACTCTGTTTTCCATCAATTTTGCACATTTAGATCGGTATCAATCTAACATCAATTTTTGAATGCTTATTTGATCTGAATTAGACTTATACAGTTATCTTGTGTAATTTTCACTGCTGTCTCCGTTGCAAATCTTACTGCTTCAAACATGTACATTACTCTTTAAAAACTTAAAATAAATTACTTACCCTTCAATCCCTTCTCTTCAATCATTTATTTGTTCTTGGTCTCAATGTTTAAGAGATAATGACCTAAAAATGTTTGTAAAATAGAGAAATGAAACTTTATTAAAGAAGTTCTACCTTTAATTTATCGCTGTACTGGATATGTTGGTGACTTAGGGCGTACGTGTTTTTTCCCCTTCATGAAATCACACTCTTGTTGACTTGTGTCCTAAATTGATAGTATTAGTCATTTTATCTGAATACTCAATTTTGGTAAGATTTATTTCTAGATAACTATTGATTCTAAAGTTAATTGATCAATTGTTTTTTACAATTTTTGAACTTTAGGTTGATTTTAAATACTGGACAACCCATATTTTCTTGGTTTAGAAAAGACATGCAATTATGCTCATATGTAAAGCATATTGAGTTTTATCTTCTTGATTCTTGTGATGTACTTCTAAATTACATATAGCTAGGAGAAGCAAAGAAGGCACTGCGAGTTCTCCAGAAACCCAATGTTCCGACTGAACTTCAGGTATGATTTTGTGATCTAGGCTTTTCTAGATTCCTTCATTGGTATTTCTGTCTTTAGAATTTCTGTATCTCTGCTCAACCATAAATAATGCAGGCTGACATTTTTTCTTGGTCTATAAATAGTTGAAAAATTTCATATTGTGCAGTATAAATTTGCTCCAGATCTGATAATGCTTGATGCATATGAAACTGTTGAATCATGGATGACAACAAAAGATTTGAACCCAAGGAAGCTCATTCCTGCAATGATGCGTTATTCGAGCGAACCACATGCGAAGTAATTTTTCTCACTTACTGGAGCTTCATTTCTGTATTTCTTCCTTTTATAGTTGATATATGCCTCTCAATGCCTGTCGATAAAGGTGATTTTTTTCTCCAGTGAAGAGTGAAGACATAAGGGATTATAGAATCATAAAACACATAAGACCTTGATGCTTTATAGTTGACTGGTAGCCTGCTTTATAAAGGGTTCACTTTAACAAGGTGGAATGGTACAATATATGGAATAGTTTCTAGCAAGAAAGGAAACTGTTAATAATGTAAGGCGAAGATGAAAGTCTTGACTGGATATTGGATTACATGGTAACTGATAAGACTGGAATAATGGTTATTTATCCAATTGTGAAATTAAATGTATGTTTAACTAAAAATTGTTGGTTGCTGTGTTAATTAAATATTTACTTCACTTGGCATTCTGGTAAATGTTTGTGCTCCACCGATGAATGTTTTGTGAGAACAGGAATGAAACTCACGAGGTGATAAAGTATTTGGAGTACTGCGTTAATCGTTTGCAGAATGAAGATCCTGGTATTCACAATTTGCTGCTGTCTTTGTATACGAAGCAGGTTGGTTTTCTTAATAAAGTCTCTTCTTTGATTAGGTATCTAAACATTCCCATACATGATTTCTGTTCACGTCTTTTGGTGTGTCTAGATTGTAGCAATATTTCTGCTACATATGCAAGGGCCTTACCTTAGAATTCCTAGCCTTTATTGCTTTCTTGTGTCTTGGTTTCTTCAATCATATCAGAAGTTGAATAGTATAATGTAAACGGACATATTCACTTTCTTTTATATTCTGTTTATCTGTGGAAACGCTACAAAATCAACTAGCTTTTATTAGTTGAGTCCTACATGGTTAAAAATATGATTTAAAAGAACTACTTGTATAGTTGTATTCTTTCTTATTTTCTTTGACTGGTCGACATTAGTTTCTTTTCCGTTCTTCCCAACTTCTTTCTGAATTCTCACGCATTTATTTTGAAATACACATCTCTGCTTATTCTCAAAATGAATTGCAGCCAACATGTGAAAATTAAGAATTTATCTCACTTAGTGACCATTTTATGTTTAATCACCTTAATGGGCATTTTCTTTAATTACGCGACAGAGTGTGGCAACTAATATGAATATTTAATTTTCCTGGTTTTTATTCTCATGAGTTATAAAATAAAGTTCCTATATTTTCTGTGTGTAATTTAATTGTGAATTGATTCTCTTTGTACTGGATTTAGGAGGATGAGAGTGCTCTTCTCCGTTTCCTGCAATGCAATTATGGAAGGGGGCAGTCAAATAGTCAAGAATTCTTTTATGACCCAAAATATGCCCTACGGCTTTGTCTCAAGGCAAAACGGATGCGTGCCTGTGTCCATATATACAGCATGATGTCTATGCATGAAGAGGCCGTTGCTCTTGCATTGCAGGTGATACGTCCCTGCTGATAGTTTCTCTGCCCCTTATCTCATAAATAAGCACAAAACTGTAACTTTCTTCATTCGTTCTGTTCTGTCTAAAATTTGAAGAATGATATTTAAGCAGAGTCATCTATGGCAATGTAATTTAGGATTTATCTTATTTATGAGATTTAGTGATGTGAACTTTTAGATCCTGGGACCATGTAACTGGGGCTTTAATATTTCTTAATGCGTTGCATCTTCTGTCTGAAAGTTTTTTTTTAATTGCTAGTAGGTGGATCCAGAGCTTGCTATGGCGGAAGCTGATAAGGTGGAAGATGATGAAGACTTAAGGAAGAAACTTTGGCTGATGGTTGCCAAACATGTTATTGAACAGGAGAAGGGAACAAAGAGAGAGAACATCCGAAAAGCTATTGCATTTCTCAAGGAAACCGATGGACTTCTGAAAATTGAAGACATCTTACCCTTTTTTCCAGATTTCGCATTGATAGATGATTTTAAAGTATGCTGCACTGCGTTCTTCAATTGTACTTAAATCAGCACATGACGAATTATTTCAAAAAGTTTTCATTGTTTGACAGAAACTGTTTTGCACTCCATTCCCTGATTAACTTCTTTCAAATTCAATTGTAGGAAGCCATTTGTTCATCCTTGGAAGATTACAATGAACAGATTGAAAAACTCAAACAAGAGATGAATGATGCTACACGTGGTGCTGACAATATAAGGAATGATATCAGTGCACTGACACAACGATATGCTGTTATTAAGAGGGACGAAGACTGTGGGGTAATGATATCACGATGCTTATTCATCCAAACGCAGTTCTAGTTAAATGTAGATAATCACACATCTGAGTTGACAGGCATGTCGGAAGAAAATATTAAGTGCAGCTGATGATTATCGGATGGCTAGAGTCTATGCTTCTGTTGGATCCATGGCTCCTTTCTATGTCTTTCCATGTGGGCATTCTTTTCATGCTCACTGCTTAATTGCGCACGTGACTAGATGCACTACTGAAGCTCAAGTAAGTTTGGTGGATAACTGGATATGCACTTTAAACTTGTTTCCAACTGAATTAATACATTTTTCTGCACTTACACTTAGTATTTGGAGAAATGGTGACTTTTTGTTATTTGACAGAACACATCACTAAAAAACTCCATAAATCATACGCCCTCTCTTAAATGTGCAAGGCATGAATACTTCCATGTTTAGAATCTTGATCCCTGTGACACAAAGATGCAGATGTGTGGGCTTCGGTTGAAATATTGGAAAACCTATTTCATCTGCCTCTGGTTATTTTGCCGTGTTTTGGCAGGCTGAGTACATATTGGATTTGCAAAAGCAGTTGACTTTGCTGGGTAATGAACCCAGGAAGGAGATGAACGGAACCTTAATAGAAGAAGAGTCAATCACGAGTATGACTGCTCTGGATAAGGTCTGTGTCACTCATTTCATAGTCCAAACAAGGTTTTATACTCTTCTATCCCATTTGAAGTGTCTCACTTTCCTTTTTCGTCCGTCCCAACACTTTGTCTCATTTCCTCTTTGGGAAATAATTAAATATTTAATCACCAACCTACCCATCACATCATATCAATAAATAAATACATTATAATTTCAAACCCACTACCATTAATAAATTCAAACTCACAACCATCACATCATTCATAAATAAATTAATAAAATGTTCAAACCCCTTACGATCACATCACATCAATTCTTAATTTACCCTTGCTTTAAACACTAACCTACCCCTACATTATATACTAATTATCTGCACATAAAATACCGTGCCCAAAAGTTTTGAGACACTTCAAATGGGACGGAGGGAGTACTTTTATTATGTAATTTGATCATTAATACTTCATCTTGATAATCTTAAGAGTTGAATATATTAACTAATTTAGTTCATTATGACGTTCCTCTATTTGAAAGAAAAAATTGGGGCTTTGAATTTTTGGAGAAACCCTAGTGCAGGCTAGCCTTTCCACATGCTCCCAAATGTCTATGGCAGACACCTTATTCTTTGAATGCCTTTTCATTAAACATCTCTGTGCAGATCCGGTCACAACTGGATGATGCCATTGCTAGTGAGTGCCCGTTTTGTGGCGATCTCATGATCCGCGAGATATCTCTGCCCTTCATCCGCCCAGAGGAAATAGAGGAGATTGAATCATGGGAAATAAAGCCGCAGACCCTTGGATCTCAGAAGAGCGTTTCATTAATCGCATGATCTTATCTCAAAGGTGCATCAAATCACCCCTCTCAAGATCTTTCCAAGTTCATGTCAATGTCAGGAGATGCAGTCTGGATGCATATCTGGTGTGTTGTGTGTTTCTTTCTATTCTATGTTTTTTTTCCTCTCACCACTTTTCATCCTCTTGTTGCCAATTCTCTCATCTATTTTTTGTGGCATTTTTGGTGCCCAGAATCTGTTGTGGCCTTCTCCTCCTGATACATTATCTGACTATATATATATAATCCTGATAATGCAAGAGATCCATCCCCAAAGGCCGACTGTTTATAGAGCATATTGTATGTATGATAATTTGAGTCATAAATTACATAGGCGATGGGATAAAGGCATTTATGAATTCAAACCCTACCTTCAATTTTCCACTTGGGTAGTGTTTACCCATAAATTATGCATATAATCTGATTGGGATGTTTTATTTAGTTATTTTTGTAAATGGGTTCTACATTATATTTGTGGACATCTATTACCACCAAAGAGTATAATTGGAAAGATAAAAATAAGAATTTATGATTAATCAATTCCTGGTTATTAAAACTATGGTTAAAGTGACATATAAAAAGGAATATATATATATATATTTTTGTGAAACGGGTATCCCATACTATATTTGATTCAAGACTAATTGGAATATTGACTATATATATACATATATATTTATTTATTTGTTTTTTTTTTCTTTTTTGAAAAAATAATGTTTTTAAGCAATGGCATGTTAAATAATGGCGGATGGGCAAAGAAAGTGGGAACCGAATGGTAACGGCAACATTGGCTGAGAAAGTCCGTTAAGTCTTTGACTCAATTAATTCCTACTACAATCCTACCGTTACTTTGACTCATTCAAAGTCATCCACAGCTCCAAATTAAATACTCTCAGTTTCGTGTTGACCATGCATGCACCATTCTTAATTTAGCTCCAAAATTTATATAATAAATGTTTCAAACCTCAAACTATCATCAGTCTGTGCTGTGTGTCTGTGTGTTTGTATTTAATTTGTATGTTCATCCTAAAACATACTGTCATGTATACGGACTACTAGTATTTCTTCACAGCCTTTGAATAGTATCATCGTCGTGAGGAGAATTGTGGTTATCCTTTACATATCTAATTTTTCTTGTTTCAAAATATAAAAATAAAAATATTCTTGGTTCAGTTTATAGGAAGTATATAATTAGTTACACTATTTTTAGATGGCTTAAACCCAACTTAATTATCACGCATTACCATTACATCACGCTCTAAATTAGCAAATATGATGAGATCAATGTTTCGATGGCTTTATAGACATCAAATTTTTAATTTCTTAGTAGTATTTGTTGTCATGCAATAGATTTTACTTGTGTACAAATATGAGAGATTGATTGATTTAGGTGCTCATTCAACAAATGTTGAATATGATGGATGATATTGAGATTTTGTGATTAAGTTTAAAATACATACATTTGGGTGTGGTGGTCGTTTAGGGCATCTCGGCATCTCCAATGGTCCACACTAAATCCAAACCTATTTTACAGTAAATGTTACATCAAACAGTAATTTATCTCCAACCATTTACACTAAACTCAAACTCAAAATAATATTCTCTATATATTATTTCCCATACAAACTTATTTATCTTTTCAATCATACCCTTCATTTCTTATAAATTATACATTAACCCCACATACAATTCGTTACTAATTAATTAAGAAAGAATTACATAATTAGAGTGAGAATTACACTAAATGGCGGAACATAGATATTAAATTAAAATATTGTACTGTTTGTGTAGCTATTTGATTGTTTAATATTGTGCATTTTTTAAGTATTTGAGATGTGTTATGTTTAATTATGTATCCGTATGCTAATGTAATTTTTTTTAATGAATGCTAAGATTGTACCAAAACTTTAAAAATTTAGTTATCTTTATGTTTAAAATTTATTTTATAAAGAAACCTTAAAACCTTTAATCTAATTAACTATAAAATGAATTTTTAAAAAAATTGTATGAAGTATAAAATTATTAACCATAATACAAAATTAAATCAATATTCAATTTGCTATAATTGGAGGGATGAAATTGCAATTAATTTAATTGCAAAAAGTGATATAGGTTTGTGAAAAGTAAATACTCAAATTTGAGTACTTACTATTCATAAAACTCCAAAAACTTAAAATAGGTTTGATTTAGGGTATTGTTGGAAGAAGATGTCATCCCATTTTGGGTTTTAAGG
The DNA here is from genome assembly GCA_030278955.1 of Hygrophila difformis. Lineage (NCBI taxonomy): Eukaryota > Viridiplantae > Streptophyta > Magnoliopsida > Lamiales > Acanthaceae > Hygrophila > Hygrophila difformis. The sequence goes on from JAOANR010000012.1 coordinate 5,755,297, forward strand.
TACAATTGAAGATGTCCTTAGCCTTTTGTAGTAAGTCGTAACTTCGATCCGGACATTGTAAGTTCTAAAATGACTTTACCTTACCAACATACTGTATTTTTTCTTGATTTTAGAGGGGGGCGAAAAAATTATATAAAAAAAAATAAAATCCTTTTTTCACATCAACAACAGGGTTTAACCTTCCATAATCTATATAGGTATCCCTACAAAAGATTTCTTTGTCTTCCTCAAACCAACTGTTCAATTTGCATTTCATGAATTGTCCAAGAATCTAATTAAGAAAAGGTCCCCTTTTATATTTTTAATGTATTATTATAAAATCTTGAATGTCCTTTTGATCTAGTATTTCTGTATTGCCTCTGAATATTCAATTTATAAAATTAATTAATTAAAATAATATGGGGCTATATATAGTGTCAGTGTATACTTGTATTGTTAAGCATAGATTGTTCTCTCCAAATGCCAGCAAAAATTGAATTAAGTAAATGGAAACAGGTAATAGCTGGATTTGTGGACCATATACTAATATGTACAATAATGGACATATATCTTCCAACCAAACACATTTTTTTTTTTTGCAGACAAGATCACTCGACGACAGTTGCATGATGTAAGAGACTAGAGAGGTCCACTCTCTTTCCCTGTCCAACCATTGGCCATATTATTATATTGGTCAATACCAATACCATGTACTACTATTAGAGGATCAAAACACATTATTGCTAAAATAATAGTATGAGGATGATCCAAGATATGTCTACCCCTTTAATTTCTTAGTTTCAGGAGGAGGGCACACAAAAAATATAGATTTTTATTTGTCCAAATGACTTTCCAATAGTAAGTTTGAGAAAAAAGCACGAGGGGGGCTTGCATTTAATAAAATTCCCCCTACCCAACTTACAACAAATATTATATCTACACTATTTTTGGTACCAATTTTAGTTAGGATGTCTACTTAGAATTATCCTCCAATCCTCCATCTTCAATTTCTTTATTTCTTTTCTTTTCTTTTCTTTTTTTTAATGCAAATTTCATTTTATTTTTTAATCTCTAGATTTTTTATTTTTTATTTTTTTGGTTTTGGGTAATGTGGCAATTCCATACATGAAGTGTTAGGTATATAAGATTGGATTTGAGGTGATTGAATCCACTTATAGATTGATAATTTTAGTACTATGAGCTAGAAAATATCTTCGTTGTTATTTTATACCACACTCATTGTATTGCCTATGCAATATCCTTTCTTATAGCCCTTGTAGATGTGTCAAACATTATTCAATTAATTTTAATTGTTATAAAAATATATATTTTTTTTAAAACTACTAACTTTGGGTATATTAATATAACTGTCTTAACACTCTGGGTTAGTTGTCCCACCATTTGAGATACCTACAAGTTAACAAAAGGGAATAATCACAGGGCGTATGAATATATTACATGGTCTTATTTTTCTTTTTCCCCTCTCAAAATGGGTTGCTATTACAACACAATTATTGAGTAACTAATTTAGATTATACTAATCCAACAATTCCATAAATTAAACAATCAAAAGAATTTAAATGCAAAATAGTAGTCAAACATTTTTCTTTATATGTGCTCACGAATAATTAATGGAAAAAAGGCCAAATATATCCTTTTTGTTTAAAAAAAAGCCAAATCTATCATTTTTCTATTTTATAACCGAGTTTATCCTCTACATATGCTAATTATATCCGGAAATATCCTAAATTCACTAATCGTGGAATGCCTGCTAACGTGGCAATAAATTAACTTAAACCCTACACGCTGGATCAAATTTGAAGTGTGTCTCAATTAGGGCTGGGGAAAAATACCGAATATACCGCATACCGCACATACCGTATCGAAAAAATACCGAAAATATCGAAATTTTCGGTATACCGTAATTTTCGGTATGGTATCATACCGTACCGTAAGATTTAGGTACGGTAACGGTATAAATTTTTTGATACCGCGGTATATCGCTACCGTACCGAACTTTGGTATATACCACGGTATCGGTATATACCGCGATACCGTTATACTATATCGTAATATCGGTATGTTGGTATATAGCGAAAGTTCGGTATGCCGGTATATACCGCAATACCGGTATGTCGGTATGTAGTGAATGTTCGGTATGTCGGTATATACCGCGAGACGGTATGTCGGTATGTACTGAATGTTCGGTATAGCGGTATATACCGAACTTACCGGAATGTCGGTATGGAAACGGTATGAAAATATTTCATACCGAAACTTTCGGTATACCGAAGATCGGTATACCGAAATGTTCGGTACGGCAATAAAAAATTTCATACCGTAAAGTTCGGTAAGGTAATCGGTACGGATAATTTTTTTCGGTATGATACCGTACCGAAAATTACGGTATACCGAAAATTTTGATATTTTCGGTATTTTTTCGATACGGTATGTGCGGTATGCGGTATACTCGGTATTTTTCCCCAACCCTAATTGAGAGACACTTCAAATTTGATCCAGCGTGTAGGGTTTAAGTTAATTTATTGCCACGTCAGCAGCCATTCCACGATTAGTGAATTTAGGATATTTCCGGATATAATTAGCATATGTAGAGGATAAATTCGGTAATAAAATAAAAAAAGGATAGATTTGGTTTTTTTTAAAACAAAAAGGGATATATTTGATCTTTTTTCCAATAATTAATACCCCTAAAAGATCATTCTTGATTGTTGAATTTATAAAAATAAAAATTATAGTATTGAATATTATAAAATAAAGAGGTACTAGATTTTAGTTTGATTAAATTATGTCAAATCACAATTACCAAAAGGACAAGCATCATCAAAAGTACTATAATCATTATGTTAATCATAAAGTACACTATTGAATCTCGACATATAAAGTGCACATGAATACTAAAGAAGTACTTATTGAAAAATAAATAAATGTTCATACAATCATATATATACAGTATATAAATGCTCTATTTACACAAGGAATATGCACCTTCACCATTAAATCCCAAAAGTCTTTTAAAGAAACTACTAAATGAAAGGCCAAGAATAAACACTAATAATTAACAGTAGCAAATTAAAGTCTCTATTGTTGAGTAGAGTATACAAATGGTATAATGTCATTACATGTCCCTTTCTTTTGGTTGAAAATTTAGCACACTTGTCAAATGCATTTGAAATTAAAACAAATGTCCCTCTCTGAATCAGCCATTCCCCATCCAATTCTTGGCCTAGAATCCCAAGAACCTCCTTCAAACATCGTTTTAGTGTTGTCCTCTTCTCTATCTTCATTTAATTGAGTCGACCCTTTTGCCCTATGGAATCTCCCCCTTCTCTCTCTTATCTACACTGGCTTATTACACTCTCCAGCCAGCCAGACACACTTGCCATGTCAGTCTCATGTGCTCTATCCCTTACCCATCTTCATCCACCACTAAAATCTATTTCTACCCCCCTTTCCCTATTTCTTTTTCTTTTTTTTCCCCCTCTATTCTATCCTCTCTCACTTCATTACTACTTAAGCTGTACTGCCTGACCACCCACGCACACTGTCCTAGCATACAGTGGTAATGGGCACACCTTAAATCAGCTTACTATTACTTCATGAATCTAATCTCAGCATAAAGATGGGATTTTGCCAAGGCATTCTTCACAGAAATGTTGTGTGCTAGAATGGTAGAACACGGCTGTTCTGCAGCTAAATAGTAAATACTCATTGAAATGGGCTTGAGAATTTCTTCATTCTTGTTTCTGCATTTGTGGGTTTTTCTTGTTTTGAGTTTGGGAATTTCCTCTCAAGGCTCTGAGGTGGCTTTGAAGCTGCTGAGAACACCTCATCCCTTTTCTAATAGAAATTTTGCAGCTTTTTCCTTCCAAGTCTTGGTCAGTGGCATCAATGGCAGCCTTTGCACTGACTGCTCCACCATTTGCAAGGTTTCTTTCATTTTCGTTCTCTGCTGATGCGAAATTTGTATGCTTTTGCTGGTTTGTTACCTCTTAAGAATCGAAGATTTGGAAGATGCTTTAAGCCAGGATCTTAGTTTTCTTTCAACATTACGGAAACAATGAGTCCAATTTCATTGCATGCTTCAAAGTTTCTAGAAAATTTCTTGGCGAATTTTCTGAGGAAAAGTAGAATTGTGGATATTTTCTGTATGTGTTGGTTATGTATTTGTGAGGATTTTTGGATCAACCCCCATTTGACATTGCCTGATAAAATACCTGGAAATGCAGCTGGACCTTGGCATGTTCTCAGCTTGTGAAGGCGGGAGCGTTTCATATTCGGGACTCATTGATGGGAATCATTCGTTTGAGGTGTGCACCAACGGGACTAGTCAAGTTGCCTGCGCTAACTATAACTGGACTGTTGGTTGACATCTTACCTTCTCTTGTTCCGCATTTAATTATTGAGTATATGATGTTAGCTCTGCATAATTCAGTCATTCTCTAATCTGTATCTTAATAAAGGACATCTGCGCTTCACTTCTAATGTTCTTAATATGTATGAGAAAAAAACATACTACAGTAATTCTACCTTGTTGGTCGTTGTATATGCTTGCTGATGTGTGAATTTAGCGAATACTGTTAAATGACATGTTTGAACAGGCAACAGATTGTTCATGATTTCAACATTGATTAGTTTGTGGTAATCCCTTGCAGACACGGTTAGCCCAACAGCGAATATCACTGTGTCAACGCCCTTCACAAGTGCTTCCCGTGTTTGGGTTGACATTTCATTCAGTGAACCCTGTGGCTTTAGAGGCGGTTTCAGATGCCCTTCGAAAAATGCCTGCAACGTGAGTACGTGGTTGGCTAGGACTTGATATGTACTCATTGCCACTGCATTTTCTATTCCATGTTTGCAGCTATGATCTCCCCTGTTGGGAGTTCTCTTAGTGTATTTTTTAATCTTCAAATGTGTTCTTCTTGTTGGCAGCTTCTTGTTTATGGCGAGGGCGAGGTCTTACCGGATACACTTAACGTAGTCCAGCCAAACATGACATACTCTATTGCTGTCCGTGTGTCTGAGAGAGCGCGATTTGGACGATTGGTATTAGTAATGGATAAAGGCTTCTGTACAGACTCTGCAGGAAACCAATTCACAAGAACGGAGAATTCAAGCTTTCTTTTACATTTTGGTGAGTATGATCACCAAAATCTCACTATGCTTCTGTTCTGTCCGAGTCTGTTTTTCATATGTTCTTATAAATAATGCTGATATATAACATATTGGGGCGAAAAGTGACCATCTACAAGATCAGCACCATTTGGCAGATATGATATCTCCAATGTTACTATAAATCAACCTAAATGAACTTTTAAGTGTCGAAAGAACTGTGGTTGACATTAATGCTCGGTGATCTTGTGTTGTCGAGTGATGCAGATAGACGGAGCATATTTGCAAGTATGAGGACTCACATACCTGAAAGGCTACTTCAGATAAACAACGAAACGAGGACTGTATTAGCAACTAACAAGAACAAGAGCTTGAAAGTATACTTGTATTTCTCTGGACCTGTCATGAACTCATCAGCCGACATTCTGACCTCACTCACAACAAATCAAGGGTCATTCATTGCCATCAACGGGAGTACCTTGGGACAACGCAGATTCGGCTATCAGGTTCATTATCAGCTTTTTATACGTGAAAAACAATCAAAGCAGCCTATATTTGATGAATTCTTCCTCATCTACCTTTGTTTTGGTGGTCTTGCAGCTCACAAATATATCGGATTTAGCTATTGTCACTTTGAGCCTCCAGTCGAACCTTGTAATAAGCAGACAGGGGAATCCTGTTTCTCCAGTCACTCCTGTGACGTTCCTATATGGTATGCAAACACTACAACTGCTGCTTCTATGATTAAAGCAACTCACCATTTAAGATTCTTAATGGGTGGGTTATTGTATTGCATTTGAGTTATAGATTCTCAGAGGCCCACAGTCAAGTTGAGTACGACGTGTAACACGAGGACCAAAGAAAGGAGTATTGTAGTAATGATCAAATTCATGAAACCTGTCCTTGGTTTTAACTCATCTCATGTATCCATTTCTGGGGGGCATTTGCAGAGGTATCCTAGTTCTAGGGCGACGTGGTCAAGATATTGTTGAATTTCTGCTAAATGAAATATTTCAGACAGCATTCTTGTACATCTGGTGATTTTTCATTTCCAATTTGCAACAGCTTCCAGAAAGTTACCTGGAGCAACTACATTGCTCATATACAAGCAGATACAAGTGTCATATCTGTCAATGTTCCTGAAAACATTACAACCGATGTCTCTGGAAACAGAAATAAAGGATCCAACACTCTGCAAGTGATGCACTGTAAGGATTCAACTCTTCTTCACCATAGACAGCTCCATTTGTCTGGATGTTCACCTATATCTGTGCTTTTTGCAGATTCAGTACCTGTCGAATCGTTTGTTATTTCCTCCGTTGCAACAGCTGCTTTTGCAGTGACAGCTTTGATTTCTGGATTCCTTACACTATCAACAGCAAGCCTGCTCTCTGTCGGAGCATTCTCTAGGCCAAATGCTGTCTTATTCCCTGATCCTGCAAGAAATCTTTTTGTACTCCCCCATTCTCTTTCTAATTCATTCCACAGAATTTTAGCTCGAAACCATATTACGAGCTAAAATTTAGGCTTAATAATTTACTGATGACCTTACCGGATGTCATGCTTTTTCCCTTTTGGCAGAGAATTGCATCACACATTCAAGTGTTTGCATTGTCCAAATGGTTGGCAGTAACATTGCCAATCGAGTATTATGAACTTGTAAGAGGTTTACAGTGGAGCATTCCATACTTCAACCTCCCGTGGGAGAAGGAAGACATCCCTTCCCTTATGGTGGGCTCAACATCTCCCAAGGATCGACTAAACCACGTCATGGAGGCTCACGATTCAATAGTTTTCCAGGGACTTCAACCAGTTGGAAGTTCTGCTTCAGCGGCAAAAGCCTATGGGTTGCCTCTGACTCCAATGGAGTACACATCATATTTTGAGGTCAGACATAGTTCACGTTTACTCCAGCCTCGTTATTTTAACTTCTGTATATTATTGATCGGTGGCTTTTTCCGAGGCAGAGCCTGACCCTGTTGCCAGAAGCTGAGCACATTCTTGACCCACAAACTTCACACGGGTACGTACTACTTTGAACTAGAAGTAAGAAGTAATGGTAAACTAGGTGAAGTTTTATGATCGATCTGAGTTTTAGGTGGAGAGATTAACTTACACAGTTCGTTTTTTTTGTTTTCTTTCAGGTGGAGAGATTTCAGTAGAAGCATGTTTTGGTTAGCCGTGATCGGTGGGGGTTTGATACTGCTCCACATTCTACTTGTTATGATTCTCAAATTTCGAAAGAAGGGCAAGGAAAAACAAAGCTATGGAGCACTTATCTTCCCAAGATTCGAGATCTTCCTTCTTGTGCTTGCATTGCCTTGCCTTTCTGTAGCCTCAGCAGCTCTAATCCAAGGTAACTCGAGTCTACACTTTCTACTTGCTTGAGAATGCATTTCTAATCAAGAAGCTGTCATCTTTTACTTAGGCGGCACAACTTCTGGCGTGGTGATTGGTGTGCTCATTGTGAGTGTAGTCGCGCTTGTGCTGCTATCTCTGCTGTCATTTCTCACCTACGGGATCATGTTTGGGAAGCTACTTCAGTACAAGGAAGTTCACCGAGTGGGCGAGGAATTCCATTGGTATCATGAGCTTATTCGTGTGACTCTTGGCCCTGGCAAACGGGGCCAATGGACATGGAAGAATGACCAGCGTTCAATCTACCTAACCATTTTAGGGCCGTTGTTTGAGGATCTACGAGGCCCTCCCAAGTACATGGTGTCTCAGATAGCTGGCGCAGGTGGAAAGAAGCCAAGTGATCGAATAATTGCATCAGACGATGAGACAGAGGATGCAGAGGCACCATGCATTCAGAAGCTTTTTGGCATCCTGAGGATATACTACACGCTGATTGAAGCGATCAAGCGCGTTGCCCTTGGAATCGTGGCTGGAGCCTACTCGAAAAGCTGGTCTGTAAAAACCCCAATTATCACCATGCTTTGCATCACTTCGTTTCAGCTCTTCTTCATGGTCCTAAAGAAGCCTTTCATCAAGAAAAAGGTACAGCTGGTGGAACTAGTCTCTGTCTCCTGCGAGCTCGCCATTTTTGCCTTCTGTTACGTTATCTCGGAGCGTGACTTCTCAGTCGGAGATGAGAGGATACTTGGGATCTCAATGCTCTCGATATTTCTATTTGCATTCATGTTTGAGATTATCAACGAGTGGTACGCCTTGTTCAGGCATACCAAGCAGCTCGACCCGGTGACAAACTCCTTCATGCATGGCCTGGAAACGGCCTCCATTGGATTCGCCCTGTTCATCTGCCCTCACAGTTTTGTAGGGAGGTTCAAAAAGCGGTTCCCAATAAACAACACCGGGGAAACAGACACTGCTTCAGTAAATAGGAGCTCAGGCAGCCGGAGCTCGGGTGACAAGCCATGGCTGAAACAAATAAGGGAAATGGCAAGGTCGAGCTTCAGCCGGGAAGGAAAGGGATCAAGGCAGGGCGAGTCCTCAACTCACAGGTCAAGGTGGAGCGAGTTTTTGAAGGGGAAGAGGAGCGGAAGCTCATCTGCAGCGTCGACAGATTTTAAGCCGAAGAAGAAGGGACTGCACAAGGAGTTGGAGGACATTTTTGCATCAAAATGAGATGTGCACTGCTTTCTTCAAAGTACATACATAAGCTACTTTGTGTTGAAGAAGCTGAGGGCATTTCTTTAGATCTTCCCATTGAATTCAAGCTTACATTAAAAGTGGTTTTACAAAATGGGGAGGAGGATGGAAGATACAAGATTGAGGATTGTGTGTGTATGTCAATATGTTAATACATTGGAGCCTATGATGAGATAAATCTTGACTAGATTAATTTGCTTTGTTTAGTTGCTGTAACATTGTTTCACCATATCCTTTGGAATGAAGTAAAAAGTACAGTTCAAATAGGGAGACAAATGAGAGTTCTTAATTCTCACATGGCCAAAGTCACAATCACTTCAGTGACCACATTTGCTGCTTGCTCAAGTCTTACCTGCATCTGATTCATGTCCCTATCTGAAAGGGTGTAATAACTCCCTTTCATTTTGATTCTGGTCCTTGTATTAAATGATACAGGATGTAATAAATAACTAAAGCAAACTTCCCACCTAGAACCCTACAAAAGTGAAGTCAGAATCCACACATGACTTAGGTATCCCACTCCAGGTGCATACTTAATGCATAACATGATTAATTTTGAGAAGCACCTTCTTAGAGAGCTTAAGATTTGAGGGTTGCTATTTAAATCACTCAAACAAAGGCTAAAGCTGAGAAAGACAAGCCAAAAAGTCACTATAAGTCGAGTTCAGGGTTCATATATGAATTTATGTGGATGAATTATGTGGGCACCTGCTAAATTTAATAGGGGCTTGCCCAGTGGAAATCTAGTGGTTGGGACAATTATTGAATTCAAATACTGCAAGTAAATTCAACTGCAATCGAACTACCAATGGTCCGTGAAGCCAAGGTGTCACCACAATACGCGGTATATTCATATTCAAAAGAAAGCAGAAAAAAGATACACAGGCAAGGAAGCATTGCAAGAACAAGACCATGATTGAAGCATATGCGAAAATTCATCGTCCAATTTTACTGTGATAAGCTTCAAACATGCATTGGAAGAACATAAGATATCACACAGAGCAATGATTATTCTATGGGGTGAAAACTCAATGTGTCCATTGTTCCATGTTGAAAAAGAAAGAGCCAAAATTTAAATTAAAATCATCAAACAAACAGAAGACTTATCATATAGTCATCGTCTATGAAACATTGTATGTAAAGGGCAAAAGTATCGAAAATCCATAGGTTTAAGGGATCAACCTTCTCACTCGTGCCTGGGAAGATAAATTTCCTTAATTTCGTATTCCCATTTTCCACATTCACCAAAGCTTAGGCTGTTCCATTTTCCACCTTAGAATGTTCCTGTTGTTTGTCGAGCTGGCTAAAGTTTCCTTTTTGCTTAAACAGCTGTGTGTGATGATGCCGACAGTAGAGCTTATGCTCATGTGCAATATAATTCGATGGACTAATAGTGCAACCTCCATGGCTGCACCTAAAACAAGCTCTATGATACGAACTGCCATCAACTGCCACCTGTAGTTAACATTAACAAATCATAAAAGTCATTCTTCATATATAGACATCGAGGCATTGAGTTGAGCCGGGTCAAAACTACCTTCTCAATAGGGTAAACTTTTTTGCTGCAGGCAACACATTTATCTTGAGTTCCAGCAAATAAACTGGAAACTCTGCTGTTTGTAGCGCTCTGCTCGGCTGATCTCTCTGGTCGAGCAGTTCTTGGAGCCCCTGAAGATTAAGCAGAGAAACAAATAAATTAAAGAGGTAATGCTACAATGGTAAGTGATTCAATACAAATTATAAGAACCTTCAAAGCTTTTCTCAAGGCTGCCGGTCATCTTGAAGAGTTGGTCAAAATGGGGTTTGCAGTATAGAACACCTTCAAAGGATGAGTAATTACTCAGCTGCAGCAAAGACGAAAAAACAAAATTATTGACGAGAGCGTACCAGAAATGTGAAGCAGAGAGTTGGAAAAAAGCTTCAACATGGAGATGATCAATGACAACATTCACTAATCATGTAGGAGACTCGTTAGAATCAAATTTTGTCGCAATGAATAATGTGATCCCGTCTATACACATTGATGTTTTAATGTGTTCAACATCGCCAAAGGACTCAAATGACTACATACTTCTTAACCTTACAAATATAAGTGCAATTGTGGTAACAAATTCGAAAAAGACTGCATTTTTATTGACAGATAAAATATCTTAGATGTATTTAAAGCTCAATCTCCCAACACTCTAATAAAAAAGAGCAAGTTTTCTTTGGATATCCATTAGGGATATTGATTTCAAGTTGACTCAATAACAAGGTACACCTCTTTTACTTTGATCATCACTGCATCATCTAAACAATTATATCGATCACAGATTGAGATTGTGTTCGATCAAATACACCCTCTTAGATTCAGTCATTGAATAAATTCCAAACCACCAAAAAAATCTGACCATCAAAATACATCAACCATCTAAGTCCAAAGTTTCCCTCCAAGCTTTAAAATCAAGAATCCTAACCTTAAACACAACAAATAGGGCACAATCAGCCAAACAAGCCTAATCCATCATCACTGAAACAATCCCACACAAGATTCAACAAGTAACCAATACATTCATAAACAAACAATCAGATATTAATTTCATGCCAAGAATCAATAAAAGAAAAAATAAATAAAAAGAACTGACCTTTAGAGTTCCTCTACAGTGGTGGCACCTGAAACAAGCCCTGTGATACACCTTGCTATCTGTAGTCAGCTGATCCACCAAATACACTGTCTTCTCACAGGCTTTGCATTTCTGTGTTGTCCCTGCGAAAGTAGCCATTAAAAACTCTTTCTTGATATATATTTCCAACTTCCAAACCCTCCCTCAGCTTTCTCTTCTCTGTGAAAAGCAAAATCTTCCCTCAGTCAGATCTTGGTTTTCAGCCCGCAAAAGCCACAAATATATCAAAATTAAAAAGGGCAGTTCAAAGAAATCAATGCTGCCCCCACATTTGGCCCTTTTTTGTATTTTTGAGAAATTTACAGGTCAGCAGCTATTTGGAAGAAAAGCAGGGAGCAACAGTGATGGACGGTTGGGTACAATTGCATTGACAATATTACACTGCCATGTTTGAATGCAATTTTTATATTGGTTTTTTGTCTGTTTTTATGCTGTCTCAAAATATGCTTTTGTTCTTTCAAAAAATGAGTGAAAGAAACGGCTTTCCATTGTGAATAAATAATTTTCCTTTTTGTACACATGATTAAATTTAAATTTGGATCGCTGGAAGTACTCAGGAAATGTTATAATCGATTGAACGGGAAGAAGGTTCAAATTTTGAAACATGACATTAAATCACTGAGTAATTAAGCATTTAATTTTTTGCCTACATATTTATTTAATGAATTTGCCTTTGAAAGGAATTTAGGGTTATTTTTCGGTTTATATGGTGAAAGTGGTAACAAAACGCAAAAAAATTTAATTTAGGGTTATTTAACAATAGATTATGTTTAATTTAATTGATATAAATGCATGCAACTTATCAATAATTTATTCCTACTTACACGCCAAAAAATAATTTATTCCTATTTTCCATGCTGTAGTATTTTTTAACTTTACTCTCTGCCAACGTTTTTTATGTTACCGTTATTTAAAAAAAAAAAAATTATTCGTAGTTCAATTCATCTGTATGGAACTGGATTTTCTATATATGTATCATAATCACATCCAAATCGTTGACGTGTTTTTTTGCTGTTAAAAAAATACCATACTTTTAAAAATATTAGGAATTACTAATATATAGTATGTATATATATATATGATATATAGATGTGGGGCGGCAACTATAAGGCTACAACTATATGAAAAGCTATAACTCCAACTTCATCTTGTAGCTTTCACACTCATAATAAAATGTCATGCACCATTGACAGAAATTAGATTCTATGACTGAGAATACTGTTGTTACAAACGTAAAAGAAAATCATTGGAATAATAGTAGTACTAGATTATTAAAAAAATCAACCATAATATATGCAATTAGTACAAATCCAAAATAAAGGTTAGGAGCCACATCATTGTGTTATAAATAATAATAATAAATAAAAAAATTAAATAAAACCTAGGTTAGTTGGCAAAGGAATAAGGACACCGAATCCTTTAATTATACAGTAACACGTGGCATGGAAGGATTGGATGATTTTATTTTCTAATCTAAATTAAACTAGATTTTAATTAATCATCCCAAAAGAAATCAAGTAGGTGTAAAATAAGTTTTAAATGTTGCTATTAAAAAAAAATTAAAATAAAATATAGAAACCAAAGGCTATAGGACAAACAATGAGGACAGGTTGTCTTAGTGCTTCTTGGTGATTGCATTACAACTCCATCTCCATTTTCTAAAGTACAAAAATGGTTATCAAAAGAAATTAAATTTTGAATTCAAAACAAGAAAAATGGAAGAACAAATTATGGATATGGCCCATTGTCAAATGGTGCTTGACCAAAATAGTTATTGAATTTGGTGATGATGAAGTGGTGTAAATTATTTAATTATTTTCTTTGTATTGTATGTGAATTGTGATGATGATACACATAGGACTGAGGACATTGGTTACGTCCAACTCACATTCAACTACTCAAGCCCATTTCAAATTTTTAAATATTTTCACTTTTTAGGGTTTGATGTTGGTTTACTGATTGCAGTGTGTTAGGGAAAAGGAAGAAACAATACAAGAAATGAGACTATTACATATGGTTAACGACATGGCTCCCATGCTGGCACAGCATGTACTGGGGTGGTTTATAACCATTGGATCCAAAACTAAATCAATGGTTAATATTGATTGCAGGGATAAATTTGTCATTGCACCTTTTAAATTTAAATAGTACTTCCTCCGTCCCGCTTCAGATGTCCTGTTTGACTTTTTGGCACTATTCATTGTTTAACTTTGACTTAATATTATTATAAGTAAATATTTGAAAAAAAATAGTCGAGTTCGGTCTTGTTATATTCGTCTAATCGTGTAGTTTTAGAATATATATTTCATATAATTTTTACTTATAAAAATTTTGAGATATGATCGATTTAAAAAGTGCATTGGATTGTGTGCAGAAATCAAACAAGACATCTTAAATGGGACAGAGGGAGTATAAAATTATACTAATGATTACTTTCTTCACTTAATAATTCTTTTCTCATGCTTCCTCCATTTTTAAATTTTTGCTACGGACCCACAGTGCACGTTGTTCAATTCATATTTTAAATCATTAATAACTCAATTTTAGTACAAATAAAAATTCTAAAACTTGGATATTTAAAAACTACAAGATGAAACGAATCTAATAAGATCTCACTTGACTATATTTTAACTTGTATAACTATGATGAAAATTGGAATAAAAGTTGTCCAATGAACAATACAGAATGTAACATATTTCGAGACAAAATATTAGAGTATATTATTTGACATTCTGTTTCGGAATATGTCAACATTCTGTTTGATATGTTTTACCATTCTGTTGTGAGTTTTTTACATTATGTTGGGAATATATATACATTCTGTTTGGAGTACATAAAAATTTTGTTTTCAATATATTAACATTCTGTTTTGAAATATGTCTTCATTCAAAATGACATTTTGTTTCATTTAAATTGACATTATGTTTCATTCAAATTGTCATTCTATTTTTTTTAAAAAAAAACATGCTGAAACCTAACATGTGTTAGATTGGTATCATTTATTGTGTTAAAATCTAGACATTATGTTTAACTTAAATTGGCATTCTTTCTTAATACATCTAGCATTCTGTTTTGTGCAATATGACATTATGCCTTATTATTTATGTAATATTATGTACCAAAGTCGTATAAATCTAACAATTATTTTCATTCAATATTACATTCTTTGTTAAATTATCATACGTTATGTTATACTTCCTCCGTATTTAAATAATATTAGCGTTTGCATAGTAAACACTATCTTACTCATTTTTTTATTCGTGATATTTTAAATCTGTATAAGACATCTTTTATAATCATGTTAGAAATTTAAGGCAGAATATTAGATATTTCAACGCATAATGTTAATAACATATTGTTATTATGACTGAAATACATTGACTAAAATATAAGAAAATATTAGATAATTTAAGACAGAATGTTACTTCATACAAAACAGAATGTTAGATCCTTCAAGACAGAATGTTAGACAATGTTTATAGCCATTATGCTTCATGAGTTTAGTTATAACGGTTAGATCCAAATTTTGCAACTATTCATTATGGGCTTGTTTGGGAGCCGGCATATTCAAGAGCATATAGCGGATTCAATCAGCATATTCTCTCACAATTCTCTCTCCGAATCTGCTATCTGCTAGCGAATCCGCTGACTTCCAAACATCCCCTATATTGCTTTGATATCACTTTTACCATAGTTATACAAATTAAAATATAACCAAGTTGGATCTTGTTGGATTTGTATCGTCTTGTAGTTTCTAAAGATTGAACTTTTAGAATTTTTACTTGTACCGAACTTGAGTTATTAATAGTTTAAAATGTGCATTGGACTACGTGCACGGTGGGTCCGTAGCAAATAATAAAAAATAGAGAAAGTATATTCTAAAAAGTTGTAAAAGCTGTCAAAAGATATAAAGTTAAAATAAATTAAGGCAGGTAAAATTACATAAATATCCTTCCCACATCTACACCCTTGATTTGATAAAAAGTGGATCCAATGGCTATTATCTAGAGCAGCATATACTGGAAATTTTGGTTCCAGTATAGGAACCATTTCGCACTTGGAATGCTTGGACACAAACAACAGAGTAATGAGTTGACACTACCAAATTTCAAAAGACCAACAAAGATAAAACCCACATTAATGACCGCCCCAGGTGATCTGATTGAATAGAGAATAGACCACAAATGGTTTAGAATCTGCCTAGTGAACCTTTTCTACCAACTTATTACTACTTTAAAGTGAAGTACAGTATATATCTTTTGTGAAGTTTTACATATATATCAATAAATACAAATAAATAGTACTTCCTCCGTTCTTTTTTAAATGGCACATTTTAACTTTTGTCACTGTTCATTAAATAGCTTTGACTCGACTTTTTAATACAATTATATAAGATAAAATATAGTCAAGTGAGATCTTGTTGGATTCGTCTAATCACATAGATTTAGAATATCAAATTTTCATAATTTTTACTTGTATGGAGTTTGAGTTATTACGGATTAAAAACGTGTATTGGATTGCGTGAAATATGGGTCCGTAGCATTTATTTAGGAACGGAGGAAGTACATTTTATATATTAGATAATCCCAATAAAAAATAAAAAGCGAGGCTGAAGATTAAACGGTCATGTTTGTAGCATGTTCAACTTCAAAATTGAAGTTTCAAATCATATCTCTACTAGACCAAAAGCATGAGTTCTCTCTCCCCTGAACCCCTTCCTGATGACGCCCTGCCGCCGTCCCCGAGTTTCAAGTCTTCGGCTCCGTTTGTCTTCAACTCAGCCAAGAAGCCATCCTTTCGGGACATGGTCCTTGAAGGAAAAGATGCATGTCCGGCGTCTCTCATGTCTGAACAGATTACGGACGACATGGTCAGGCTCGACTTCATAGATGGTGACCGGCTCCGGCCCAGAATTGTCATTGCTCCAGAGATCCAAAAGCGACTGCAGAAACCCTGGGAGGATGCAATATTTGTGTCTGTCCTTGGAAAGAAAGTTGGGTTTATTGCTCTCAAGGAACGATTAAACAGACTATGGAAACTCAAAGGTAAGTTTGACATGCTTGATATTGGGGAAGGTTACTTCATTGTGAAATTTGACAGGAGGGAAGATCGTACCAATATTCTCAATGGAGGCCCTTGGGTGGTGTTTGACAGCTACCTCACCATGTCAACTTGGAAACCTAACTTTTCAGCCTCAGATAAGTCAGCTAAGAAAACTATTGTGTGGGCTAGGTTCAACTACTTGGGGATGGAGATGTATGATGAATACATCCTTACCAAAATGGCCAAAGCCATCGGTACGCCGGTTAGAGTGGATGATACATCTAAGGAAGCAAGTAGAGGAAGGTATGCAAGAGTGTGTGTAGAGATTGATCTTAGCCAACCTCTAGTTACAAGCATCCTCATGGGGAGTTATTGGCAAAAGGTATCATATGAGGGTCTTCACCTCATTTGCACATCATGCCAACGCTACGGACACGCGAGCAACACTTGCATGCACGGAAAAGCGGTGATAAGGGAGGTTGGCCGGACTCCGGCGGCAGAGGGTCGGGCCAAGAAAGACAGCGACAATCTGGGAAACCTAGCCAATAGAGACAAGACTGGCAATCTGGCTGCTGGGTCAGGTTCTATTTTTGGCTCTGGTCAAGGCGAGAAAAGGGAGCCAAGGGCCGAGGCTACAGAGTTATCACCAAAAGAGGATAGAGACAAAACTCTAAGGGTTGACTTGGGGAAAGGTATTGAGACAAGCAATCCTCAGAAGCAGGCAGTGACAGACGAGGTGATGGAAGAGGACGTGGTTACAAAGGAGGAAGTCCCGGCCCAACCAGATTGTGGGGATTGGGTCAAGGTAGTTAAGAGAAAAAACAAGCCCAAAGCTAAAATGAATCTAGTAATGCCCAAGTCCATAATTCTCCCCATGGACCGAAAGGTTAGTGATATAGGGAACAAGCAGGCCCATCCTCTTGGTGGGCCAAAGCCTCTTCAGCTTATTACAAATACTTGGGAGCACACAGCAAGGAAAAAGAAGGGAGGGGAAGTTAAAAGAGTGGGGCTGCCGTTCACAGGGCCAGCGCTGTTAAAGGAGGAAAGTGGGATGAAGAAATCTAAAAGAGAGAGGCCAGTCACTACTCCGGATGAGGAGAAGGAAGGGGTGTTGGGAAAGGAAGTTGGATTCGGAAATAAGGAAGTTCGTCCGGAAAGCTCTTCTACCAGCTGCTCGCAAGACAAGCTCCCAGCGGAGGATTCTGAAATGCTGGAGGAGGAGGATAAGGGGGAGGATGCGAATCATGAGGGTAATCAGGGAGCTGGGATTGAGTAAGCGGCTAGGGTTGATGGTAACTCTCTCTGATTTGGTTTATTTATGGATTTTACAGCTTTTAAGAATTGTAAAATTTTATCTTGGAATGTGGGAGGAGTTATTTGTCCGACCACTAGACGAATGCTTAAGGAGTTGGTTAATTTGCACAGTCCGGATTTCCTTTTTCTCTATGAGCCTCAGTCGGCCTACTCTAAGTCGAGAAGGTTCATGTCAGGAATCGGGTATGAGGAATACTGTCTGCAGGAGGCTAGAGGGAAGGCAGGGGGTTTATGGATTCTTGGGAAAAAGGGTTCAGCCTACGGGGTACATGTGCTCGATGAGAGGGAGCGCATGATCACTTTGGAAATCTCTAGCGGTTTGGCAAAGTGGGCAATCACTGCCCTATATGCCTCACCAAGGTACGAGGAGCGCAGGGGTAACTGGATCGAGCTAATGGAAGTGGCCGAGTCCATGGAGGGGCCGTGGGGGGTTGTGGGAGACTGGAATCAGATTACCGCGGCTACGGAGGTGCGAGGGGGCGTTTTTAATCCCATGAGGGCGGAGGAATTGGGGGATGTGCTACATAAATGTGGCCTGGAATCCATCAATACGCAGGGAGGGAAATTTACATGGACGAGGCCAATGGGGGATTTGAGGAGGATCTGCAAGCGACTGGATAGATGCGTAGCAAATTGGGATTGGATCACGAACTTCCCTAATGGTTGCGCGCAGGTTCTTACCTGTATTGGATCCGACCATAAACCTATTCTAATTAGCTGTGGTGCTCCTCTGGCTAAGAACGTGGAGAGGCCATTCAGATGGGAGGCATCATGGAAGGAGTGGGCAGGCTACAACTCAGTGGTGGAGGATGCTTGGGGTGATCAGACAAGAACGATCACGGAGCAGTTGGATTCGGTCAGACAGGAATCCCTGAGATTCAGTAGATCTTATATTGGTAATTACAAGTGGAAAAAAATTAAACTTATCAAGAGGATTGAGGGGATTAATAAAGCTCTGGAGAGGGTCGACTCGGTTCGGCTTCTCTTGTTGGAGGAAGAACTTCGTAAAGAATTAGAGACCGTGATGGCCCAAGAGGAGATTTACTGGTATCAGAGGGCGAGAGATAAGTGGGTCAAATTGGGAGACAGGAATACGGCGTATTTTCATGCCCGTGCTCGATCTAAAGGACATCGGAATAAGATACATGGACTTCACATCCAGGGAGAGTGGTGCGAGGAGGAATCCACTCTTAGGAACCATGTCAAGGAGTATTTTGAGGAGCTGTATAGGGAGCCGGCAGTGAAACTGGAACAGAGGTGTAGCACTATTGATCCTCAGGATAGGCTACCAGTTTTTCCAACTCTTCCGCTGGAGAAAGCTCAGGCCTTGGGAAGGGAAGTGGATATGGATGAGGTTACTGCGGTGATCAGGGAGTTAAAAGGATATTCGGCTCCGGGTCCGGATGGTTTCCCCGGCATTTTCTTCTCGTCATTTTGGCCGGTTGTGAAGACGAGTGTCTATGATCTCATCAGGGAGGCTTTCAATAATGGGAGTTTTGCAAGTGTTTTGGCCAGGGCCTTCATCTGTATTATTCCTAAAGTTGAAGCTCCTCTAAGCATTAAAGAGTTCCGGCCCATTACCCTGTGCAACGCTACTTATAAGATCCTGACAAAGATTTTGGTCAAGAGGATCCGGCCTATTCTTCAAGAGCTTATTTCAAGCCATCAAGCTGCTTTCCTCCCCGGTAGGGGGACGATAGATAATGCGGTGACATTACAAGAGATCCTCCACCGGATGATGGCAGGCCAATCTAGGATCAAGGCTTTCCTTCTCAAGATCGATGTGGCCAAAGCCTATGACAATGTTCATTGGGACTATCTTGAGAGATGTCTAGTTGAACTGGGGATCCCGGATGTTATTCTCAAACTCATCATGTTCTGTGTCTCGTCTCCTACATATGAAGTTCTGTGGAATGGGAAGCCAGTGGAGCCATTCAAACCGGGAAAAGGACTGAGACAGGGAGACCCGCTCTCTCCTTATCTCTTTCTCATTATTATGGAAAAATTATCCCTGCTCATATCTCGGATGGTGCAACAGGGAAGATGGAAGGCCATACGATTTCCTGGATGGGATGTGGATATTTCTCACATGGCCTTCGCAGACGATCTCATCCTGGGATCTATGCTAGAGGAGGAAAGCATCAGGGGGATCAAGCAAGCCCTGAAATCCTTTGCCACCACGACAGGATTGGAGCTCAATCCAATTAAATCTTCTCTCTTTGTTTCTAAGGGGGTCGGGCAACAGGACAGGGAGAGGCTCATGGAGGTTTTCAATATGAGGCACGTGGAAGAGTTTGGACCTTACCTGGGGTTCCCCATGGTTAAGGGCAGAGCGAGGCATAAGGATTTTGTAGACATCCTGGACAGCCTAGATAAAAGGATGAAGAACTGGGCTACCAAATCCCTCAATAAGGCGGGGAGGCTCACGCTATGTAGAGCGGTTATGTCTGCCATCCCAACATACGCCATGCAACTTCATTGGCTTCCGGAAGCCACCTGTGACGCCATTGACAGGAAAATCCGCCAGTTTCTGTGGAAGGATAATAACAATAAGGGGATCCATCTTGTGAATTGGGAGACGGTTGCAAAACCCAAAAACAAGGGGGGGCTGGGTTTGAGGAAAGCTCGGACGATGAACATTGCCCTTTTGGGCAAGCTACTCTGGAACGTGATTCAATCGTCGGGGAAAACCTGGATTAAGCTGATCAAAGATGGGAATCCGCTGTTGGGGGCTGGCAGCACATCAGGGAGCTCAAATCAGACGAGACTGCAAATGCTAATCCAGAGAATCACTCCGCTTCTTAAAGACGGATTCCATTTTAGACTTGGGTGCGGGAGTGCCTCTCTATGGTTTTCCGAATGGTGGAAAGGGGAACAATTGGGGCCCCAAGTCCCCTTTGTGGCCATCCAAGATGTGGATATGCAAGTCAAGGATGTGGTTGGTTATGGGGAATGGAACTGGACCAAAATTTGCACCCTCATACCAAGTGATATCATTAAGGATATCCAGGCGACTCCTCCGCCACTTCTCCATGAGGGGGTGCCCGATATGTGGGTTTGGAAGGGTAGTCCGACTGGAAAATACTCAGTGGGTTCGGCCATGAAGCTGCTGGCCGGGGGGACGGATAGTGAGGATGATTGGAAGTGGATGTGGCAGGCGGTAATCCCAGAAAAGGTTGGTCTCCTCCTATGGCTAGTGTGCCGCAACTCCATCCCTGTTAACGCCATGAGATACAAGAGGAAGTTGGCAACGTCTCCATTATGTACCCTGTGCGGAACTAAGGAAAAAGAATGGAGTCATTGTTTTTTCGAATGCCCCTGGGTTCAGCATCTATGGAAGAAACTTCATATAAGGATCCCTACTAATTGCGATCAGATACCACAGTCGGATATCAATGGATTTCTCAAAGCCATAGTCAGTAAGTACGGTAACACGATGGTGGCGGCCTTGTGGAACATCTGGCTTGAGAGGAATGCAAGAGTGTTTAGGGGAAATCAGAAAGCGACTGGGGGCATCCTGAGAGACATATATCGCATGGTTGGAGACATGATCAATTCGGGGGCTAGAGACACGGTTGGCCAGCGGCAAACGAGGCTAATTCATTGGAAGCAGCCGGAGACCGAGGACACTATCCTCCATACCGACGGTAGTGCACTTGGGAATCCGGGGAGATCCGGTTTTGGATTTGTGGTGCGGGATAAACAGGGGGCTTGGCTCGGGGGAGGATGCGGATACCTTGGAGCCAATTCCATTGAGGCTGCGGAGCTTATGGCGCTGATCAAAGGGCTGGAGTTCATTAAGGAGAAGGGGTGGACCAAGGTGACTTGCTACTCAGATTCGTTGTTAATGGTTAATGAGGTACACTCGCAGAATAAGTTCCATGTTCACCAAACCATGCTGTGCAATATTAGAGACCTCCAGAAGGGATTCATCTCCTGCCAAATCCTACACTTGTACCGAGAAGGCAACAAGGTGGCCGACAAACTCGCTAGACATGGAGCCTCGAAGGATGAGCTGTTCACCTCGTGGGCGTATCCTCCGGACATCGTGCGTAAAGAACTGGACCAGGATGCTTCCGGGGTAGGGGTCGCGAGGCTTGCTATCCCCACTTATTAAGCTGCTAGTCCCTTAGTGCTTCATTTGTTGTGTTTTTTCTTTCTTTTCCTGTTTTTTTGCTGGCTTCGGCTCATCCAAAAAAAAAAAAAATCATATCTCTACTACAACCAAAAAATCAAGATTTCTTGAGATATACTCCCTCCGTCCCGCAAAGATTGAAGCCTTTCTTTTGGGCACGGTAATTTAGGTAGTGGAGTTTAGTAGTTAAAGTGGTGTGAGTATTTGTGTTTAAGATTATAATGAATTTTGATACTGTTTATTGTTTAACTTTGACTTAATATTATCTTAGTGATGTAATTTGAGAAAAATATTCAAGTGTGGTCTTGTTAGAATCGTCTAATCGTGTAGTTTTAGAATATATATTTTATACAATTTTTATTTGTATCAATTTTGTAATATTAAGAGTTAAAGAAATATAAGGGACTTTGTGTAGGAAATTAATAATGCATTGGAATTTGTGCAGAATAGTAAAAGTAAGTATTTTTAATGGGATTTGACAATAATTAAGATTCTAATCAAACTTATATTAAGTTAATTTTTTTCTAAAAACGGAAAGGGTTCAAACTTCGTGGGACACCCCAAAAAGGAATAGGGTTCAAACTTCGTGGGACGGAGGGAGTAATTTTTAAGCTCATTGAACTCACAAACAAGATCGAGTCATCTTACAACCACACCTCACCCACAAACAAAATTCAAACATAAAGATTAAACTTTAACCAAGAGAACATGAAGGTAATGTATTTCGGAATCAAGTGATATCCGGTTCCAGATCAAATAATCCCAAAAGTTATAGTATAAATCAAGCTTTTAACCAAGCAACTAGAGAATCGATTCCTGCATCCAAATAGGATAGTCCTTCAGGTCTGTTCTATGCAGCATATGAAATATGGACAAGATTCACCATTCAATTCTGCAAAAATTACAATCTCCTGGCTAGAGAACTTACAGCAGATGAGCAAGATAATTAACAGTGCATGCTACAACTCCAAGCCACATGTTATTTCACAATAAAAGCAACTTATTTAATTTTCTTTCAACACCATCAACTTAATTAAAACAAAGATGACCTTGCATTAAGACCATGGAAAAGTCATTTCCCTTACCCACTGGACACTCATTGACCAGAGAGGGTTTATTGCCAAAGATTAAAACCCTACAGGCCCTCGTTCGCCTTTTTTCGGGCTTCCTCTCGCATGACTGCTTTAACATAGATTTCATAGGAGCACCCTGAGAAGCATAGACAAAAGTAGGGTATAGTTGTTGAATATTTAAATCATCAGGTGACAAAAAAGGTGGGGGTGGGATAAGACTATAGCAAGAACATCAACAGAATCTACACAATGTATTGGTTACAAATTCACTGTAAAATCAGCATTGCATATCATGGTAACCTAGAGTCCTCGGAAGAAACAAAGATGTAGTGCAATAGCAATTCTCATACATGTTACAAGAGGGACTGCCAATAACATTTGCAACATCAAGAATTCATGATAACACAATTGAACTGCAAACCTTTAATTGATCAATTTTCAATTCCATTAAGCTCCTGCTCATTTATAAACCATAATTAGGCAATGTTTGTACATCCACATGTTTTGTGGGTAGAACTCTGATAAGTGATTGGTCAATATATCACTGTTCCAACAAGCTCGTATCTTGTCACCCAAACTCCAATAGATACATGATAATTGGGGGTTGCACAAATAATCATCTCACTTCAGAATTAATATATATCCCTGCAAAGGGTTACCAACCAAAACCAAAAAATATTCTTATGCCTGCAGCCTGCCTAATTCCTCTCTGGTTATTTCTGATGGAATGAAGCAAATCAACAGTGCGTATCGGTCACCAATATACCATGGAACACATTAGATGTCAAAATGCTTATGTAATTAAAAAGTATGTGCCTGTTCCAACAAATAGAGAACCTTATGTGGGGTTTTTGTTAATGTTTTTCAATCAATTCGTGTCTTTTGTGGAACAGAAGTGTTGCATCTGCTTATGTCATAGAACATCATAAGAAAACAATTGACAAAAGCATTTTATTAAAGGTAATCAAATACTGGTAGAATAGAATGACACAACGATAGCAACAGAGCTGAAGAACTTGGTAAAGTAAAACACTATGGTGATAAATAAGCATACCAGCTACAACTACAATGGTAAGAAAATCTCCTACGGCTTTGAGACGACGCAGGCCTTTCTTGTGTGACTTGAAGCGTCTTAGTGATGGGTCATCAGCCAAGAGCTGAAACACAATGAAATTGTCATAGCACAACATCATTACGAAAATAAAGATAGAAAATTGGACACATAATTTGACAAGCATTTCAAGTTCAAAACCCCATCAATGTACATAAATCAATATGAGCATGTCAAGCATGTACATATTGCATACATATAGAAATATACCAGTTGATGAAGAATGCATAACAAAGAATAAATAAAAAAATAAATAAACCATTCAAGTATGTAGTGTGCACAACTTATAGTTGGGAAGTAGCAACAAGAATTTTGAGGCAGCATAAACTGATATAGATTCAACAAACAACTATTTATATAACAAGGAAATAGAAAAGTTTTAGACTTAACAAAGAACAGATGGACATCAGTTTCGAGCAAGAATCTCAAAGAAAAGTAATTTAATAAGGTTCCCTTACGGCCTTACCCTTAACAAACTCTCATACATGGTGCGAACAGTGAATTTACATATTCAAGCTCAATTTTTTGGGGAAACGGACCTTATTAAGCTTCTATGAAATAATGACAATTATCCATTCCTTTGTTTTGTATATTACTCTATTACATTGTTTTTTGTAGGTATTATATAGAATTAAATAGCTTTGAAGGCTCCGTTATAGGTTTATCCATATAGGTTTTAATTAAACTCATACTTGATCTTATTTACTTCACTTGAAATCAGAGAGCACTCCATTTATCTTCTCCCTATACGTTTTGCAAAAGCTCTAATCAACTAGCACTAGTTTGACCTGTCGCTTTTAAAGATAATTCACAAAGCTATCAGAGATTGGACCCTCTTATGCCTAACAAAGTGCCAGCATTACAAGTCCTACACTAAGAGGGAAGGCAAACCAGGAAAATAGTTATCCAAAACACGACCACCTCGTTTTGCTCCAATGTTCGAACAAAAATAAATCCTATCAAGCTTAATCCATGCCTGCAAAACATAGTTCTAGCATTCTTATACAGCAACTGCCATTTTCTTAAGGTAAATGCCATTGCTGTATAGCAACTGCTGTTTTCCTATATGGCATCTCCATTCACACTCAGTAATTATTCACGATGATCACATTAACAAATCCCTAATTATCTAGAACACCTAAATCTAACCTCCTATTACACTGATTCAACATGAAATCATAGCCCAACACATTCAGATCATATCTATTGAATTTCCACTGATCCAGAACATTCAGCACCAAACAATTCATCCAATACATTCAATAAAAATAAGCACTCACAGCTTTCTCACGAGCGCCAGGTTCCACATGAAATCCACGCCTCGACAGAGTCAACGAATCGGAAGATTTCTATACCGTTTTCCACATAAATCCCATCAGTATTTTGCAGCTTATTCCAAAAATTGACTGATCCAATATACAAACAAAAAAACGACAAAATTAAGCAGAAATCAAGCCCGGCACATACACACGCATCTAAATACCTGGGAATTGTTGAGTCGTAGAGCGGAAAGAGCAGTCTTGTTAAGTAAAAAAGCCATTTTATCTCGTGTGGAAAGGGAGAAAGACGCTCGACGAAAATAGCCGATGGGTGAATGCGTGCAATGCTTTTCGCACAGCGGCGTGTGTTCTGCAATATGCATAAAAATATGTTAACTATCCTCTGCAAATTACAAAATAGTCCCTTGACTTTCTATAAATTCCTTATACCATTCATTGTTGGTACTTGGTAGTTGGAATTGTGAGTGATATCGAGTCGAATCCACATACTCAAAACTTGACTGGATGCTTCGTGCAAAGGCGGACCCAGGATTAATTCTGGGAGGCCTCCGGTTTGAAAAAGAAATTAATATTAACTAAAATTTATTACAATTGATTAGCCAAAAAAAAAAATTTATTACAATTGTTTGCTCGAGTCCTCATACTTTAGAATCTATTAACAATGTCGTCAATGCTAACTTTTAAAAACAAATATTGTCTGTATTAGTTGGGCAATGAACTAATACAAAAGGACATTCACCAAATCAAGCCATGCCAAATGAGAAAATAATATTGAATCCCAAAATAAACATAACTCATTCTACCTATAAGCTAATATAAGAGGATTAGCTAAATGAACTAATGGCCATATGACTTAACCTCCATGCTTGAAAAAGAGAAACCATCACTTTTACTAAATGAACTAATTGGAGGTGCCTATCTCAATGGGCTATATAATATCTAGGGTGAAAACGGGACGGATACGGGCGGATAGTACTCGTCCCGTATCCTATCCCATATTTTTTTTGTCGAATACGGAATCGAATACGAATAGGCCAGATATAAATACGAATTCGAATATTTCGGAAAACGAATACGAGACGAATTCGGATTTTAACTCGGATAATCTTATAATTTTTAAAATTAATTATTTTTTTAAAAATTTTTTAAGAGAGATTAGAATATACTCCAAGATCATTAATTGTTCCGTTACATCTAATAGTGTCACTACAAGATGTTACGTACTACAGTTTAGATGCAAAGAACCTAATGATGTATTAGTTGAGTTGATTAATATGATTTAATTTAATTAATTACATATGACTTTCAAGCTTTTGATTATACTTATTTATTTTATAGTTAATATAGTATATTATAATATATACATAAATATATATATATATTTCCGGATATTCGGATAGAAAATACGGATAATATCCGCATGATATTCGGATTTTTTAGGATACGGGTGGATATTTGCAATCCCATATCCGGTCTCGTATCCGCCTATTATCCACCAGATATAAAAATTCGAATTCAGATTCGAATATAATCGAATACGGCATCGAATCGGGCGAGAATTATCCGTCCCGCTTTCACCCCTAATAATATCAATACCTAATGGGCTTTTTTAAAAAAATTTGGTGGGGCCTCGCCCCCTTAACAGGTCCGCCTCTGGCTTCGTGGAGCTATTCGAGCTCGAGTTACAGTCAAGTATTATCTTTAGAGCTTGCACTCGAGTATCATTGAGTTCGAGTTTTATTTTTTGTTGCCTTTTCTCGAGCTCGAGTAGATTATGTAGATATATATTTTATATTTGTGTGTTGATTTTAAAATTTGTAATTATCATAAAAACTTGATTCAATTTGATATTTAAATATTCGATTAGTTATTGAAAAATTAAAATAAAAGCAAACTTTTTTCAAAGATTATACTATGATGTTTTTAAAGCGCGATGATTTTTTTTTTTTAGATACTTTAAAATAAGTGTATCAATCAATAGATACCGGATGAGGATTTGCCCAAACAAAACTTCATGCTTATGCTTTACAACCCTAGGATTGGTGGTTCGATATTCTTCACTCGGTCCCCAATCTCTCCCACAACCCTTTTTCTAGTTTCGGCTCTAAAAAGAAAAGAAACTTTCAATAGACACAAAAGTATACACAAATACACCTCATCATCAATGGATCAAAGTTTCTGCAAGAGCCCCCTGAGGTTTCTGAACCTGTTCTCGTTCCTCTTCTTCGTCCACCTCCGGCGGAATGTCGACCCCCACAGCCCCATCACCGCCGCCATTAATCTCAGCCACCGTCGTTGATGATGATTCTTCGGCCGCCGTTGATGATGATGGAGCAGAAGCAGTTAATGGCGTCTCATTAACAACCAACGCAGTTCCATGATCTGTAGGAGCACCGTCCCAATTTCCATCAACGGCGCTTCTGCAGAGGGGGCAATCGGAATGCGACCGGAACCACTCGTCGATGCATTCGACGTGGAAGACATGGCTGCATTGCAGGATCCTGGCCGTTTCCCCGTCGCATATTTCACTCAGGCACACCACACACTCCAATCCATTTTTAAATACGAAGTTTCTGTGATCATCCTCGCCGATCACCACCACCGGTAGGGTTTTCAGGATGCTACGCCTCAGGCCGCCGACGCCGCCGTCGAGCTTGATGAGGATTCTGAACACAATGTAAATCGAGAGGATGGCATATGCAACCAAGCCGGCGATCGTTAATATCACAGATTCCACCCGTGTGAGCACAATGCCAGCCTCGAATGATGTTATAATTATGTTTTCTATATCCACCATCTTCATTCTGCGATCTGATTTTATTCAATCTAAGATATTGAATTCGCGAAAGAAGAAATTGGAGGATATTATGAATGGAAGAGTATCGAGTACTGATCGAGAAAGATGGATGCATTGATGGAAGTTTGTATTTAGGGTTTGAGATTCACAATTTTTTGGAACTCTACTACTACTACTATATATAAGGATGATTTAGATTTGTATATTTGTCGTATCAATCCTGATTTGTATATCTATGACTGTGGTGTCATAAATCATAAAGATATATTATTGGTCATGGATTTAGTGAAAAATTTGATGTTCTCTGTCTTTCCAATTTTCTCCTCTAATAATTTTGTACTTTTGTATTTGAATATAGAAAGATTCCGGGTTGAGAACTTACGCAAGTGTTAACTCTCATAACTCTCAATAGTTGGTTGGAGCTTAGAATTCTCACCCAGCTGCCTATCCATCATCTTTTGTTCCCTTTTGTTGGAGCGGCCAAAAATCGGACCGTCCAAGGACCTTTTTCTCTTCAAGGGAAGCGGCCGGAAAAGGATCAAACCGGCTCGGGTTCGAAATTAGATTTAGAGAAAATGCGCCCATAAAAAATATATGAAGAATCGTCGGCCGAATCGCCGAACGGTTGAGGCTCCATAAATCCAATTCCAGTAATTTAACACTGGATCCATTAAATCTGAATATGCCACATTCTTCATTCATTCTTCATCGGTAATGAATTAATCCAATAATATTTGAATTCACCGGCCATTGACAAATAATGAATCCTCTATTTTGATATTCTGAACTTGACAGATCATCAAGGATCATTAAGCAAATAATTTCCACCCATGACACAGTAATCCAAAGTTTGAATAACAACCAAATATCAAGGAAATGATACAATTACAGATCTGGAGTTATTGTACATTCTCAACTAACCGAATATGCGGCCAGAACGCAGGAAGTCCGATTAATTGGGAATTTCTGATAATCAAGCGTGATACCCGTGCTCTTGGCTTGAATCCACCAGACTTGAATATGCGTTAGATCTTGAATGCGCAGGAAGTCCAAATCTCATGAATCTCTCTTTAATCGAACGGATACACATCAGATCTGGAATCTGGGACATGAATCTACCGTCGACCAAGGGGAAGCGGCTAATTCATTGGGTAAATTGATCCAACAAGGAGCTTACCGGTCACTAAGAAATGACGGCTAGCTCTTTGTCAAAGCTATCGAAAATGTACCGGTTGCTAAGGAGCAACGGCTGACTCCATGATAGAACTACTAGATCTAAGCTACAACTAGAAAAGCGGTAAAGGAAAGCATTAAATGAAAGCTGTAAAGGGAAAGCTGTAAAAGGAAATAACTGCTCCTCTGGAAATAACTTCTCTTCCAGTTATGCCTCTGTAACCGACCCTTTCGGTTGAATACAAGCCTATGGCTTTTCAGCCGAATGCAGCCTAAGGCTTTTCTGCCGAATCTGGATTGGTTTTCTGCCGAGTTGGGCCTATGAATTTTTAGCTGGATTCATACTCAAGTCAGCCCGGTTCGTCAAATGGCTTTTATGCCCCTTTTCCTCATTTTGATCGGCTTGATTGGATGGTCCCAGCAGATGCCCCGTACTTGGTTCGAATTCTTCAAAGGATGAGAACTAAGTAATTTCTCGAGTCTCTTCTCTCTTTTCTCAAACACTAAGATCTCCCAAATGTTTAGGCTATTTCCATTGACTCTTTCTGATCGCCATCGTCTTCAATAATGAATCCAAGTGCTTAAAATCTATCCTGGGACCCACTAAACTTCATTAACTTGATTACTATGGCTTAACTGATCCCTGTTGACTTTCAAAAACCCAATTCCGATAGAGTAACACATTAGATACCACTGGCCACACCATCAGAAACAAATTTGAAAATCATGTATGCTTCCCAGCGATTTCTGTGGCTTCAATCAATTTCACAGATTTCCACCAATCTTGTATGATCATCTTCAATTAATATTCATTTCCTCTTCTGGCCGAGTTACTCTTCCGCATCCTCACATATGTCAATTCTTTTCCTGCTTCATTGAAAAGCACTCACCTTGTGTTGACTACACGGCTCATAGAGGTTTATCACAGCGAAAACTCTTCTAGAATAATCCACATAAAATTAATTAACTTTTCTTTTCTCTCCCTGGAGCCGTTGATATAAAGATACCGCCGAAGCTTATTGCCTCTGCCCGTCCATGTCGGCGTCATTGAACTTCTACTCAATCAATAAATAGCTATGGACGATCCCGCCTTGGCCTTTTATTTGAGTACAATGCTCAACATTTATAATTCTTCTCATCACCGCAGCCAATAAGCGATATATCAGACTCACTTTATATGGATCGTCTCAGTCATCTAAGTGACCCCGAATTGTTTCAGCCGAAACCTTATAGTAAGTCGGCCTTGTTTAAGACTCTGGCCAAGTGGTACGATCAATCTAGTTTCACATGTCGACCGAAATCTCCCTGTTCAGATATCGGCCGAGTAATCCAATCGGCCAGTTTCTTTTTCACATGCACATCTCAAGCTTGAAAATTTTCATTGGAGCATCCATACTCATACTTCACTCTCTTGTTTGAGTATTTCGTCTCGCTTTTTCAAATGATAATTTGTAAATCCTTTTTCTCCAATTCCTTTCTTGCCTTAGCCGAGAAATTTCATAAGATGAAACTTAATTGATAAAACCAATGCGAGTCTCGGCCCGTAATATTCACTTTAAAAACCCAAGTATCCATGGGCTCGTCTCTGTACAAATTCGTGAGCTCCGCTAGCATGGCTTCATCTTTCCAGCCGACGCCATCGGATGATAATGATGTGTGAAACGATGACTTTTAACATCAATCATCTAAACTCCATCGGATTGACCATGTATAAAAATATAAGCTTTCTTTAATCCATCTCCCGTAATCTCCTTTAGACAGTGAATATCCTCCATTCCTCAATCCAAGAAAAATCCATAAAGTTTAATCCATTGCTTCTGCATTCTTATTTCCACCCAACCTCCACACTGCACATATTCTAAAGAACTACTGAATCAAGCTTCTCATTTTGATCCGCGATAATCGGTCTCACGCACATTAGTTGTCCAAATGAGCTCCTTCAATATCCTAATAACCTATGGACCCGGCCTAAATACCAAACTCGGCCGAGCCGAGCGAACAGTCTCACTCACTGCTTGGATTTTATCATTTGGCATCGGTCGGAACTCAATCGAATGGCCAAATTAAGTTTACATTCCTGCAGACGCTTTAAATCAGACCTATTCTTCCGTCTATCTTCTCTTGAAATAATGAATCTGGTACGAGCATCTTCAACCAGAGATTAAATCATTCATCTTGAGTCGCCCCACATGATCGTTGCTCGTCCTTGTATTTGATAACGACTTCCTCTTTCGGCTGCATTACATTGCCGAAAAGATATCCCAGCCGGCTAATTTTACCATTCTCAATCGGCCGTACTCTGCCCGAACTTTTTCTTAGAAACTTTAGGTGGGGTCGTAAGGTATGATCAATATAGATCCCAATAATATCCCATCTGAGTAGGCTGTACTCACCAGTTGCTCCTGAATATTCCAATCCCACAGTTGGCACCTCTGCAACCAGTATCAGCCTAACTCCATCAACCTGCAGGTAGTGATATACCCATTAATTCCGTCGATTCAACTCGTTGTTGCACTCTTACTCTTCTGCCTCTTCTGAGATGGCCCTTGTTTCAGCAGAACCCCTATTGCCAATTGCCCCATTTCAGACATCAGCTGAGTGGTGCAATGAACTTAGTTTCAGCCTCTTGTTCTTTCGTCTGACGAGATGAATGGATAATGGTCATGCACCACCTAATACCTTCAATCCGTATTGTACCTCATTCGACAGGTGCATCAGGCCACCAAATAATTTCTTGTTAGCCTTCCTATTCATCTTAGCTCTTGATCACTTGACATTGTGTTTCTTATCAGCTCGGCCGAAAAGATGAACATCAATCCAGATTTTTCGGCCGAGAGGGCATAGATCAACCTGTGATTTATTCTCATAACTCCCAAGGATAATGAAACTGCAACATTCCAATATGCGTCATTACTCCAATTAACAAAGTGTTAATTCACTCTCTAGCACTTTAGTAGATATATCCACATTCATTCCTTCACTCTAGATCTCTAGAATGATTCTTCTCGCTAGGCCGTGAATTGGCCTGGATCAACTAAATCACTTCATCTTACTTTGTTGGCTTTTACGAATAGTCCGGGTGTACCCTCGGGTTTGCCATTCCCAGTCGGCCACACTCGGCCCGAACTTTTTTCAGGGATGGCAATCTTCAAAGCATCTTGAAGCTAGTTTGCGAGTTATGCTCAATACAATTCCTATGCCTAATTGATGTTATACTCAATCGACCCAGATGCTCGGTCGAAGATTTGTAAGTTTCTCATCTCCTGATGCCATACTGAACTTGATACTTTCTCAAAGCCTGATCAACTCCAAATGCTTTCAATTCTTCTTTGCATGAATAGTTCAAAGTGGAGTAACCTCTCCAACATCTCAGCCAATGTTATCAGGCATTGCTTATAAAGACCCGAAGCATCTTATGACTATCACAATTGCTGGTTGCTGCTCTAAATTCCATATTGCTTTGCCGGCAACGGTATTAGAGACACCAACTTTTAGTTGATGCTTCAATCATCACCTTGCTTTTCAGCCGAAGATACCAAATAATGAAATATATTTCGGCCGCTGACCCCAACTAGTTGGCCTATAGAGATGCGATGTAATAATGCTTCAATTTTAGATGTACCTTCTTTCGTTAAATTGGAGCAGTAAATAAGATTCTATGCTCTTAAAATCACCAGAATTTGGATACTTCCTTATGAACAAACCCTCAATCAATACCACTGCTCCATAATTTTCATCCATTTCTTCTCTAAATTAAGGAGGCCGCAAGTCGGCCCGGATAAAGTCGGCCTTGTATTAGCCTAGACGAACTTGGCATCCGAGACTTCGGCCTGGATGAAACCAATAGCCGTGAGTCGGCCTAAACTATCCATGTTACGTCCTAGAAGAGTAACAAAACATTCTACTGTCTCGGCCGGCGGAAAAAGAATAGAAATTCTGGACTTACTGACGCAACTGAAACAATTGGTAGTTGTCCACTTCAGCATTCCGCCAGCAAATCAACTTCGTAGAGTTCATTCTTTCCAGCCGAAATGTAGAATCATTAAATGTATTCTTCCCTGACAGTCAGTCATATTCTCAATTGGCTTTTTGATATGATCCGTGCTAAGCCATACGGACTCTAGTATCTCAGGCGTGCCTGACTAGTCAACGTGAATCGCCTGACAAACTTGAAGCCTGGAATAATATATCATCTTATCACTCAATAACCTCCGACTCAAATCGTGTGACTCCTTTGTCTGGCCCCATTTTTCGGTTAGCTCCATAACCTCCGTTGCTAATTGGCTAGACGAACCAAACTCTGGAATGATGACAAACATACTTCAATAAAAATCCATCATGTTTATGTCATTCCCAGATTATTAATGACCTGTCGGCTCATTTCAGAAAATAGTGCCAATTCAAAATCTCCGCATGAAAACCAATTCTGAATAACCAGCAACCTCCTGGGAATTCTAGCTTCAAAGATGATCTTTCCCTACCAAACTAAAAGCGCAGTGAGTCGGCCCGGATGACCTTGGCCGTGAATCAGCTTTGATGGATTTGTGCCACTGACTTGGAGATCTACACTGACAAACGATACTTTTCCAATTCGGACATATAGATGAATAAGGCCGTAGGTCGGCCTTTGATGAGTCATTGCTTCAAAAAGCGGGCCTGATATTGGCCTGACGCAATTTAAAGGATGTCATTCAAAGTACCTTGAAACTCGTCTGCAAGTTATGATTAATTCCCTCCTGCTTTATCTTGCTAAGCGATGACTTGCAAACCCAATATCTCAAAGACTTATCTGGTAGACCTTGAACTAATGAGTGGTATTTTGACTTGGAAAAATGCAAGACTTCCGATACGTATATTGCTCACTGGACTTCCATGATTCCTTTGTGCATATGTACCTATATTCATTATCTTCTCCTCCGCTCCAGTGCCTCATTGATTGCATACTCCATCGGCCGAGATGCGCAGCCGATGACCTATGAATTTTACATCTCCTGATGCTACGCTGAGCTTGGCATCTGGGATGCCCCTTTGACTCTATCATGTTAGTGATGCTGGAAAATAGACTTTTATTACTTCCTCATGCACACCAACCGATGGTCGATTCCCAATAATTTTCATGAAACCTGGTCAACTCTAAATGTTTTCACATCTTCTGGTATGAACCATGCTAAGTGGGATAACATCTTAAATCATCTTAGCAGATGTCATCAGATGCTACCCATAAAGATCCATCATATATTATGACTATCACAATTGCTAGCAGCTGCTTCTAAATTCCAGATAGCTTCGTCGGCCCCGGTGGTAGAGATTCCAGCGGCAGTTGATCAAGTAACCATACTGACATTTGCATATATGCATTTCAATCATCCTCTCAATTTTTTATTTTATTTTTTTTTTGCCGAGGACATCAGACAGTGGAATTTGGACATGAATACACCCCCGCTGCCACCTCCAAATAAGTTGCTCTAAGAGATATGATGCAACAATGCTTCGACCTTAGAGGTACCTGCTAACATTTTTATGAAATTGGGGCAGTAAGTAAAATTCGATGTTCTTGAAATCACCAAACTCTGGATAGTCCCTCATGACCATATCCATAGTCAATTACCCTTGCTCCGTAATTCCATCTGTTACCTCCTTAGCCTTAATATTCCTTAATAATCTTCACGAATTCAATCATCCAACTGAAACCATCTATAATGAAAGAATCTATCCAACTAAAACTTCCAGTTGTTTAAAGACGTTTCTTTTTTGAATTAAAGAGGCCGCGAGTCGGCTCAGATAAAGTGGGTCGTGTATTAGCCTTGATGAACTTCAATCGAACTCCATCATAAATCGGCCCAATCAGAGATCTTCAGAATGATAATTCTTAGAATTTTGGCAGAAATGTGTATCTGATGCATCACCCTATTCTGTATTCAGTTTTTCTAACTCAGGACTTCAAATTTCAGAACTTTGTCGTGGATGAACGAGGCTAGTTTTGATGCACCAGTTTCTTTTTTCAATAATTCACTCTTGCCCCCGAGCAGATTTGTCGCTCCCGATCCGCCGTGGATGAACATCTACTTGGTGGCTTTAAAACAATATATTCCTGAATCAGTCGGCCCATATTTCGGCCGAACTTAATTCCACTAAAGTGTAGAATTCACCCTTTCTATGTTGCGTTATCTTCATAAATGACAACACATATCAGGTTTGTATAAGAACTTCCTGGGAACTTTGACTTCAAAGATGATCGTTCCCTGCCGAATTAAAAGCTCAAAGAATCGGCCTGGATGAACTTGGCCGTGAGCTTTTGATGAATTTTTACCCCTAACTAATAGATCTACACCGATAAACGTTCACTTTCTAATTCGGGCATATAGATGAATAAGGCCGTGAATCGGCCTGGATGAACCATTACTTCAAAAATCGTCCTTTCCTCAAGCTAATTTGCCTCTCGATTGAGAGTCGGCCCGAGGTATCATCATGGTGAACATGGCATCCATAACTCGACCTGGATGAAATTAACTGTCGTGAGTCGGTCATGTATGCCACTCATTTTCTCTTAGCCGAAACTCTATCGTGAGTCGGCTCAATTTCAGATCTCTTCTATCATCCTCTCACAATGATATATAACGTTTAGAATTCTATTCTGCTTCCAATTCTTTTCAACTCGGACTTCGAATTTTAGAACTTTGGCGTGGATGAATAAGGTTGGCTTTGATGCATCAGCTTTTCAATCATTCGGGCTTGCCCCTGGAAAGATTGGTCGGTCCCAATCAATCGTCGAAGCATCTACTTAGTGGAAAATATTCCTGATTCAATCGGCCCGTATTTCGGCCGAAATTAATCGCACTAGAATCCAACTGAGAGATATCGTGTCCAAAAATAAAATAAGTTGTCGGCTGAGAAGGCCAGAAGATTGAGACAATGGTTGGCGGGCTGATTTCGGATGAAAACCCTAAAATCATGAATACAGGTCCCACTACATGAATTAATGTCTCAATTCTCTTTTTCTTATTCTATTTGAATCTTTATCCTCAAAGCAGCACTCACAGACTATTTCTGTATTTTTAAATGAACTCATTCAAACTTCAACACCTGTGCACACAGATACATTCGGCTGAAATTATATTATTCTTTTATTCCTTCAGCTCATCAGAAAAGCGAGGCCCAGTCTGTATAGACACATTCTTTGGTTTCTGATGCTCTCAAATGTGGGTTAAGGTTTTCAATCAAGGTCGCCGATTCCGACTTTGTGCAATGAATTGGCCATAAGTCGGCCAGGTTTGACATATATCTCTTCCTTTCGGCCGAAATTGTTTAGTGAATCGGCCCTATTTTCAGATCTCATTCTTCGTTAATAGGTACACTCTACCTATCTCAGAATCATCCCCAACTGAATGATTACCGATTCTTCCCTGCTTGAACGTCGGATTGCGAAATTTTAATACCGATGAGCTAGGATGCCCGGACGAACTAGGATGCGAATCCATCTTTCGATGACCCCTCCTCCAAAATAACTTGAGCTTGATCTGGACAAATTTGTGACTCACGATTGGCCCTTGTCAGCCTGAAGAAACTTTGAAAATTATTCGCATGTCAATCGGCCTGAACATCAGCCGAACACAGTCCCGCTGATTTCGTTCCAGATTTGAACTCTCATCTGGTAAATAAGTGCTTGAATTCGCACATCCACTTCTGCTAGAGACATAGGAATAATTTCGACTTACCCTGGTAATGGCGCTGCTATTCTTCCTTAGATTCCATTTTTTGCGAGGCCGAAATTAACTAATATGATCGGCCCATTCAATCATTTTCTTGAAACATTTTCTTCCAGCACCTCGTTGATCTTTTGAGCACCTTGATCTTAATATTTCTTGATATCAACATCCAAAATAGCAACTATATACCAGCTCCTTGAGTAACAACTTTCTTGCTCGAATGAACAAGGCCGTGGGTCGGCCGAATGAGTTATCTTAACTTTCACTTATTCTCCCGAATTTCACCATTGTTAACGTCATTCCCGTAAATCTGAAAAAATATTGTCTAGAACATGCCCCCGGGTCCTCCAAGGGGATTTTAAATCCGACCACCATGACATTAAAATCTTTCTAGAATAAAACTTCTTGAACAAAGCTTCCTGAACTTAGATCTCTGCATCGAACTTGATAAATTGACTGGTGTTTCTGTTGATAGCATTTTTCAACTGAAACAAAATTTCAATCTGATGACGATTCTGTGTCGGAGTATTTAGGCCGTGAGTCGGCCTAGTTTCACGTATATCTGTAGGCCATGAATCGGCCTAGTTTTACATGCATCTTTTCCCTCCGGCCGAAATTATGTAGTGAATCGGCCCAGTTTTCAAATTTCATATATCTTCATCTTGGCCGAAATTATGTAATGAATCGGCCAAATTTCAGATTTCGTCCATATAAACCCATATGTCTCTCAGATTCATCTCTCATTTTGGCACTACAACTGACTATTAACTGATTCTTCTGATGAGCTAGGCTGCGAATCAAGCCGGATGAACCAGGCCCTGAATCCATCTGTTGCACCTCCTTCAAAATAATTTGAGTTTGCTCCCGCTTCAAATCGGCCGTCGTAATTGGCCTGAAGCAACCTTGAAATTTTGTTCCTTGAGTCAATCGGTCTAAACTTCGGCCGAACTCAATTGATTCTTATTTGAATACTTATCATGAGAGCAATATTCATTGTTGAGGTTATTGAATGGAGGTACAACTAACTCGAATTCATGCGTTCTCCTTTCTGCAGTGGACATAGGATCCTAGTAATGATGTTGCAGAGCCCAAGTTTCCCTTATATCCCATTTTTTTTTCTCATTTTTCCCGGCCGAAATTAATTCATGTGATCGACCCATTGAATCATTTCGCCAAAGGCTTCTGAAATATTTTCTTCAAAACTTCATTGGCCTGTGCACATCTCGATCTCATTATTTTCTTAATGCAATTACCAAAACAACTAAACACCAACTCCTTGGCTAACATCTTTCTAGCTTCAGTAAACAAGGCCGCGGGTCGGCCGAATGAATCCTTTTGTCTTATCTTCTCCAAAACCTTGTTCACCTTCGAAGACCTTGATCTTAAACTGTTATCCCGAATTTCGCGCTGGTTATCTTCGCACAAATCTGGAGTATACTAAACCTGCCCCCGAGTCTTTCCAAGGGCTTTAAATCTGACCAAATCTAACCACCATGGCATTAAAATCATTCTGCAACAGAACTTCTTGGACGAAGCTCCCTGAATTTTGCCCTTGATTTGATCAGATACAACTGATTCGGTTGAGCGGCTCGCAGCCTGCCCATCCAGATGTTTCTCCATATTGATAAATCCATAACTTCCAAATATTTGTGGAACACCGCAGTTCAAAATTTGAAGAATGAAGAACGACTTGACTTCAATTCAAGCGTCCCACTGGGCGTGCCAATGTTGGAGCGGCCAAAAATCGGACCGTCCAAGGACCTTTTTCTCTTCAAGGGAAGCGGCCGAAAAAGGATCAAACCGGCTCGGGTTCGAAATCAGATTTAGAGAAAATGCGCCCATAAAAAATATATGAAGAATCGTCGGCCGAATCGCCGAACGGTTGAGGCTCCATCAAATCCAATTCCAGTAATTTAACACTGGATCCATTAAATCTGAATATGCCACATTCTTCATTCATTCTTCATCGGTAATGAATTAATCCAATAATATTTGAATTCACCGGCCATTGACAAATAATGAATCCTCTATTTTGATATTCTGAACTTGACAGATCATCAATGATCATTAACCAAATAATTTCCACCCATGACACAGTAATCCAAAGTTTGAATAACAACCAAATATCAAGGAAATGATACAATTACAGATCTGGAGTTATTGTACATTCTCAACTAACCGAATATGCGGCCAGAACGCAGGAAGTCCGATTAATTGGGAATTTCTGATAATCAAGCGTGATACCCGTGCTCTTGGCTTGAATCCACCAGACTTGAATATGCATTAGATCTTGAATGCGCAGGAAGTCCAAATCTCATGAATCTCTCTTTAATCGAACGGATACACATCAGATCTGGAATCTGGGACATGAATCTACCGTCGACCAAGGGGAAGCGGCTAATTCATTGGGTAAATTGATCCAACAAGGAGCTTACCGGTCACTAAGAAATGATGGCTAGCTCTTTGTCAAAGCTATCGAAAATGTACCGGTTGCTAAGGAGCAACGGCTGACTCCATGATAGAACTACTAGATCTAAGCTACAACTAGAAAAGCGGTAAAGGAAAGCATTAAAGGAAAGCTGTAAAGGGAAAGCTGTAAAAGGAAAACAATAAAGGTACTGAAAAAAGTAAAATACAAAGATAGAGTAAATTGGGGGTTGACCAAGGGGTAGCTTTTCTTCTCCATGAGCTGGGGTATTTATAGATGTCTCAAGAAAATAACTCCCCACTTGATAAAATAACTACTCCTCTGGAAATAACTTCTCTTCCAGTTATGCCTCTGTAACCCACCCTTTCGGTTGAATACAAGCCTATGGCTTTTCAGCCGAATGCAGCCTAAGGCTTTTCTGCCGAATCTGGATTGGTTTTCTGCCGAGTTGGGCCTATGAATTTTTAGCTGGATTCATACTCAAGTCAGCCCGGTTCGTCAAATGGCTTTTATGCCCCTTTTCCTCATTTTGACCGGCCTGATTGGATGGTCCCAACACCTTTGTAATTGTATGACTCTCACCATCATTTTTCAGACTTTCAATGACTCCTAATATTCCGGATTGTATCGCACCGTTGACGAAGATTTAGTTTTTTTTTTTTTTTTATTGGTCGACTAGTCTTCTTATTCAAATCATAATTTGAATACGATAGCGGATTTCTTTGATTTGGGATTGTTAAGGGACTTGGAGCTTCTCCAACGAGGCCCGGTAAAATTCAAAATAGCATGTAACATCACTCCAATGGTGCACCGGGGAACGGCAAACGGGGCGGTATATTTAATGGCAATGAACAGTACACCGCTTGATATAGCGGGTACTGTAGCACCGCTATTCTTTTTATTATTTTTTTTTTGTGTTTCTATTGCTTTATTTATTTTAATGCGGATATGTAGCAATCAAACATAAGTTTTCTTTATTAATTTCTTTTATAATTCATTTATTTTTATTTAATTGAATTATATTCTTCATTTTTAAATTAATAATTTGAGCAACTAATTAAATTAAATAAATTTATAATGATTACTAAAATTAATTATGGTATAGCATGGACTCCTACTATTCTTTTCCTATAAACTATTTTGCAAGAAAAAATGATACATATTTAAATTAATAAATTATTAAATAAATTAATAATAAAAAAGAATCAAAATAAAATATTCTTAAATAAAGGAAGATTTAGAGTTGATTGTTGGAGATGAAAAGTGAAAAATAGTAAACTGGACCGGAAAATAGAATAGTGTTAACTGTAAAATAGAGTTGATTGCTGAAGATGACGTTATTCTGGTGTTATGATATGGCCCATTTATTCTAACCCCTTCCCACAGCCCATTACGAAGGCCCATGAGGAGATTATATCTGAGGCCCATTCTCAGCTACAGAATATATATACTCCCCCTTCCCCTTCTGCGAGCAGTAGCGTTCAAACACACCACAAATTCAAAATCTTACCGTTAGTTTCTTAGGGCTCCTGGAGTCTTCCCCAATCTCTTCAAGAATTGATCTCCTCTCATTACCTCCGTGCGAGTTGTTCCTCCCTTGTTTGAATTGAGTTTCCAGCAAGGTTATTAGAGGGCTATGAGGTGCAGAAAGGTGAGAGTGAGTGCTGTGAGGAGTTGCTGCTACCGTTGGGTTTTGAGTGTGGTGAGGGGGTCTCCAAGGGGAAGGGATTGCCGGAAAGTGGGCTTTCCGGCGTGGGCTTTTTGTGCAGAGAGTCTCTGTGAGGGGTCGAGAATTTCTGTGAGAGCAGCGTAGGTTTGCTCCGGACCGTGGGATTCTGAGGGGTTGTCCCGAACTGATATATAAGTAGCACACCATTGGGTGATGAACCAAGATTTTGTGATGTGTTTCTCATTAGTGGAGGTTTGTATTAATGTCTAGATTAATATTTAATCCCTCTTTATTTTTACATTCTTGAATTTAAATCATTCTTCTGTCTTTTGTTTTATTTCATCAAATTTCCTTGGTGCACTTCCGACACAGAAACCGCCGATTCCAGAGAAAGAACCAGCGCATAAAATTTCGTGAGAACATCAAGATTTTGGTATCTTCTAGCATTCAGGGATTTCCAAGTTTTGGGAGAGTCGAGGAAGAGGATTAGGATGGAAAGGATTCCGATGAGACCTTTCTCATTGTACGGACCATTTCACAGCATATCTTTAGCATTAATGTATTATTATTACTATCAGTGCGTTCTGTTTTTTTTATTATATAAATATAAATCAAGAAAGTAAGTTTCACTGCAAGAATCACATATAATCTCTTTCCTGATTTCAATATAATTTTCACACAATATTTATTGTTTTTCGAATGTATTGGGACTGCTAATCCTTA
Source organism: Hygrophila difformis (assembly GCA_030278955.1). NCBI lineage: Eukaryota > Viridiplantae > Streptophyta > Magnoliopsida > Lamiales > Acanthaceae > Hygrophila > Hygrophila difformis. The sequence continues at coordinate 5,797,133 of JAOANR010000012.1, forward strand.
ATAATTTCATTTATTCTGAAATATGGGGTTTCAACTTCAATTAGGGGTGGGCGTCGGGTCGGGTTTGGTGGGTTCGGGTTAGTCGGGTTCGGGTTAATCGGGTTCGGGTAGAAAAATAGATTACTCGACCATTTCCCGACATTGGTGGGTACCCGACACGTCGGGTACCCAATTCGGTACCCACACTCTTTTCTAAAAAATAAAAACCTTTTATTTTTAAATTAAAAAACAAATTATTAAAGAAAGTTTAATAAATTCAATAATCACCATCATGATTTACAATTTACAAATAAGAATGAGAACGATACTCATTCATTATCGAATTACAGACGAGAATTGACTAATAATATTTTGAAAAAAAAGTAGGGATTGAGGTTTTACACTTATAGTTTGCATAAAATTATGTAATTAGAAATACGTTTAGAAAAAAATACTCTCTATATTGTGGGGAATTTTTTTTAAAAAAAAGGTAGACATTTCTTAAAAAATAAAATAAAATAATTTTTTTTTAAAAAAAAAGATCGGGTAATTCGGGTACCCGATCGGGGAATTCGGGTTCATTTGTAAAACCCGATACCCGACCCGACCTAGTAATTTCGGGTTCGGGTACCCAACTTCAGGTTTTTTTGGGTTCGGGTACCCAACCCGATCTCGCTATTTTTCGGGTTCGGGTCGAGTACCCGATTAACCCGCCCCATTTTGCCCACCCCTAACTTCAATTATGTGTGTTGTAACAGTGGTTCATGACTCAAAACTACAATTTCAATTTTAAAAGCACCCTTGCATTTGTTTTGCATCTTTTTCAGGTTATGCTAGTGATGTAAGCTGGAACTAGGTAATCTTTCTTAATTCTTATGAAGTGCTTCTCTGTTTGTAATTACATAATGAATATTGGATGTTGAAGCATGTTTTATGCATCAGGAAACGTTAAGAATTATTTAACACGTGCAAATGTGTAGTTGTTTTGGCTCTTTTTCCTGTATAAATGTGATTACACATCATTCTTCATCCAGTTAGAAGTGCATAAAAAGTCTTCTCGAATTAAAAAGTCTTCTCGAATATTTGAAAGCATAGTTAGAATTTGGATATCACGCTATTATAATTGTAGAGTTTTCTTCTCTTGTCTCTTCCTCCTTACAGATTGCCTCTAAGGTGCGTTTGGTCCATTCTATAATAAGGCCTTTGATGTCTTTGTCTGTGGCTTTGCCTTCTAGATGTACCAGGCTTCTTCCATGTAGGTTTGTATGGCTCGAGCTACCTTCTGATTCCTTTTCCCAAGTCTTGATATTTGAGGGGATAACATAGGATCATGGTGAAGGTTAGGTGAATGATGGAGCCTCTGCACACAGTCCAAAGGTATGCCATTATTTCCTGCTTTTGCCCCTTATAGATGTACGTTCTTAAGAAAAAAATAATGAATAAGTCACTGGTAATGTCTGTTGACTTTGTTTAGTGTGTTTTGTTTTTTGTCCAACTTTGTGTAACAATAAGGGCAGTCATGTGTCAAGACCTCACTGGTTAGCTCACTTTATGTGCTTTACTGCCTATCTTACTTATCAATCTTACTGTTGTTAGATTATAATTGTCTGAAATATTCTAAACCGGGCACACATTATTATTATTTTTTTGTTATCATTGGATTCCGCTATCACTGGATTCTTATCTACCTTGTGTTTGGATATAATGATTTAAAAATATGATTTGTTTTCATTAATAGATACAATTGGGTATTCAAATCCTTAATCAAATGAATCTGAAACTGATTCCAAATTCTTTGTTGGACCACATGACCTCGGGAAGTTTTTGCCTTGTCAATACATGCTTTTCTTATTTTCACTAGTAATTATCTGACTTTTGGGAAATCTCAGAAACATGGTGGCATTATAATAGGCCCTCCTCGAAGAAACCTGGTAAGTTTTTAAACTATGAATTTGTTTAACAATGGATCTGTGCTTTGTCTTGTATTATATGTTTCCTTGTTCAACACATGAAACATGTGCCCAAAAGCTGTACGAGACTTTAAACTGAACTTTCAAGAAGAGATTTGTGTCTTTGTGATAGTTCTTACTTCTTAGATTCATTAGTGTTTACTTCATATTATTCAATCTCATGATATACTAAGAGTTGTGCTATCTTTATATATTATTTCACTGTTGTTACCTTCAATCAGACTTTCAAGAAGAGGTTTGCGATTGCGTCAAGATTTTGGAATATATTGGCGAACTAAGGTTTCTTGGAATTTCTCGGATTAAATTCAGTCGAGGCTCGTGAGAACGTCAACATTAAACTAGTTAATTTCTTTTAGTTTTTGTTGTTGTTTTCCTGACCTTAAAATATTTCATGTCTTTTGCCCTCAATGTTTCGTAGTGGTAACTTACAACAGAAATGATCAACTTCCAAGAAAGAAGTAGCAGATGAATTTTCATGAGAACGTCAAGTTTTGGAGATCTTTGAGCGAACCATGAGATACTTGTGAACATAGAAAGTATCAAACTTGGGATTTCCATATTAAATTCTTGAGAACATAGAAAGTGTTTCTGAATTCTTGAGAACATGGAAAGTGCTACTGCTAATGGTCCATTACCCTTTATTTTTTGGGACCCGTTATTTTTTTTGGATGCAGAGGAGGCTTGACGACACGGATGTTCCAGAAGAGGATCTTGGGGGTGAAATCCATAAACAAGAAAGGGAATTGTTGCGTGTTCATCTTCTATTTTATTTAAATTTATTTACATAAGTTTTATTTTATTGCTTTAATATTTTAATTTAATTTAATAAATTTTCTTAATTTTATTCTATTCAATTCAATATAATTTTTTCATGTATATTCTGTTTCTTTTTTTACTTTATTTTTATTTCATGTTTTAATTATATTAATTTAATTTCACTTATTTTCTGTTGTTTTATTTTATTCCTTTTTATTATATTTTTATTTTTATTTTATTTAATGAAATTTTATTTTATTTTAATTCATTTTTTAGTTTCTTTTATTTAAGTGTAGTTTCTTCTATTTTATTTTTAATTTAATTTAAATTCGTTTAGTTTTTTAATTACTTTATTTTATTCTTTTTTTTTGTTATACTTCTATTTTATTTTTCTTTATTTACTTTAATTCAATTGCATGTATTTTTTGTTGCTTTGTTTTATTTAACTTTTTAAATTGTACTTAATTTAATTTAATTGAAGTTTATCTTTTATAATACTTTTATTTATTTACTTTATTTAATTATATTTTAGTTAATTTAAGTTCTGTAATACCCCGAAATATGTTTAAACAGAGTTAAACAAGTTACTTTTTGTGGCCACCATATAAGAGCTCTATTATAAGCGTGATAGCTTTAGAGAAATTTTATGATAAAGACCCACAGGATGTGATGGCCTATGCGTACAATGAAGATGTTACGATCTTAAGAAGGAAGAATGTAACTACCCGAAATCTCTCAAAATGTGCGCGAATGAGCCTATGCACAAAATCAGTGTGTTCGGTATTTTTATTATATAAAGCAAGAAAATAAGTTTAACTGCAAGAATCAGGTATAATCTCTTTCTTGATTTCAATATAATATTCATGCAATATTTATTGTTTTTCGAATGTATTGGGGCCGCTAATCCTTAATAGTTTCATTTTTTCTATACTGTGGGGTGTCAACTCCAATTAGGTGTGTTGTAACAGTGGTTTATTTTTCAATTTTAAAGACCCTTGTGTTTGTTTTGCCTCTTTTTTCATGTTATGCTAGTGATGTAAGTTGGAACTAGGTGTAACCTTTCTTAATTCTTATCAAGTGCTTCTATGTTTGAAATTGCATAATGAATATTGGATCATAAAGCATGTTTTATGCATCAGGAAACATTAAGAATTATTAAACACGTGCAAATGTGCAGTTGTTTTGGCTCTTTTTCCTATATAAATGTGAGTACACGTCATTCTTAGACCAGTGAGAACTGAGAAGTGGATAAAAAGTCATATCTAATATTGAGAGCATAGTTAGGATTTGGATATCACATTATTATAATTGTAGAGTTGTCTTTTCTTGTCTCTTGTCATCCTTACAAATTGCCTGTTAGGCGCTTTTGTTCGATTCTATATGAGGCCTTTGATGTCCTTGTCTGCGGCTTGCCTTCTAGATGTGCGAAGCTTCTTCCAGGTAGGTTTGTATGGATTGAGCTACCTTCTGACTCTTTTTCCCAAGCCTTGACACATGGGGGGATAACATAGAATAATGGTGAAGATCACGTGAATGATGGAGTTTGTGTGCACACAGCCAAGAGGTATGCCATTATTTCCTACTTTTGCCCCTAATGAATAAATTGCTGATCATGTCTGTCTTTTTTTTTTTTTTTGAAAGTCTAACTTTGTGTAACAATGAGGGCAGTAGTGTGTCAAGACCTCACTGGTTAGCTAACTTTCATGTGATTTACTGCCTCACTTCAATTAACGTGCTTTATTGCCTCCTTCCTTATCTATCTCACTGTTGCTAGACCATAATTGTTTGCAGTCATCTGATGTCTGAAAAATTCTGAACCCGGCACACTTTATTTTTCTGTGTATTTACACAGATGTGGACAATTTTGCATGAGCTTGACGAATGAGCAACTTCAGCAGCACTTATTCATGTGAGTAACAAGTTTCTGTACTTCAGCAGCACTTATTATTTTAGTTAATGCTACTGCACTTTCTATTACAATGCATGCTTGAATTGGGGCAAGAGGCGTGGACAACAAAACAAATTGATTGGCGCTGCGTGGAGTTCATTGACAATCAAGATGTTTTGGATCACATGAAGAGGTGTCTATGTGGACTCTCAATTACACAATTCATGACTAATTATATCAATTCCCTATTACATATAATTTATTCCTTCCCTTGTGAGCTTAGTTGGTCTCTGCACTCCAATCTTTAATCTCTCAGGACAACATTCAGAGGTTTGTTTGGTAAGTGGATTTCGCTATCATTGGATTCATCATACTACCTTATGTTTGGATAAAATGATTTAAAAATATAATTTGGTTTCATTAACAGATACAATTGGGTAGGCAAATCCTCTTAATCCAATGAATCTGAATCTGATTCTGATTTCTTTGTTGAACCACATGACCCCGAAAATTTTTCGCTTGGTTTTGCTTTCATTTGCTGGCCAAACAATAATGTCGATACTTATTTAGTTTTTGATGCTTTTCTTATATTTTGTAACTCACTGAAAACTTCTCTTTCACGTGTAATTATGTGACTTTTGGGAAGCCTCAGAAACATGGTGCCATCCATTATAGTAGGCCCTTCTCAAAGAAACCTGGTAAGTTTTTAAACTATGAATTTGTTTAACAATGTTGTTCTTTCTTGACAGGATCTGTGCTTTGTGTTGTATCATATGTTTCCTTGTTCAACACATGAAACATGTGCCCAAAAGCTGTAGCAGAATTTTAACTGGACTTTCAAGAAGAGGTTTGTGTCTTTGTGATAGTTCTTAGATTCATCAGTGTTACTTCATATTATGGAGCCTTATGATAAACTAAGATTTTTGTTGTCCTTTACTTTCATTAGTGTTACCTTCAATCTGACTTTCAATAATGGTTTGTGATTGCATCAAGATTCTGGGATATATTGGCGAATTAAGTTTTCTTGGGATTTCTCGGATTGAATTCCGTCGAGGCTTGTGATAACGTCAACATTAAACTAGTTAATCTCTTTTAGTTTTTCTTATTGTATTCTTGACTTTAATATAGTTCCTGTCTTTCCTTCAAAGTTTTGTAGGTGTTAACTTCCAACAGTAATCACCAACTTCCAAGAAAGAAGCAGCAGATGAATTTTGGTGAGAAGGTCAAGATTTTGGGATCTTTGAGCCAATTATGGGATACTTGGGAACATAGAAAGTATCCAAATTTGGGATTTTCAGATTAAACTCTTGAGACATAGAAAGTGATACTGCTAATGGTCCTTTACCCTTTATTATTTTGGACCCTACATGTTTTTTTTGGATGCAGAGGAGGATCGGTGACACGGATGTTCATCTAGAAGAGGATTTTGGGGCTGAAATCCATAAACAAGAAAAGGGGGAAATTGTTTTGTGTTCGATTTAGTAATACTACCTCCGTTTCTTTTTAAAGGTTACATTTCTCATTTGCACGTATGCCAATGCACATTTTCAACAATTAATAACTTAAATTCGGTATAAGTAAAAATTCTAAAAACTTGATATTTAGAAACTACAAGATGAGACGAATCAAACAAGATCTCACTTGGTTATATTTTGTCTTCAATAACTATAATAAAAATAGAAGTCAAAGTACTATAATGAACAGTAAAAAAAGTCAAAACGTAACATTTAAAAAGAAACGGAGGGAATAGTATAGTACTATTTAATTTACTTTTATTTTTCTTTGTTTTAATCAATTTAATTTCATTGCATTTATTTTATGTTGCTTTATTTTGTTCTTTTTATTTTTACTTTATTTAATTAAATTTTTACTGTATTGCATTAATTTTATTTTTAATTTAATTTAATCTGAGTTCAGCTTTCTTTTTATTTTACTGTATTGCTTTATTTTATCCTGTTTTTATTATTACACTTCTGTTTTATTTGAATTTGTTCTATTATAAGTTCTATTTTATTTTATTGCATTGATTTTGAACTTGATTTTATAATTTTACCTTATTTTATTCTGTCCTATTTTCTGTCTCTTTCTGTACTTTATTTTGTTTCATGTCTTAATTATATTTAATTTAATTACCCTTATTTTATGTTGTTTTATATTATTTTATTTTATTTTTAAATATATTTAATTAAATTTTTTTTATTGCATTAATTCATTTTTTAGTTTAATTTATTTTCAGTTATAAACTTTAATTTTATTCCGTTTAATTTAATTCAAATGCATTTATTTTTTGTTACTTTATTTTATTCTATATTTTTTTAGGATAACTATTACACTTCCGTTTTATTTGAATTTATTCTATTATAAGTTCTATTTTATTTTATTGCATTAATTTTGAATTTGATTTTATAATTTTACCTTATTTTATTATGTTCTATTTTCTATCTCTTTCTGTACTTTATTTTGTTTCATGTTTTAATTTTATTTAATTTAATTGCCCTTATTGCTTTATATTATTTTATTTTATTTTTAAATATATTTAATTAAATTCTTTTTATTGCATTAATTCGTTTTTTAGTTTAATTTATTTTCAGTTTATATATACTTTAATTTTATTCCATTTATTTAATTTAAATGCATTTATTTTTTGTTACTTTATTTTATTCTATATTTTTTTTATTATACTACTACTATTTTATTTTAATTTAATTCAATTGCATGTATTTTGTGTTGATTTGTTTTGTTTAATTTTTTAAAGTGCACATAGTTTAATCTAATTGATGTTTATTTATTTGTTTTATCCAATTTACTTTTAAAAAAAATTCCCTATTTAATTTAATTTTTTTTGCAAATAAATATAATAGAAGTTAAAAAAAAGAATTTAAAACAATGATGCAACTCTAATAATAATTTTATGATAAGGTAATACCAATATTATCTATATATATTAAAGCATTAGTGAATAATTCATCCTACATTTAATGTGCTATCTCCATTTCAAATTTCTAATTTTTATAGATTTTTGTATTATTTAATTTATTAATTAATGTTAGATTTTTGCATTTATTTGTTCATTATGAATTTTCAGTTTTTGAAATAATTCCCATAATGTTCACTTTCAAATATATTTAAAAGATTTGAAATTTAAAATTTTGTATTTTTTGATTTTATCTATATTAAATTTTATATTTATTAATTTATTAATTTAATATTTTTGCATTTATTTATTTATTCATTAGAGATTTTAAGTTTTTGAAATATATGGAATCCTCACAATATCACTTTTAAAAAGATTTGAAGTATTTATTTAGTCATTAATATATTTTCAGTTTTTGAAATGTATGGAATTTTCAATTTTTATGGTTATCCCACAATGTTCACATTTAAAAAGATTTGAAAGATTTGAAATTTAAAATTTAGCATTTTTTACTTTATCTATATTATTTTGCATTTTTGAATTTACTAATTTTATATTTTCACATTTATTTATTTAGATCATATTGTAATGCCAGTAATTTGGTGTTGGTTTGGTCTCAATTTTGGTTATATTTTTTTGTGTTGTAAATGATGTAATCAAAATGTACATTGCACATCATATTTATTTATTCATGTTAAATATATTAATGTGTATATGTCAATATTAATTTTTAGCTTTTAAAAGATATTTAATTTAATTTACAATTTATATGGAGTTCTCACAATTTTCAGTTTTTAAAGATTTGGATTTTCAAATTTATATGGATTTCTCTGTATATATATGGAATTTATGTTATTAAAAGATACATTAATGAATATATGGAAAAGATTTGAATATATAAACTAATGTATATATAGGCCACATTTTTACAAAAAAATGCCGCTTCTCCTAAAAGTAATTTTCAATTATATATTTTCTAATAGTAATATACATTTATATAGTTGCTAGTTTTCTTTTACGAAAAGAATTTGTTAATCGTTTAAAATATGTTTTATAATTATATCATTCAAATCGTATGTATCAAGATTAAATAATATAAATCTTATTTATGTTTTATTATATTAAAAATAATGCTCCCTCTGTTTTTTTTATTTGCTATGGACTAATGGATTCATTTTACACGCAGTCCAATACACATCTTAAACCACTAATAACTCAACTTTTGTAAAGTAGAAATTCTAAAAGTTCCATATTAAAAAACTACACGACGAGACCGAATCTAATAAGATCTCGCTTGGCAATATTTTAACTTCTATAACTATGATAAAAACTTTAAATCAAATTATGTATGTGAAAATTAGCCAATGTGAATTTATTACAATAATGGAGGAAGTACAAAATAATTATAATTATTAATGGAATTGTGAAAATTCATATTATATGGATTATTGGTTTAGATTAAATTAATTATTTTCGTAAAGCGTATTATAAATAAAAGAATCGGGTGTATAAAAAGTTATTGGGGGTGCGAATAGATCCATCAATAAATAAAATAAAGTCAATTTATTTTTTTAATATATTTTTTAAGAAATACTCCCTCCATTTTTTTTTAATAAGTGCAACACTAGGAATGACACGAGATTTAATGTAAGTTAACAAAATTGATTTAGTTGAAGAATTACAATAATTAAATAGATAAAATGAGATGGAAATTTCCGATTAACCGCCAAACCGCCGGTTAATCGGTGGAAATGGGGGAAATTAAATTTCACCTCAATCTCGGCTATTGATCTTCAACGGCCGAGAGGTCTAGTCCAGAAACCAGCAGTTGAACTTCCGGTTTGACAACTGTCATAGATATATACATATAAAAATAAAAAATAAAAAATAAGGAAAAACATGTAAACCACCAGCCTGAACCGGCGGTTCCACCATGAACCAGCGGTTCGAACCGACGGTGGAACCGCCGGTTCAGGTTGAAATGGGCATGTCTAACAGGACGTCAGAAGCTTATCCCTGGCCTCCGCTAACAAAGCCGCAGATCAAGCGGCAAAATGCTTTTAGACTGGTGAAGCACTACATTCATACTCTTAGCATGTTGGTGGAGGAAGTTGATGGTGAGAACCCACTCTTTGCCACCTCGCTCGCTGGCCTTGAATCAGGCTCATAAAAAAGCGGCCAATGTTACAACGGTGGCGAAAAAGGCCTACTCCATTGCCCGTCAGGAAGATCTCTGGCGCGAGGACGTGGCCCGTTGTGCGGTTGAGGATGAAGAGATTGTTGCTGTAGAGAAACTCCTATGAGAGGTTGGGATCGCCAGAAAGGAAAAATCATCACTTAACGTCTGAGATTGAGACTGAAGGTATTGTTGTCGTTACCAATGAGATTAAGGAATCCCAGGTGGAATTTATAGGGTTTAGGCGTACTATCTTTTATGTTGGATTGTCTTTCCATTTCGGTTTCGTATGCTTTATCAAGAATAATTTAACGTGAATTGCGTATCTTTTACCAGTTTGTGGGTAATGTTTCAATTAGTCATGTTCTTTTTATATTTGAAAAAATTTGCTAAGTAATGTACTATTTTGCTGAGTTATTTTTTTATTCAGTTTTATTTTATGCTTTAAATTTTCCTCATTAAAATGTGTTGTTATGTACAACTAAGGCCATACGGTCGGGCATCGTCGGAATCCAAAGAGGGTGGTCGTGGTGGTCGACTTGACGAACCTCTTCTTCCTTCTCCTCCTCTAGGTTGACTTGAAGGAGTCTCATATTCTAGTTGAGATTGAGATCAAGAACCCAATAACTCCGGCGGAATAACCGGATCGTTGAGATCAACACCCAATTCCACCCTGCCGCTTGAAGATATTCATCATTCCAATTAGGCACCAAATTATCAAAGTTCACATTTGACTTTATTCAATTTGAGTTTTATTAAGGAACATCAAAAATTAATAATTTAACTATAATTAGTAAAAAATATTAACCTTCAAAATATTCCAAATACGGTAATGTAACATTTATATCCAAACACCCAAAAAAGGAAGTGTAACACTGAAAAAACAAACGGAGGAAATAATTCATTAATCTATATTTTAATAGATTTGCAATTGACGGAAGAACAAATTTAAATCTAGCTTTGTTAGAAATTAAAAGGCTAATTGCTGCAAATTCTATAAATTTAAAAATTTTCTCTGGAATGTCGGTATTGAATAAAGTTTTAACATCTGAAATAAATAATCTATTGATAGTAGAGGACATAGATAAAGGCAATAAATATTATGTTTATAATCTATTGATAGTAGAGGACATAGATAAAGGAAAAAATAATCTACTAATAGTAGAGGACATAGATAAAGGAAATAAATAATCTATTGACAGAAATAATAAGCAATAAATAAAGGCAGATCATACAAACATATTACCTTTATTGATTGATTAACAGAAATGTTTATAATAAAATAATGTATGTAGTTGATAGTGATGAGGATTGATTCTTTTTTCTTTATGTGGTGGAACTGACAAGACATTTGTTAATAATTTATCTAGAAAATATTATGTTTAGCCATGGGAGAGGTTATATTGCACTGTCTGTAGCATCCAATGGAATAGCACCCAAATCCTTCGAAGAGGTATGACAACGCATTCTAGATTTGATATTCCACTAGATTGTGACGAGAATTCTACCTGTAAAAAACTTATTCATTTAACTTCTCTTCTCATTAAAAAAAAGTTCATTATTTGGGATGCAAATTCTTGATGGGTAGAATGATTACGTGCCCATATGAAATACTACCTCCGTTCTTTTTTATTTGCACATTTTAACTTTTATCACTGTTCATTTAGTAGTTTTGACTCGTGATAATGGCCAAAATTGTCCATTATTTCCAATCCATTTCCGTGTCTAAGACGGACATTTTGATCGAAATCCCATCTTATTTCAATAAGAAAGCAGTTGAATTCGACAGATTGATACAAGTTTGTAAAAATATTAAGCTGGTAATGAAAGACACAAAATATGCAATTTTAATTGCATTTGTGTTAGAAAAATCCAAAAACATGAGAAAAAAGGAAAAAGAAAAGAAAAAGGAATGAAAAGATGGACAAAAGAATAGCCCACAAAAATAAAAAAGATGGGAAAAAGAATGAAAATCCCACAATCTGAAATTTTGGTTAAGTGTTGAAGATCAATTCGGTCTATAAGCAATTCGACCTAAATCGAATTGCTCAGTAGACCGAATTACTGAAAGAAAGAAGAAAGGAGAAGTGTTGAGGAAGAGAAGAGCAATCAATTCGGTCTATGCAATTCGGTCTAAACCGAATTGACCCCTAGACCGAATTGCACCATGAAAGGAAAGAAGAATTCGAGCAAAACAGAAAGAAAGAGTTCGATCTATGCAATTCGGTCTAGACCGAATTGATTGTATAGATCGAACTGCCTTAAAGCAAAGAAGCCAAGCAGGAACCATCTTCAATTCGACAGGGCCAATTCGGTCTACCCATAGACCGAATTGATGGATGACCACCACATTCCAGCTCAAGATCAAGAAGGAAGACCTCATACAATTCGAATTGCATCAATTCGATCTAAACCGAATTGCATGAGAAGACCGAATCACATTCAAAGTACAGCTGAGCACGTGAGAAATGCATGATGGGCCTAGGGTTTCGAAAAGAAGTATAAAAGCTGACATTCCTCAACAAAAATCATATACATAGATACACTTGGACAGTTTGCTGGGAGACAAAAAGAAGGAGCAGAAGGTTCTTCACCCCTTAAGGGTTAGGTAGGTAGTGTAGTTTAGTTAGTTTATTTTCATGTTTGTAATGTAGTTTTATTGCTTTGGAGCTTAGTTTTTGTCTCATAGAAGCTGGTTACCACCCTTAGTGTAGCCATTTCCATAAACTTTAAATGCTTTGTAGTTAGAATGAACCCTACCTTCAAGCTAATGAATGGTTTAGGGTTATTTACTGCTTTCCAGTGTCAATACAAGAAAGAATCCAGAAATGGGTTTTCATTTCAAGTGTTTGGCACCTATTTAATGCTTTCTTTAGAAATAAATGATAGAATGTTTGTTTGTTCCAACTAGGTTATATTTAATATGCCCTAGTTGACCTGCATTCTCAATAAATGTATGCGAGTGGGTTTTTGGCATGATTTACACCTTAGAGATTCAAATAAGCGCTCTTAGGTTTTAGACAATCTTAGGCTTGTTAGATTTATTTCCATGCTTTCCAGTGCTGTTTTAGTCTCCTTTATTGGCTTATTGTTGCCTTAGATAATGTAGGTGTTTTTATTTTGAGCATGTGTTCTTATTTGTTCAATAGATGTTTAAGTTCTTGATCTTGGATTGCTTGTTTGTAGTTTTGAGGTTTGATTCATGCCAATGCCTGTTAGCCACATAACCTAGTCTATTTCCCCTTAAAACACTCATTAGTATGGCTGTGAAGTGACATTGATGTGAAATGAAGGATTTGGGGTTGATTTTGAGAACTTAGAAGCAGAGTCAGCGATTAGGTCTCACCTAGACTGAAAGGATCTGTGTTTGATTGAGAGTTTAGTACCTGTTTAGGGAATGATTTTCAAATATCTATTTACTTCTCAAAATTGCCGTGTGTTGGAAATCTTGTATTAAGTATTGCATCAAATCAGTGTCCACTTGGATTCGGATAAGATGTGATAACTAATATTAGAGGAACAACATATAGACCCTGGTTAATTTCTAAGGTAAGGTTGAGTATTCTATCAACTATTATCTTCTCTCACCAAAGCCTAAAATTGAGTCTTGAGTGAGTGCATTCGGAATATACCTTCATAGGTTTGTTCCACTCATGTTTGTATCTCATAACTAACCGAATGTTATAAGCCCTGTGGCTTACTGATATTTGGGAAGTTCTAAATCTGCATCTGGTCACCAAGACCAGGGGCTCTTTTATGCTAACGGATTGTGACGATCTTTTAAGACTTCCGAGCGATAGGTTTTTAAATGCTTTCTTACTGCTTTCTTTACCGCTTTCTTTAAAATGCTTTCATAGAGGTCACTCGGAAGCAGAGATGTATCTGCCGGTTATAAGGTTTAAGAGTTATGGATTAGTTCGGGGTTAGATTTGGACTTTGGGTGTGACAAGGGGGACGATAGGAGTACTTGGCATATCAACTAATGATATGTTAGATGTTGCTTGTCCACCACATATGAATAACACACTCTTGCAAGGCATTGCAAAGGGGAGTTATTAATCTGTGGCATCTTAGAAGTCGAGGTCTTAAGAGCATGTAAATTCTCACTGCAAGTACCTGTCTGTTAAAGGGAACATATTGCAGAAAGCATGAGAGTTAGCTAACTGATGAATTATCCCAAACAAAGATCTGTGTATAAAAATGGAAGTTTAATTGAGTTTCATCTGAATCTTGTCCAATCTTTATTATTTTCTCCCTGTCCCTTCTGTCACATTTTAATTCGCTTTCTTAGACTAAATTTAATCGCTTTCTAGATATAATTTATCATGCTCTGTAGAATAATTTTACTGCTTCCACGATCTGTTTTAAATTATTGTCACGTAGTTGTTAGAAATCATTGCAAAACTTGAATCGAGTAACCGAGTGGAAAATCTTAGTAAACGATGTGGGCCCTGCTTCTATCGCACATCCTCCAGAGAACGATCCGGTCTTACTATAAATTACTGCAACTTTTGACACCGTGCGCTTTCGGGAGCACAGTTTCTTAACACGAGCAATAAAAACGTGACAACCTATAATATATCCCTAATCCCAACTCCATCTTCATAAATTGGTTTCACTGAATAAAATTGGAACCCAGGATTATGATTTTTCAGAAAATACTCATACAGTGGGAGTGTGTTTCAGGGCAAGAATCTTTATGACATGAAACTATGATAAGTTTCATGATGCCAAATGCTGGGGATCTTCAGTGTGACAGACTGAAGGTCAAGATTGAACTGTCTATCCCGGCTGCACCGTGAAAGTTGTCAAAAATTTCATGCCAGGGAGGATGCAGCGCCGTTTGAAATCAGAGTACCCCACATGAGTAATAAAAAGTGAAATATATCCTTAAACCCCTTTCCCATAAATCTTAACTCTTTTCTTTTAATAAATTTAACTTGGGATATTTTAGAAAAGCTCGTGTTAGTGAAGCTAAGGTTCAAAAAGTTTCATGGCGCCGTTGCCGGGAAGGTTGCAGCGTCGTTTACTGAGAGAACTACATTCCCGATTTACTCATAGATAGTTTTTGTATATATTCTTGAATCATTACTAACCTGGGGGTTGTGCAGGTGCTGTCAAGTCTTGATATAAACTGCTTATGCAAAGGAGAAAGGCCACATTGCCTGAGCTACCGTTCGATCTAGAAATAGAAAGGACCGCTCGCCAACTGAGGGCGCAAGCCAGGCGAAGGAAAGAGCAGGAAGCCCGGACTCGTACCTCACCCGAAACCACAAGCAGTGAAATATCCGACATGGCAAAAAACCAAGACATTCCCCCGATCTTACCAATAGACCAACCACCCAATAATCCTGGTAATGGAGCTGATGGGGGTATGGTAGAACACCCGAACCGTGCAAACGAGGAGGAATATCTACCTAACCCAAATCAGCAACAGTATCAGCAGTTCCACCAACAACCACCACCCCCTAACCAATATAACCAACAAAACCAAAATATACCAAACCAGCAATACCAGAACCAAGCCTTCAATCAGGATCAATTCCAAAACAACCCTCATGATCCCGAAAATATTTTTCAGCAGAATCCCAACTATCACCAGCAGTACCAAAACCAAGCAGAGCAAGGAAATCAACAGCAGCAAGCAGCAGCTGATTTTATGCAGCCCATCGTGGAGCCCTATCTGGATAGGCCAGGGAGAGCACAATTTCCTGCACGCAATTTTGAGCTCAAACCGGCACTCATCAACTTGGTGCAGAACAATCAATTTTGCGGTGCAAATCATGAGGATCCTCATGATCATCTCCAAACCTTCCTGGAGCTCTGTGACACCATCAAAAATCAGGGAGTATCACCTGATGCTATAAGACTAATGTTGTTTCCCTTTTCTTTATTTAGTGGTGCCAGAGACTGGTATAAATCATTGCCCATAAATCAGAGGAGTACCTGGGCAGATTTGGTGAGGAGTTTTTTGTTGAAGTACTTTCCTGAATCTAAGATAGACGAAGGACGAGAGAAAATTGGAGAGTTCAAGATGAAGCCGGACGAGTCATTGTATGATGCAAAGGAAAGATTCGCCAGCGTTTTGAGGCGATGCCCCCAACACGGATACCAGCCGTGGGAGCAACTGAGGAAATTCTATGGAGGACTCACCCATCCAAGGAGAATGATGTTGGACGCTGCAGGCGGAAGACATTTACTCCATTTGCCCATGGATCAAGCCTGGGAAAAGATTGAGACAATGTCTGTCAACAGATCTGTGCTGAACAGCAATGACAAAAAGGCGGACCCTCCTAGAAAAGTTTTTGCTGTAAGTGAAGGAAATACAGATTTCGAAAAATTGCAGGAACAGGTAGCTGCGATACAGCTAGGACAGGAGAAAGGAAAGGGAGCAGGTACTTCTCAGGCAGGAACTTCATCTGGCCAAATACAAGCACAGCATTCGGAAGCAATTTGTGGGCTATGTTAGGGACCACATCCAACTGACACATGCCAACAACTAGCTACCGAAAGCTGCAATTATGCAGGGAACTACCAGAACCGCCACCCCAACCTCTCCTATTCCAACAACAATGCACTCAATGCACATTTGTTGACACAATCAAGCCAGCCCAGCCAGTTTGCAAACCAGAACCTTCAGCAGAACTTCAGACCTCAGAATCAAGGATTCGTCCAGCAGAGAGTTCAGAACTTCCAGAACCAGAACCAGAACTTTCAACCCCATATCCAACAGAGGCCCAACCAAAACCAAGGCCAAAATTTCCAAAACTTCCAATCCCAACCTGATCATAATCAGCAATACAACCAAAAGCCACCATCTCGCCTGGAGAATTTGATGACCGAGTTTATTTCCAATCAAAAGGAAATAAACCAGCAGTTGCAGTCATCAATCAAAAATGTGGAGACGCAGGTCACCCAGTTGGCTAAGGAATTGCAGGACAGAGGGAAAGGAACACTGCCGAGCAGCACTGAAGCCAACCCGCAATGCAAGTCAATCACATTGCGGGGAGGCAAAACTCTAAAAGGAAATGTGGGATCTGCAAAGAAGAAAGCCATGAAAGTAAAGGTTTCATTGGAGGTGGAAAAGGAAAAGGAAAAGATTGAAGGAGATGAAAGTGTTGAGCTGGTACAGGATAAATCAGATACAGCTAACTCGCAGGCTGAAGCTGCAAATGAAGCTGAAGAGGGTATGGGTGAAGGTACAACTTCCTTCTCTTTACCACCAAAAATAGATAATAATAAGTACATGCCAAGGGTGCCGTACCCTGCACGTCTTAAAAATAAGGAACATGACCTTAAATTCAAGAAATTTCTAGAACGGTTAAAGTCTGTAGAGATAACCATTCCTCTCGTGGAAATGATTTCAGAAATGCCCACCTATGCTAAGTTCTTGAAAGAATTGATTTCATGGAAAAGGCAGGTAGAGCATGAGGAGGTGATCATACTCAACAGCACATGCAGTGCCATAGTTCAAAGGAAGCTACCCGAAAAGAAAGAGGACCCTGGGTGTTGCACGCTTCCAGTACAGATTGGGAAGGCCAAAGTGAGCATGGGGCTATGTGATCTAGGATCCAGCATCAACGTGATGCCTCTAGCCATGGCAATTCGCCTAAGGCTCGGAGAGATTGAACCGGTCAAGATGAAACTGCAACTGGCAGACAGATCAATCACCAAGCCCGTAGGAATCCTCAAGGATGTGGTGGTCAAAACCGGCCAAGTTCTTTTCCCGGTTGACTTCATCATCCTTGACATCGAAGAGGACTCTGAAATGCCACTTATCCTGGGACGCCCGTTCTTGGCCACCGGCGGTGCACTGATTGACGCCACATCGGGAAGAGTCACATTGAGGGTGGACAATCGGGAAATCTCTTTTGACATGGAGGAGCTGCAGAAATTCCCGAATGAGGGATCTTGTTCCATGTTTGATGTAATAGAAAGTAGGTATGAGGATGAGAGCATAGACTCCGTGACTGTGATGACAGACAAAATTTCAAAACAGGTACTGACGCCTGAAGGTGCCAAACAAGAAGGAAGCTGCAACGCTGTCCACTTCTAAGACCCTATCACTGGGGATCTTGAAGAGTTTGACGGTGTTGAATTCACTCAGGAGGAGGAAGAGAGCACCACGGAAGAGGAAGTGGACCCTGTACTGACACAGGGTCCCGAAGGTAAATCTGATCTCTCACCCCCAACCAATTCTCGCAAATTACTACCTTCCGTTGAATGTCCGCCAGAGCTTGAACTTAAAATACTGCCGGATCATCTTAAGTACGTCTTTCTCGCTGAACATAAAAGATTACCGGTAATTGTGTCAGCCAAGCTAACACAGGAACAAGAAGAAGCTCTGGTAGACATTCTAAAGAAATATGTACATGCAATTGGATGGACCATTTCTGATATAAAAGGAATAGCCCCTCTGTTTGCATGCACAGAATTTTAATGGGAGAGGAGTACAAGCCCTCAAGGCAACCACAAAGGCGTCTGAACCCCTATATACAAGAAGTGGTAAGGAAAGAAGTTATCAAGCTCTTAGATGCTGGTATCATCTATCCTATATCTGACAGCAAATGGGTTAGCCCAGTGCAGGTAGTACCCAAGCGTGGGGGAATGTGCATAACGACTAAGAGCAAGGAGAAGAAGTGGCGACACGTCCAGTAACCGGTTGGAGAGTCTGCATCGACTACCGGAAGCTTAACACCGCTACGCGAAAGGATCATTTTCCCTTGCCATTCATTGATCAGATGCTGGAGAGGTTGGCCGGGAGGGAGTACTATTGCTTTTTGGATGGGTACTGTTACAATTAGATTGTAATAGCTAGTGAAGATCATGATAAGACCACTTTCACGTGCCCATACGGAACTTTTGCGTACAGGCGCATGCCTTTTGGACTTTGCAATGCGCCTGCCACTTTTCAACGATGCATGATGTCTATTTTCTCAGAATTTATCGAAAAATGCATTGAAGTTTTCATGGATGACTTCTCTGTGTATGGAGATACTTTTGATGAATGTTTGACAAATCTTGCAAAAATTTTGAAAAGATGCGAGGACACTAACCTAGTTTTGAACTGGGAAAAGTGCCATTTCATGGTCACCGAAGGAATAGTATTGGGTCACCGCATCTCGCGCGCAGGCATCGAAGTCGACAGGGCCAAGGTCTCAGTCATATCCAACCTTCCATTGCCAAACTCAATAAAAGCAGTTAGGAGTTTCTTAGGGCATGCCGGTTTTTATCGGAGATTCATTAAAGACTTTTCTAAAATTGTCAAGCCACTCACTAATTTGCTTTGTAAAGAAAATGCTTTCGTAATAAGTGAAGCGTGTGTTCAAGCTTTTGACACGCTCAAAAAGATGTTGATTTCTGCTTCAATAGTGCAACCACCCGATTGGTCAATGCCTTTCGAGGTCATGTGCGATGCAAGTGATCTCGCCGTGGGTGCAGTTCTTGGGCAACATAAAGAAGGAAGGCATTGCGTAATTCATTACGCCAGCCATGCCATGACTGAAGCCCAAGTCAATTACACTACCACGGAGAAAGAGATGTATGCTGTGGTTTTCGTGTTTGATAAATTCAGGCAATACCTCATTGGTACGAAAACCATAGTATGCACCGATCACTCTGCACTGAGATACTTGTTCAGCAAACAAGACGCCAAACCTCGATTAATCAGGTGGGTACTTTTGTTGCAAGAATTCGATATCATAATAAAAGATAGAAAAGGCAAAGACAATGGTGCTGCTGACCATTTGTCTCGGATAGATAATAATAAAAATGAGATAGCCGTAAATGAAAATTTTCCAGATGAGCAACTGTTTGCATTGCATCTTCATGATCAAGCTTGTCCATGATTTTCCGACATTGCTAATTTTCTAGCATGTGGAATAACTCCACCATTTCAGAGTAAAAAGCATAAAGCAAGGTTCAACCGAGAGGTAGTTAACTACTTCTGGGAAGATCCTTATCTCTTTAAGCATTGTGCAGATTCGATTATTAGACGTTGTGTAACTGAGCACGAGGCTTATCAAATCGCTAAAAAATGTCATGAATCGGAATATGGAGGTCACCATGGCCCCACTCGAACAGCTCACAAGGTGCTCGAGTGTGGTTTCTATTGGCCTACCATTTACGAGGATTGCAAGGCGTTTGTTAAAGCTTGCGACAGATGCCAAAGACTAGGGAATATCTCCAAGAGGGATGAAATGCCGCAAAAAGGAATTCTCATCCTTGAGATTTTCGATGTATGGGGTATTGACTTCATGGGACCATTTCCGACGTCTGATGGGAATCACTACATCTTGGTAGCTGTCGATTACGTGTCCAAGTGGGTCGAGGCGGTTGCATTGCCAACCAACGATGGTCACCAAGTCATCAAATTTTTGAAAAACAACATTTTCAATAGATTTGGTGTACCTAGGGTAATCATATCTGATGGAGGAACCCATTTTGTCAACAAAGTTTTTGCAAACCTCATGAGCAAAAATGGGATTCTCCACAAGATCGGCACGCCTTATCATCCCCAAACTAGTGGCCAAGTCGAGGTATCCAACCGCGAAATCAAACACATATTCGAAGCCACTGTGGGGATAACCCGCAAAGACTGGTCACGTAGACTCAATGATGCTCTATGGGCATACCGCACTGCATTCAAGACCCCCATCGGGATGTCCCCATACAGGCTTATCTTTGGAAAAGCCTGTCATTTGCCCGTAGAACTAGAGCACAAGGCTTACTGGGCCGTAAAAATGCTTAATTTTGACCCACGAGTGGCTCAGAGTAAACGCAAGTTGGACCTCAATGAAATTGAGGAAATACGTGCGCAAGCTTATGAAAGCTCGAGGATTTACAAAGAGCGGACCCAGAAGTTACACGATCGTCGCATAAAGTCTAAACACTTCTATGTTGGCCAAAATGTTTTGTTATTTAATTCTGGGTTAAAGCTATTCCCCGGAAAGCTTAAATCCAGATGGGAAGGGCCATACGAAGTGGTGCACGTGTTTGAAAGTGGAGCTGTCAGGATTCGAACTGACAAGGGAGAGCTGGTGGTAAATGGACACATGTTGAAGGAGTATCTAGGGCAGTTCGACCCCGGAAAGGAAGTTCAAATGACATCGGAACCGGCCTATGCTTAATAAAAATCTATATCTATACACTTTTATAATTATTTATTATGTATCTATTTATCTCGGATGATGAAGTATCCAAAAATCAACTAAACATTTAGAGTACTAGGACTCTAAATGTGAGGATGTTGATATTTGGAGAAAATTTAATAATTTTTCTTATGTTTGCCTTGCAGGAATTCATGGAACCAACAAAAAGAAGGATAAAGCTTCGAAAACCAGGTTCCCGGTTGGATGAATACCAAATTTAATGGAAAGTAATTTCGGAATTTAAAGAAATTTAAAATCCGGAATAACTCCATAAAACGAGGGTGTTAATCCAACCTAATTTATGCAAGCAATTTATCATAGAGTAATTTTTCAGTTTTAATGTGTGCTTTCAGTGTGTAATTTTTAAGAAAATCCATAAATTCAGAAAATTTGAAATTTGAAAAATTTCAAAATTTCTCTAAGTGTTGAATGCGATCTATTTTTGTACCTCAAACCAATTCGGTCTACATCGAATTGTTTGAGACAGATCGCATTGGATGTATGCCTTGGAAATTTTCAATCAATTCGATCTCCAAGCAAATTCGATTTAGACCGAATTGGCCTAAGAGACCGAATTGATTTCCCCAAGACACATCCTCCATCCTTGTGTAAATTTTGGCCAAGTAGTAATTCGATCTATAGCAATTCGGTCTAGACCGAATTAATTTTGAATAGATCGAATTCGGTCTATAGCAATTCCTTAGTTTAATTTATGCAAGTGAGCAATTCGATCTATAAGGCAATTCGGTCTAGACCGAATTGCCCATATAGACCGAATTGCCTCACAAAAGCATCCCCCATAATTTTTCTAAGTAACCAGATTCGGTCATCTGGCTGTAATTCGGTCTAAGACCGAATTGACTTCAAAAAGATCACATTGCAGCACAGTGTGTTTGCTTCCCCTTCCAATTCGGTCTCTATGTCAATTCGGTCTACACCGAATTGGCCTAAGAGACCGAATTTCGCACAAACACCTGAGACCACATCAATTCGGTCTAGACCGAATTGATGGTTCGGTCTCCAGTAGACCGAATCACCCAAATCCCCTACCCCTTTATATTCCTCCTTCCCCCTCTTTTCCCTCACTTTCACTCCCCAACACTTCGATATTTCCCCGAAACCCCTCTCGCGAACTCCGTCCTCCTCGCGAAACCAGGGCTCGAGTCGAAGCTTTTACTTGATCAACTCCGTCCAAAACATTTGAAAATGGCTTCTTCGTCATCTAATCCTACTGGGAGTGTCGGGTGAGTTTCCTGTTTTCGATTTTGCACCCTGTTTCGCGATTCAAAATGTTGTTTCTTCCATGTTTTTGCGAAACCGGTAATGGGGAAGGAAATGAAGCATGTTTTCGAGTGGGAGATGGTCGGAATGTGGCCGGAATGGTTTGGGTGTGATTGGGAATAGGGTAGAACACAATAGGCAGAACTTAGGGTTTTTGAGTTTTTGTTCGTAACTGCCATTGTTGTGATTTTTGAGTTTTTTGTGGTATTGGGGGTGTCTTATTTCGAAAATGAGAGTTGCAAAACCCTCAAAAATCAAGTTTTCACTCATTATGTGGTTTTGTTGTTCTGTTCGTGTTGTCTGCGTACATTGTTTGGTTTACTGTGTTTGTTGTTTAAAAACTGTGAAAATGGGAAACACAGTGGTTTGTTTTCCCTTACAACCACTGTGTTATTTTACTGGTGTATTTGATAATGTTGATTAGATATGCATGTTGATGACACTGCCATGTCTATGTTTTTGGAGCATGAGTTTTTGGCCAAAATTTTGCATGATCATGGTGTGAATGGGTTGGATTGTCTGTGTCTTATTTTCATTTATGCATGTATTGTATACTGTGTATTGTGCCAATAACTGCCTTTGTCGGGTACGTGTTAACCATAAAGTGCAAACTCAACTCGAAAGTTGCTATCTCAACTCGAAAATTGATATTTGCACATACGGGAAACATGGTATTATAGACGAAACCATGCCAAAATTTTTCCAACACTTTTGGCATGGCATTTATATCTAAAAAGACAAAAAAAAGTGGTAGAATGTCCATTTTCTTTCTTTTAAAAGTGTTTTGACCTGTGCTTATTTTATTATTGGGCTAAATGGGAAGTATTCAAATGGAACATCTTGTTTCATTCTTTAACACCCATTTCCCGAAACAAATCCAAATGGGGGACCACTCACACTCCCAATTTTATTAAATAAACAAGTCAACACTTCTCATAAAAATCCAAAAATGTTCTTTTTGTGCTTGTGCATGTTTGTTTTATTTTTATTCTCCATGATCCATTACTACATGCTAGTGATTGCATAATTAGCCATGTGCATTTATTCATCATCATTAATCATCCTGCTACCCCTTTTCACTTGATTTAAATCACTTCTTAAGTGATAAAAATCCAAATTTCTTTCGTAGGCTTAATAGCCTCTGAAATTTTACTTTTTGGTCCTTTGACCACCCCAAAACCATTTTAGACTATTTATAGTTTAAGAAAAAATTGTTGTAGGGACCTCAAATCCTTACTTTCTCTCTCTATCTTCATTCTGTTGCATAAGGGTTGGATGTAAACATTCAACTCTATGTCTTCTTACTTAATAAATTCAAGTAAAAACCACATTTAGAGCTTAGCTCAAAATGTGAGGATGTTGATTTTCCAACTTGAATATGTTTATCAAAAATTTGCTAAAAATAGTTCCAACTTCTCTTCTCAGGGACAAATATGTGATAACTTCCATAATGAGTCTTCCAACAACCACTCCAGACCGGGCCTTTTTGGAAATCGAAAGGCTGAAAAGGGAGATCGAAGCAAGCAGAAGAGCCATCAGGGATGAATTTCATCTGAACATGGACCACCAAATCGAATGGAGATTTGAAATGAAAGATGACTGGTGGAGAGATATTCCAGAAGATGAGAGAAACATTAAAGCTACAGGCCTCGAAAGAGACCTCTGCCAGCACATGTGGAACTTCTGGAATAACGAATTCGACCAGGCAAGATATGACTTGAGGTTCGACGATCCGAGAGTTCACTACGAGAGAATGGTTTGGAGGATGATTTAACACAAGGCCAGGTGGAATCGAATGCTTGAGCAGCACCTCGGGGACAAGAAAATAGCAGCATTCGAGCCAATTCCCATTCAACCAGGCATCACAAAAGAAGTCAGAAGTCTTTTCGCCAAACAAACTCCTCCAGTACACAAAGTGGCGATGTCTGGAATGGTCTACATGCCAGACGCTTTCCCATTCACGTACAAGAAAGAACTATTTGATAATGGGACCGTATGCGGACCAGAAGAGCAATTGTGGCTCACAAATCACGCCAAGGTACGCCATATTGAGATGGCATATAACTTCTGGGAGTCCCTTCAACCCCTGCTGGATTATGGAGCAGCCCACCACACTCCGATGTTGGACACAATAATACAAAAGACAAAGGCAATACGACAGCTGTGGGGGGAATACATGAAGGCATGGGGGAGTTGGGAAAAGGACATCAGACAATCTGTGCTAAATCCAGGGGTGGTGATACCCCCGGGAAATGAGGACATCATTCCAAGGTTTCTGCCAACGAGAATCCCGGTGGTTGAGCCCAAAGAGGCCACAATGGTTGGAATGCCCAATTTTGCTTTAATGAAAGCCGAGTGCACAACAATGTACCGAACCAGAAATTGGGACAGGATGGGTAGGAAGAAAAAGCAAATACCACTGATGAGCCAAGCCAAATGCCTGGAGTACTTGAACATTCCTCCGGTTCGGGATTTGTCAGGACTGAATGAGAAGGAGGCAGACATCATGGACACTCTCTATGCGGACATGAAGACCAGATTCTTCGAACTAATGCGAGAGATGGACTGGGAAGCCCTGAGGTACTGCCAAGAAAACAAAGTGCGATTACGGTATAACACAGGGTTCCAAGGCGTCTTGGGTAGATATTTCGCAGCCAAATGGACTGCTCAGCTTATAGCAATGACTGAGCCCAGTTTCATCGAGAAGTATCTGAAAACCAAAGGGCCAGAGTTAGGGCTGTGGACTGAAGCTGATGACAAGTTGATCGATGAGTATGAGGACTCGACGCCCGAACCCCACCAGTCAACCGAAACGGAGCCCTTCCGAACCGAATCTGCGCCAGAGCCACCAAAGAAAAAGCGGAAACTGATAAAACTGGCTGAAAAAGAAAAGGGTGGAAAACCTACAGAACCTCAAGTCAAAATTCAAAAACCTCCCATTCAGCCAAGGATTCTCCCACCAGTGCCCAAGTTCGATGGTACACCTTCCAAACCAAAGAACAGGGGCAAGGAGCATGCCGTTGATCTATCCAAGAAAGAGCAGCAGCGTCTAGCCCAAGAACGATATGATGCTAAAATGGCAAGAAAGGCCCAAGAAGAAGCCGACGCAGAAAAAGCAAAGAAAGATCAGAGGATTGCGGAAGCTGAACGGGCTGAGGAACAAAGGGTTGCTGCTCGCAAGGAGCGTCATATTGAAAGAGAAAGGCGGGAGAAGGAAAAGGCCGGTGCTGAAATGGCCAAAGAAAAAGAAGAGTGGAGGCAAAAGCGAGAGGCAGAAAGGGCCGAGCAAGACAGACTGTGGAAAGAAGAAATGGTCAGGAAAGCTGAGGAGGAGGCTAAGAAGGCTGAAATGGAAGAGAACGGTAGAAAAGCCCGGGAAGAAGAAGAGAATAGAAAAGCTGCTGAGAAAATTCAAGCCGAGCTAGAGAAGAGACAGACGAAAGAGATGACAACAGAGGCTGATGTTGGGGACGATGACTGTCAAATAATCAGCGGAACCAACATCGTGCCTGTTAAAGTAAAAGAAGAGCCGGCTGAATGGGCCAAAGATCGAAAGAAGCAACAGAAGGAGTTAGTCGCTCGGAGGAGTGAAAGTGAAAAGAAAGTGGATGAGATCGGTGAAGGACTCAAACCCACAGAGGAGATAAAGGAAATGGTGCAGGAGGGAAATGAGCGTTTCGAACAGTTTAAGGAAAAGACTGCGGAACTCTTAGAAAGTCTGGATCAAGTTGCTGCAAATGCAATGGCTGCAGCTGCTGCCCAATCTCAATCCACCGCACCTGCTGAGAATATAACAACATTAGAAGACTCGCATGCTGAAGCGGGTCCACAAGCTGAGGCAAATCAAGGAAAGACAGTGGCAAACGAGGGCAGCGGTGGCAGCTCTCATGCAGAGTTAAATACTATCGAGGACTTGTTCAAGAACAAGACGTATCAACAAATCCTCCAGGGGGATCTTGATATCACTGCAGATAAGGGAGATCACATGGTAGAACAATTGGGAAAATTAAACACAGGGAGGGACGAGGAGGTACCTCAAAAAGAACATCAACATGTTGTTGACCCCGTCTTTTCTGATGATTTTCTCAGAGATGTGCTTCATGTATTTCCTTGTAATTCGTCTGAACATGGGATATCTCAAGGAGGTGAGCAAGCGGAACACGAACAACAGCCTGAAGGACAGCCGCAGACAGACGTGCAGGCTGAAACTGAACATCAAGTAGAGGTTGAGCATCATGAGCAGCAAGAGCAGATGGAGGAAAAATCGGATTCTGACTGGGAGCAGGCATACCCTCAAGATACCCAAGAATCAACGGGGTCAGTCCGATCCGCTGGGTATTGGGAGACCTCCACCTCAAAAGGACGCCTGGGGGTGTCCACAAAGAAATGCAAAAAGTTCCCCATTAAGGACGATGCAGATATAATGAGGAGGTTCAATGGGAACGAGCAGAATGCAGGGCGTTATATGGCGTTAGGAGAGCTATTTGTACCTGATAAAGGATTCAGTTCAGACATGGTGAATCATCCTATGCTGGTCTTCTTGCAACAAAACCATGGATGGACTGAATTCCTTACGCACCACGCTGAACCTGGGATAGCAGAGCTGGTTCGGGAGTTCTACTGCAACATCAATGTCGCTCAAAAGAAGAGTTGGGTGCGAGGAGTTGATGTAGACATATCTGGAGAATATCTAAACAGATTTCTCAATACACCCAACTGGATATCAGAATTCCCGACAGCTGAGCACTTTGAGAAGGGAGCATGTAAGGCAGTTGAGAGGCCATATTATGACAACATCACAAGGTCCCTCAATGCGGAGAGCTATACTGGCGAGTTCTCCTTCAAATCCAAACACCTGAAGCTGGAGTTCCAACCTTCATATGACTTCTACATGTCAAAAATCAGGCCCAATCCTCATGCACACGAGACATCTGGTCGAATGCTGAAGGGTTTTGCTAAGCTATGGCATGGTCTGAAGATCAATGTGGGCGAGCATATCTTTCATGTCATGACTTCAAGGACCTCCGGCAGGGCGGCTGCTCTCTGCTATCCAAACCTCATTAGAAGAATCTGTGAAGCCCAAGGAGTAGATCTATCTGTTTTCTCAGGGAGCGACACCATTGATATGAGTCGCCCAATTCTAGTGCCAAAAACGCGGGTATCTGATCCGGTGGTATACGCGATGCCAGATGAGTCAGAGGCCCAATCTAGATACACTCCTGGGCAACCGGCTAAGCGCAAGTGACGAAAG
This sequence comes from Hygrophila difformis, assembly GCA_030278955.1. Taxonomy (NCBI): domain Eukaryota; kingdom Viridiplantae; phylum Streptophyta; class Magnoliopsida; order Lamiales; family Acanthaceae; genus Hygrophila; species Hygrophila difformis. The sequence goes on from JAOANR010000012.1 coordinate 5,824,498, forward strand.
AAAGAAGCCCGTACTGAAGCGGTGCCTTTAACAAAAGAAGCTGGAATCCCCTTAATTGGACCTGCTGCAGAGGAACATCCTCAAAGTGATGCCCCCACTCAGAGTCATCCCAGAACTGATGTCCACCCCAAGCCTATCACGAGGACATCCAGTCCGACCTTCTCGCCAAAGCCCGACTGTATCTCAGTATCCAGCCGATTCTCAAACTCTAGAAGCAGTGAGCAAAATAGGAGAGTCAATGATGCAGAGTGTCAAATCCTTGGCCGACGTCATTGTTTCAACTCAAGAAAAGCAATTGCAGAAAGAGGAAGAGTTTAGGATGAGAATGCTTGAGAGAGAAGCGGAGTTCAAAAAGGAAGCGGTTGAACGAGAGAAAAGGCAGCATCAAGAAAGGGTTGAAAGTGAAGAAAAGACAAGAAAAATGTTTGAAATGATGTTCGACAAGCAAACCAACCTGATGGAGAGATTGCTCAGAAGACTACCCTCACCTCCAAGAGACGACACCGGACCCTCCAAGCACCATGCGGAGAAGAAGGATTGAGTCAACGCGATCACATTCATGCGAGCTTCAATGTAAACATCATGCACTAGATTTTCCATTCATTCAGTACACTCTCATCCATACTGTGGAAATCTATTGTAATTGATGTATTTATTGCTTTCCACCAAGAGAATTTCGTCTTGAATTCTCAAATATATTTTTGAAAAAGATGTGTGACAGTCCAAGATGAATAAGTGACTGTCACGCCAAAAACAAAGCTGTGACATGCTTGCATGTTCACAGTGTCTTTTTACTGCTTTCAATTAAATAACCGGCATAAAACAAGCATAAATCTGTCACCTAAATTCACATGTTGAATTTAGACTAAGGATGAAATCTTCAAACTATTAAATTGGGATAAAACAATTAAAAATATGCATGATATAAATTTTTGAGGTTTTGAGCTATAAAAATCCAATGATATGATCGCTTGGAAGAAAAACAAAAGTTTTCATGTTGAGAATTTGATTGAATAATTTGCAAGAATTTTTCAAAGGCTAAATTTAAGAATAAAAGTATGACATGATCAAACCATACCATGTGAGATCTGAGCCGAGTCATTTTTACTCAATATTTCTTTGTTGTGTGAAAAATCAATTCGATTAAAGGACACTAGAACTTGCAATTGGGATCGATTCAAGACCATGCCATATTCCCGAAATCGAGCATATGATCGAGGCACTTAGAAAAACCCAAAATTTTGGCCTTCTTTCGAATTCCAAACCCAAAAATATTTTCCCTTTAGGATTAACCAAGTTGAACCTTTAAGCCTAATTTTTCTTTGAAACCACTATATTATTCCCAGCCTTATAAAAAGACCAAGAAGTCAAACCCAAGTGTACACGAATCAATTCCATCAAGGCATTATAATGATCATCAAAAATATCAATCGGTATTAATAAACCGATCAAAAAAAAAAGTGTGTTGAGATTCATTCAACAAAAATAAATTGCAATTGACAAAGAAAATTAGACAAAGTCTAATGTCATGCAATAGAAAAGAAAAACAAAAGAAAGAAAGAAATTTTGATGATCATAGAATTCAAATAAAAATATGCCAAGTTATGATGGAGTGGATTCGTGTCACTTTTTAGCCTAATAATTCCCTTCCATACCAAATGTTACAACCGTATGCCCCGTTATAACCTTGAATAAGACCTCGGGATCTCGATTTGAGGAAATGAGTAGGTGGCGAGTTGGTCTAATTGCAAGCTTATGGGAGAATTTATTTGAATTCGATAATGAGCGTATTGTCAAAAAAAAAAACCAACTTTGAGAGTGAGTGAAATTTCCGATTCTACTATATGTGAGGCTCTACTTTGATTGATTAATGTTCATGTCATGCCCGAATTCAAAAATTAAACCAATGACAATTTTCTATACATTCATTCAAGAGAAATTAACAATAATGATTGATTTGTATACCTATCCAAGTGAGAAGTATCATTTCATTAAACACTGCAATCAAGAGAGTTTAATACTTGTAATTTTGATTGTATTATCCCAATATAACAAGAATGAAATTTCTGAAGCCACGCAAATGGATTGAATATGCAGAGTCCTTGCTCTTAGGAGCACTGACTCTGACTGCTCGGGGACGATCAGTATTAAATGTGAGGATGTTGATAATGGCCAAAATTGTCCATTATTTCCAATCCATTTCCGTGTCTAAGACGGACATTTTGATCGAAATCCCATCTTATTTCAATAAGAAAGCAGTTGAATTCGACAGATTGATGCAAGTTTGTAAAAATATTAAGCTGGTAATGAAAGACACAAGATATGCAATTTTAATTGCATTTGTGTTAGAAAAATCCAAAAACATGAGAAAAAAAGGAAAAAAGAAAAGAAAAAGGAATGAAAAGATGGGCAAAAGAATAAGATAGCCCACAAAAATCAAAAAGATGGGAAAAGAATGAAAATCCCACAATCTGAAATTTTGGTTAAGTGTTGAAGATCAATTCGGTCTATAAGCAATTCGACCTAAATCGAATTGCTCAGTAGACCGAATTACTGAAAGAAAGAAGAAAGGAGAAGTGTTGAGGAAGAGAAGAGCAATCAATTCGGTCTATGCAATTCGGTCTAAACCGAATTGACCCCTAGACCGAATTGCACCATGAAAGGAAAGAAGACTTCGAGCAAAACAGAAAGAAAGAGTTCGATCTATGCAATTCGGTCTAGACCGAATTGATTGCATAGATCGAAATGCCTTAAAGCAAAGAAGCCAAGCAGGAACCATCTTCAATTCGACAGGGCCAATTCGGTCTACCCATAGACCGAATTGATGGATGACCACCACATTCCAGCTCAAGATCAAGAAGGAAGACCTCATACAATTCGAATTGCATCAATTCGATCTAAACCGAATTGCATGAGAAGACCGAATCACATTCAAAGTACAGCTGAGCACGTGAGAAATGCATGATGGGCCTAGGGTTTCGAAAAGAAGTATAAAAGCTGACCTTCCTCAACAAAAATCATATACACAGATACACTTGGACAGTTTGCTGGGAGACAAAAAGAAGGAGCAGAAGGTTCTTCACCCCTTAAGGGTTAGGTAGGTAGTGTAGTTTAGTTAGTTTATTTTCATATTTGTAATGTAGTTTTATTGCTTTGGAGCTTAGTTTTTGTCTCATAGAAGCTGGTTACCACCCTTAGTGCAGCCATTTCCATACACTTTAAATGCTTTGTAGTTAGAATGAACTCTACCTTCAAGCTAATGAATGGTTTAGGGTTATTTACTGCTTTCCAGTGTCAATACAAGAAAGAATCCAGAAATGGGTTTTCATTTCAAGTGTTTGGCACCTATTTAATGCTTTCTTTAGAAATAAATGATAGAATGTTTATTTGTTCCAACTAGGTTATATTTAATATGCCCTAGGTGACCTGCATTCTCAATAAATGTATGCGAGTGGGTTTTTGGCATGATTTACACCTTAGAGATTCAAATAAGTGCTCTTAGGTTTTAGACAATCTTAGGCTTGTTAGATTTATTTCCATGCTTTCCACTGCTGTTTTAGTCTCCTTTATTGGCTTATTGTTGCCTTAGATAATGTAGGTGTTTTTATTTTGAGCATGTGTTCTTATTTATTCAATAGATGTTTAAGTTCTTGATCTTGGATTGCTTGTTTGTAGTTTTGAGGTTTGATTCATGCCAATGCCTGTTAGCCACATAACCTAGTCTATTTCCCCTTAAAACACTCATTAGTGTGGCTGTGAAGTGACATTGATGTGAAATGAAGGATTTGGTAAATCTTATCCATCATAAACCACACAATGTAAACCAAACCCACACTTATGAGAGAAAGACATGCAATTCGATCTGAGGTAATTCGGTCTAGGCCGAATTACTCATGAAAATGGAATTGCATGGCAAAAATATTTGTTAAATGCTTTACTTGAAAATCTGTAAGCAATTCGATCTAGGTAATTCGGTCTATACCGAATTGCCCATGAGACCGAATTGCATAGCAAAAATTGTTGTCTCCATGTGGTTCTGTAAGCAATTCGGTCTAGGTAATTCGGTTTAGGTCGAATTACCCATCTAGACCGAATTGGCCTTAGAAACCACATTGTATGCATTTCATCCCCTCATGCCTTAGTTTATTTTATTGGTTCTACCAATTCGAATTGCCAATTCGGTCTAGACCGAATTGACTTAGCAATTCGAATTACCTTCATTTTGGGGTAAATGCCTTAGCCAATTTGAGTGAAGGAATGACTTCATCAATTCGAATTGTCCAATTCGGTCTAGACCGAATTGCCTGACAATTCGAATTAGAGGATGCTTCATGACTTTACAATGATTAATTGGGTATGGTGTTACTTCATACTTCATGCATACCCAATTCGGTCTCTTTTGCACTTTGCCCAATAGACCAAATTGCTTTCTTCCTTCTATTTTTAAAACTCCAAAAATATTTTAATTCCTGAGTTGTGTAAGTTGCATGGGTGTATTGGGCCAAGGCCCATTACATCTAGTTTTATCCATTACACATCTCAACCCATTAGTGTCTATTTATTGTGTGATTAACACTCACACAATACCAAAAACATTTTCTTAATCTTGTCTGTTTTCCCTTTCATTGTGTGTATGAATGGGTAATAAGAAATATCACAGATCAATGTTGGCGAAAAGGTTCCTTCACCGGGATAACGATTAGCTCGTCTTCTGTGTATCAATTATTACTCGTTATTTTGCATGGTCTGATTAGTGGTTGGTGGAAGCTACAGTGAAAAGGTCCCTTCACGGGGATAACGATTAGTCACTCAGCCAACTCCTAATCAGATACAGTTTTCTTCTCTTTATCTTAATTTCAAACCTGAATCTAGCATTGTAGTAATAATAGATGATATATGCCAACGTCGTCTAATAATTATTACAATAATAGAACATGTGGGTTTTCATCCAATTTCACAGACAGTGAAGTCTGAGGTGACGGCGGCAACTGTCATTAAAGGCATTTTATTGTCTAAAAAATCATTTCCATCTGGAATACTTGGGGCCCGGATAGCAGATGTTTGCCGTCCGAATAACCCCAATTATTCCTGCCATTCTTTTTAGCCAAATTCTTCCTGTCTCTGGCTAATTCATCTTTGTGTATCGAATTGTGTCTAACTCCACCACATATTTTGGGGTAATTTATTTTACTTCTCATGTACATGTATGCATGATATTATTATGTAGATATTGTGGTCCTTGATATTTTGGAGATCCTTCTCCTTGGACATAGAAGTCTTGATTTAAATCAGATGTTGCAGAATAAATTTCCAACAAAAATTCCTTTATAAAATCCGGATCTGAGTAAGGGATAAATTCAACAGTTATGACTAATTCATCTTCTACTGGGGGTTGATTTTGAGAACTTAGAAGCAGAGTCAGCGATTAGGTCTCACCTAGACTGAAAGGATCTGTGTTTGATTGAGAGTTTAGTACCTGTTTAGGGAATGATTTTCAAATATCTATTTACTTCTCAAAATTGCCGTGTGTTGGAAATCTTGTATTAAGTATTGCATCAAATCAGTGTCCACTTGGATTCGGATAAGATGTGATAACTAATATTAGAGGAACAACATATAGGCCCTGGTTAATTTCTAAGGTAAGGTTGAGTATTCTTTCAACTATTATCTTCTCTCACCAAAGCCTAAAATTGAGTCTTGAGTGAGTGCATTCGGAATATACCTTCATAGGTCTGTTCCACTCATGTTTGTATCTCATAACTAACCGAATGTTATAAGCCCTGTGGCTTACTGATATTTGGGAAGTTCTAAATCTGCATCTGGTCACCAAAACCAGGGGCTCTTTTATGCTAACGGATTGTGACGATCTTTTAAGACTTCCGAGCGATAGGTTTTTAAATGCTTTCTTTACTGCTTTCTTTACCGCTTTCTTTAAAATGCTTTCATAGAGGTCACTCGGAAGCAGAGATGTATCTGCCGGTTCTAAGGTTTAAGAGTTATGGATTAGTTCGGGGTTAGATTTGGACTTTGGGTGTGACAAGGGGGACGATAGGAGTACTTGGCATATCAACTAATGATATGTTAGGTGTTGCTTGTCCACCACATATGAATAACACACTCTTGCAAGGCATTGCAAAGGGGAGTTATTAATCTGTGGCATCTTAGAAGTTGAGGTCTTAAGAGCATATAAATTCTCACTGCAAGTACCTGTCTGTTAAAGGGAACATAGTGCAGAAAGCATGAGAGTTAGCTAACTGATGAATTATCCCAAAGAAAGATCTGTGTATAAAAATGGAAGTTTAATTGAGTTTCATCTGAATCTTGTCCAATCTTTATTATTTTCTCCATGTCCCTTCTGTCACATTTTAATTCGCTTTCTTAAACTAAATTTAATCGCTTTCTAGATATAATTTATCATGCTTTGTAGAATAATTTTACTGCTTCCACGATTTGTTTTAAATTATTGTCAAGTAGTTGTTAGAAACCATTGCAAAACTTGAATCGAGTAACCGAGTGGAAAATCTTAGTAAACGACGTGGGCCCTGCTTCTATCGCACATCCTCCAGAGAACGATCCGGTCTTACTATAAATTACTGCAACTTTTGACACCGTGCGCTTTCGGGAGCACAGTTTCTTAACACGAGCAATAAAAACGTGACAACCTATAATATATCCCTAATCCCAACTCCATCTTCATAAATTGGTTTCACTGAATAAAATTGGAACCCATGATTATGATTTTTCAGAAAATACTCATACAGTGGGAGTGTGTTTCAGGGCAAGGATCTTTATGACATGAAACTATGATAAGTTTCATGATGCCAAATGCTGGGGATCTTCAGTGTGACAGACTGAAGGTCAAGATTGAACTGTCTATCCCGGCTGCACCGTGAAAGTTGTCAAAAGTTTCATGCCAGGGAGGATGCAGCGCTGTTTGAAATCAGAGTACCCCACATGAGTAATAAAAAGTGAAATATATCCTTAAACCCCTTTCCCATAAATCTTAACTCTTTTCTTTTAATAAATTTAACTTGGGATATTTTAGAAAAGCTCGTGTTAGTGAAGCTAAGGTTCAAAAGTTTCAACTCGATTTTTTAATACAATTATATAAGATAAAATATAGTCAAGTGAGATCTTGTTGGATTCGTCTAATCTCATAGATTTAGAATATCAAATTTGCATAATTTTTACTTGTATGGAATTTGAGTTATTACGGATTAAAAATGTGCATTGGATTGCGTGAAATGTGGATATGTTGCATTTATTTAGGAACGGAGGAAGTAATAAATTCCCCATCCATTTCAGATGAAAAAAATTTCCACTCGCATTTTGTTTTATTATAACTATTAGTCATTGCCAATATTTAAAGAAGATTGGACACTATCTTAAAAAATCAATTTTTATTCGTGTCAGTGATATGTTGCAATATCTCGTGTCTCTGAAAAGAGGGGACTCAAAGTAGGAATATGTAATTAAGATGAATTAACTCAAGATCTACAAGAAATGTTATTTACAATGAAAATTGTATATGACATAAATTTGCATAACGAATACTTCATATAGGTGATGATAATTGGTAAAGTTAGTATTGATCTCGAAGATGTACAATTAGATGTAACATTTACAGATGATAATTTTATAAACTCTATGGGAGATCTTATAGCGGCGCTTATACAAATATAAACTGCACAACTTCAAATCCTTATATTTTTAAAGATAGTGCTATACTAATCCTTACCAATGAGATTGTTGATACGATCAATCATTAGATCATGGAATGTATATCTGCGAAAGAAAATGTATATATATCGGTTCTAACAATATTTGTCAAGATGATTAAAGTATAAATAATGACAATGAATTATTTTCACTGGAATTTCTAAACACGAACAATTGTTCTGGAATACCGAATATGAAGTATAGTTGAATGATGGTTGCATAGTCATGCTTCTTAGGAATATAGGTCCTTCAAATAAATTATGCAATGGAAGTAGGTTGATAAATACTAATATGCAGAACCATATAATTGAGGTTAAACTAATTTTCGGGAAACCATGAAAGTAAAAAAGTTATTGATTGGTAGAATGATTATGAGCCTATATGATCTAAACAAATTCCCATTCGATTTCAGATGAGAAAATTTTAACTTGCAATTTTTTTTTGCTATTATTATAAACAAAGGTCAATGTCAATCATTAAAGAATGTTGGACTTTATCTTCTACAACTAGTTTTTAGCCATGAACAATTATGTTGTAATATTTGTGTCACTAACAAGATGTTGCTCAAATTATTAATATGAAATTAAGAATTATTAACTCAAGATATCACAATTAATTTTATTTACAATGAAATTTATATATGACAGAGAATTTACAAAATGGATACTTGATGTTGGTGATAGTAAAGCCGATATTCATTTTGAATGTGTACAATCAGATGTGATATTTCCGCATGATATTCTTATAAACTTTAATGGTAGTTCTATAGCGACAATTTTTTTAGAGTACATATACAAATATGAACTGCACCATTTCAAATTTAGACATTTTTGAAGATAGTGTTATACTAGCTAGCCCCTACCAATGAGATTTCAGCAATGAAATTTTCAGTAAATCGGGAGGGAATTTTTCATATTATGCTTAATACTTATATTTAAATTTTGTTTTATTTTAAGTTGAATTTCAATTTTAAAAAAACAACATTTTTTGAGTAATTATTTTTATGAATCTGCTAGGTTGTATCGGATAAGCCACAGAAGCTAAAGAAGACGATATAATATGATTTCTTTGTTAATTTTAAAAATAATTAAATTATATTATCACATACATCCTCTTTCGAATATATATAAAATCATTACACATTTTCATGACTCAAAATATAATTTATTACTATTTTATATAATATAAGTATATATGTTATATAAAATATATAATTATGCCCGTCGAGTGGATTACTTACTAGTTGATTAATGATAATATTAATCATCTTAATCTTAATAATAATCTATGTAATAAATCCTGAATACTTTTTGGCATGTGTAGACTGTATTGCCCCTACTAAATATGCTTCATCTTTTTTTTAAAAAAATTTTAAGGGTTATGCAGTAATTATGCCTTAGGTTTCCACGTAGGTACTGATTAATCATCCAAAATCGTCATAATATCATCCATCACAACTTCAAAACCAGACTGCGTATTTTCTCTTCCAAAATGGAACTTTCCATATAAAAAAAAGGAAACCTAGAGCATTCTTCGTGGAGGCAGCCGGCGTATCAAGGTTCAAGCTTAGAAGGTAAAACATAATCCCTACTCTTTTCCTGTTTCTTGTTGAGTGGTTGGAAGGAAATTCCTAACCTTCCAAAGGTTTTAACGAAAGGCGCAACCACCTCGACGGAGTTAGGGCGTCAAGGCGATTTTCCCTTCAAACCAAGCCAGCGAGTTTGTGTTTTTGTGATACTCTGCAGAGAGTCGTCACGCATCGAGGTTAGAATTTGAATTTTTGAGCCTCAATATTTCTATGTGTGCAATCACTTGCCTACATTGCTAATACCTTTCTGAGTGCGACCCAACTTCGAGGACGTAGTTGATTTTTAAGGAGGGTAAACTGCAATACGCGAGAAATCGACATCGAAAAATTAAATCCAAAAAATCAAAGAATTGGATTTAGTCACTAAAACCGAAATAATTCCGATAGAGAGCGGAATTAATTATTTGCGGACGATCGCGACTCGAAATAGGTTTACCGAAATATTATATCGAACCCGGAAAATTCCCATATTTTAATTTTAGAATAAATCAGAATAGATATTAATTTTTTAACAAAAAAAAAAGAAAAGAAAGAAGGGTGGCGCCCAGAAGCAATTTTTGGGCGCCACCAAGGCCAATCGGCGCCCACCTGGGCACACCTGCGGGCTGAGACACTATGAATCGACCCAAACTCATTCCTCAAACCTTGGTGGATGTATTAGGACCCTATTGGGCGGATTTTGGATGGATTAAACCCCTACAAGTTGGAATAATGAGAGTGCAAGAACCAAGATTTAATAATTGAACCATGGTGGAAGGAGTGGATTAATAGGGGGTTGGTGATGCTTAATTTCGAGCTTTGACTGGTGCAATTCGTTCTTACCTTCACTAGGGACATTATAGCAGCCTTTGGGAAGCTTAACATTCTTGTACTTATTCAGAATCAACCACCAAACCACCCCTCATCCCCTAATACGAAAATTCTGAGACATTGTTGAGTGTTGGTGAGTTGAGGGTTGTTCTTCGGGTTCCAGAGGATTTTGGATGAATTTTTCACATCCAATTCATTCATCATTTAGGTAAGGAGGTTCTTTAGTCGTTATTTTAGTTTTTTATTCGAGTTTTGGCCTTGAAAACTAAGGATCTTGGTCTTTCGATCAAAAAATAGGTTCATTCGGGGGATTGTTAATCTTGAGGCTATTTCAGGACGATTTTTAGATGTTCCTAGGTGAAGGATTTCGACTTCCATCAATCCACAAGTAAGTTAATTCCATACATACCAAGTTTTAGATGTTTTCGTTGAGTAGAAATCAAGATCTAGATTCATTTCCATCGTATGTCAAATCTGTCATCAACTCGTTTCCAGTTTTGTGTTTCTGTTATGTCTCGTTTTTGACCTAGATCCACCCATTTTTGCGAAATCTTTCTTCAATGAAATTTGTTTCTAACTATTTAAAGAAGATGTCTTTCACAAATTTTGAAGGTCGTTTGCCTCATAAAATTCGATCTGGTTTTTCGAAGTAAGTTGCTGTCAGAACCATAAATTGTAGAGCCTGATCTTGCAGCGCGTTTTTGACCATCTTATAATCGTTTTCTATTGTTCCAATGTAAGTGGAAGTTTTTCATATGTGTGTCTAGTATGTCCCTATCGAAATCTATGATTTTTGGAAGTGTTTTGTGAAAGTTATGATTTTATTTCCACCTATTGCTGAAATTCACTGAAGGTTTAATGTCTTAAGACTAGGGTTTTCTGAAATCGTCCCGTTCGGCCTAGAAGTCGTCTGAAATCTATAATGGCTATTTCTATAAAAAATGTTTATTTTGACGATTACTAACCACTGTAAATTTTTCAGAATTTTTAACAATTATTTACTATGTTTTCAAACGCGAAAATGGTTACTGCTCATTTTAGAAAATCATGCTTTAAATTGCAATTTTTATGTTATGTGGAAATGTGGATTTTTGAGTCCTTTCCCGACAGAATTTTTGAGTCTATATACTGGGTGAATTTCGTAACCATTGGGTATCAACTGGATTTTTAATTCGGTTTGGCGTAAACTGTGGCAGAAATTGTTTTGTTTGGGAAAAATATGAATTTTGGCGGATCTGTGAGTCCGTGTCGAAAACTCATTTTTACTAAATTATAAAGTTTTGAAACTTTATGATTTATGATCGAGGGGGATGTTTATTATTTCCTGAGGGTATGCGCACTTGGCGTGATATGTTGCCCCCTCTTGTAGCCAAAACGACATTATGATTATGTGATAGTGATGTATGAGTCTATACTCCTAAATGTATCCTTATGATTATCTAGGGCTCCGGAGTGTGTTTGTATAGGGTCCGCTGCATGCACTTACCTCATGGGTACGAGTCCCAGAGGTTAATCCCAAGGGTTCGTCCCTAGGATACGTTTAATTCCTTGTGGGTTTTAGTCCCAAAGGTTTGGTCCCAAGGGTTCGTCCCTATGACATATTATGGAGTGTCCTCGATCATAATGAACAATGGTAATGAACTTCCGGCATGTGTAAGATTTTAATTAATTCCTTATACTTAAATATCCATCTTCTTAAAATAAAAATCTTATTTTTAATACGCTTCTAAAACTTATTAAATTTGTTGTGTTGTGTATTAACTTATGCAGTACCAACGGTACTGATTTGTTGTTGTCTCAATTTTTTTCAGATTTTGAAGAGTAAGCATTGCACGGAGGGATGGGAAATCTTGTTTCAAGACTTGTCGCATTTAAATTTTTAAAATTTCGCATTGAACTTTAGACTGTGCTTTGGTCGCGTGTTTTGGCCATATTTTATCTTCCGCACTGCTTTATATTATGCTTGATGACTTCGGACTTATTTTAAATTCGGGCATCGTTTAAATTATTTTTAAGAATTTTAAAATTGAAGCAACTTAAGTATTAGCATTCTTTTAAATGAGCTCGATTCGATCGTGTCTTGTTTAAAAGGGTGTGGCGGTAGCGTCCCGACCTGGGTGACCAAAACCAGGGTGTTACAGTTTTCCAACCCTAATCTGGTGTAAGGTAAGCCAACACACCACTTACCATGTTTAGGGGTCGAATTGTGCTTTTGTTTGAGTTGTAGAAATCGAAATTATGATTTTTACAATTTCTGACAGATTTATTAATCTAGAAAGATCATTGCTTTTTGGTTAGTTCTGTCGTGAATTTGAATTTGTGTTCTTCTAGAAAGCTGCACATGTGCTAAGAAGCTCCCTCCAAAAGTTTAGAATTTTTGGCCAAGCAATTAATTACCAGGTTTACGATCTTTAAAATGTATTTTCTGAGCTGCGAATTGACAAATTTATTCATGTGCAAAGATTATCATTTTTTGGTTAGTTTCATCGTGAATTTGAATTAGTTTTCTTCTAGAAAATTGTTTATATATGTGTTAGGAAGCTCCTTGCAAAATTTCAGAATATTTGGCCAAGTTACGAATTACCAATTTTACTTTTAGAATGTGTTTCTGTGTTGCGGATTATTTCTATTGTGTATGTTAAACCCTTGATTGCGTCTATCTCGAGCATGATTTAACATTATGGTTCTGCATGAAAGTTGTTCCTTTTCTAATGTAGGATCTAAAGTTTAAATTTCAGAATTTTTGGTTTGGTATTTATTTAATGGAATTTTTAGTTTTCATGCATCCCTTATGGCAATAAATTGTTATGAAATCTTTTGTTTTTTTTTTGTTTTTTTTTTTTTAAAGATTTGGTTATGATAACCTTATGAGATTATTTATGATACAAGAAAATTACCTTATGTATCTTGGCATGAAGATGGCGTATTGTAGTGTGATAAAACTTATTCATGGAGAATGCAATTAGATATGGATGTGTATAATTTATCTTTTTTTTTAAACCCATTATGCACTAGATTTTGGGTAGGTATGCCCATATTTGGGCTCCGAAGAGCAAGTGCACTAGGGTGGAGCCATGCTTGGCCGCTCCTCTCCTCAAATCGTAATTAGGATTTTTTTTTTAAAAAAAAAGTTCATCCCTCAAAATGTCAACACTAGCCTTTATCGAAACGCACCCGACACCCGTAAATAACATTTACAAGTACTCCCTCCGTCCCATTTATATTTTCCTATTACTGTTGGACACGAGAATTAAGGTGAAGTTGATTTGTGAGTATATGATGTGGCCGCATAGTTGGTAGAAGGGAAAATTATTTCTATTTATAGAAAAAAGACGGGAAATCCAAAAATAGAAAGTAAGACATTTGAGTTAGGACAGAGGGAGTATTATTTAGGATATAGGCACAATCATAATAATTCAACATAAGGAGAGGGTGTAACACCCTCATTTTCCGCACAACAGAAAGACATGATGTTACTCTAGATGTTGCCGGCTCGGATATGAAGGCTGATCCCACAAATCAATACGAGCTCGGACATGATGTTTTCAGTACGCTTTAGCCTCACTGGCACACACCCCGTGAGACTTTCTAGGAGGTAATCCATTCTAGAATTACTTCAAGGAAAACATGCTTAACTTTGGATTTCTTATAGACTGTTTACCAATAAGAAATATGCCTTGTTTTTATGAGTAGCTTGTTTCACTTAATTTAAATAATTTTTTTGGGGCGTTATAGAGAGGGAGCCACGCATGACTCCACCTAGTGCACTCACTCTCCGGAGCCTAAATATAGGCAAACCTACCCGAAATCTAGTGCACAATGTTTTTTTTTTTTTTTTAACAGATTGCACACATCCATATCTAATTACATTTTTTAGGAATAAATTTTATCACAAAATACACCGCAATACGCTATCTTCGTGTCAATATACGTAAAATAATTTACTTGTATAATAAATGATCTATGTCATAAGGTTATCATAACCAAATCTTGATATAACTAAAAAAAAAAAGACGAGTTTTCATAACAGTTCATCGACAACAGCAATGCGTCAAAATGAAAAATTCAATTACATAACTATCATAACAAAAATTCTGAAATTTAAATCTTAGATCCTACATTAGAAAACAAACAACTTTAATGCGGAACCCTAAGGTTAAATAATGCTCGAGATAGGCACACTTAAGGGTTCAACTGACACAATATATAGAAATAATCCACGACATATAAATACATTTTAAAAGTAAAATTACTGGTAATTCGTTACTGGCCAAATATTTTGAAATTTTTCAGGGAGTTTCCTAACACATATATAAATAGTTTTCTACAATAACACTAATTCAAATTCATGATGGAACTGAAGAAAAACGATAATGTTTGCAAATGAGTAAATCTGTCAATTCGTGGCTCGGAAAACACATTTTAGAGATTGAAAACCTGGTAATTAGTTGCTTGGCCAAAAATTTTAAATTTTGCAAGGAGCTTCTTAACATGTATATGAACAATTTTCTAGAAGAACACAAATTCAAATTCGTGAAGGAACTAACTAAAAAGCAAGGATCTTTTTTAGATTAATAAATCAGTCGGGCATTGTAAAAGTCCTAATTTTGATTTCGATTCAAACAAAAGCAGAATTCGACGTTACACCTGGTAAAGGGTATGTTGGCCTACCAGCTTCGTGTTGGAAAACACAAACTCGCTGGCTTTGTTTGAAGGGCAATTGCCTTGACGCCATAACTCCTTCTAGGTGGCTGCGTTTTGGAAGAAAAAAAAAACATTCATAATGTTAGGAATTTCTTTCCAACCACACGACCAGAAACGGGGAAAGAGTAGGGATGATGTTTTTACCTTCTAAGCTTGAATTAGAGATGAGAAACCTTGTGTGCTGTCAACAATACATACGGACAAAAATAGAATGATGGATACGCATAGAAAATAATGTTAGAGCAATGAAAAATGATGACTGTGTGAAATGATGTGTGCACATGAAAAAATGATGAATACTATAAAATAAGCAACATCATTTTTCATGAAGCTAACATCATTTTTCATGAAGCTAACTTCATTTTTCATAGCGTGAACATCATTTAGCATGTACAGACAAATTAATTGCCAATACAGGAACCATACTGATATATTTGTATATTCACTCATCATTATTGTTATTATGATGATTAATACCATCATTAATCAATAAAGTTTCAATTAATGAATGCAATAATATTGGGTATTACCGTTTACCTTCCTTAATACTCCCTCTGTTTCCTTAAAATTGAAACACTTGTAATAATAGTTTTTTACTATTCATTGAGATTACATAATAGTTTGATTTAACTTTTAACACGATTATATAAGATAAAACATATTCAGATCTTGTTGGATTCATGAATTGCGTAGTTTTAGAATATCTAATTTTTATAATTTTTACTTTTACATAATTTGAGATATTAAACGTTAAAAATGTGTATTGGACTGTGTGAAATACTTAAATGTCACAATTTTTAAAAATGGAGGGAGTTTTTAATTTCGTCCTCGAAGTTGCATCTCGAGTATTACAGTCAACTCTCCTTAAGAATGGACTTCCTCCTCGAAATCGTTTATTTTCTATGGATAGAGATTACAATAAATAAACAAAAAATGAAAATTTAAATAAAAAAATTTAATAAAACTAAAAAACTCAAAATTGTAAAAAAAAAAAAGTTTAAAACTCAAACTTGAAAAAAAAAAACTAGCGGGCACTCCATTCGACTTGATATTCGAGGTGTACTCGATCACATCTATTCTCATGAATCTAGACTTGAGCTCGATAGTTTATTACTCCCTCCGTTCCATTTAAGATGTCTTGTTTGATTTCTGCACACAATCTAATGTACATTTTAAATTGATCATATCTCAAAATATATATAAGTAAAAATTATGTGAAATATATATTCTAAAACTATACGATTAGATGAATCTAACAAGATCGAACTCGACTATTTTTTTTTCAAGTACTACATCCGTTCTTGAATGTTTCTTACATTCAATAAGGTGTCGCTATTCGGGTCCGGTTATGGTGCGATTGAACAAATCCGCAGCACATCAAGGCGAAAATCTTGATCGTCCAATTAAAATCCAAGGGTTGTAAATGCAAAAGGGTAAAGTTGTCCAATTAAAATATGGAACGGTTTTATTAATTACGAAATTAACGGATTAGTACGTATCTTTAACGGATTTACTGCATATCTTAAACGGATTTGTATCCTAAAATATCTTACAACAGAAAAATTCACTAAAAATCACTAAAACATGTTACACAAATTATTTTCTTTTCAGCGATACATCATATGTTTTTATTTTTAACGAAATTATTAATTCCTAATTAAAACATTATTCTTTTCAGCGATACATCACTATGCTTCATTTCATCGAGAGTGTACCATTATTTTCAGCGATACAAATTTATTCTTTTCAGCGAGGGAATGTTATTCATTTCAGCGAGAATGTAACAGAATGCAGGATGCATCATATGTTTTTATTTTTAACGAAATTATTAATTCCTAATTACAACATATTACTGACACAAATTATATTAATTTGTATCATTATTTTCAGCGATACAACATTATTCTTTTCAGCGATGGATATCCTTTCATTTCAGCGAGAGTGCGTCATTATTTTCAGCGATGACTTTTGAAAAATAATGGTACACTCTCGATGAAGTGCAATTGTTTTCGTCGAGATACTACACTTTGCAGAGATATTATATCTTTTCAGCGATGTATACGTACTCTTTTCAGCGATGAATGATATACTCTTTAAGCGAGTTCACTATGTACTTTTCAGCGATATATCATATGTTTTTATTTTTAACGAAATCATTAATTCCTAATTACAACATATTACTGACACGAATTATATTAATTTGTATCATTATTTTCAGAGTATACATAGTTATTCTTTTCAGCGATATAATGTAGTTCATTTCAGCGAGAATGTGCCATTATTTTCAGCGATGACTTGTGAAAATACTAATACACTTTGCAGAGATGTTATATCTTTTCAACGATGAATACGTAGTCTTTTCAGCGATGACTAACAAACTATTTAAGCGAGTTCACGATGTACTTTTCAACGATACATCATATGTTTTTATTTTTAACGAAATTATTAATTCCTAATTAAAACATATTACTGACACAAAATATATTAATTTGTATCATTATTTTCAGCGATACAACGTCATTCTTTTCAGCGATGGAATGTGGTTCATTTCAGCGAGAGTGTAGCATTATTTTCAGCGATGACTTGAAAATAATGCTACACTCTCGATGAAGTACAACTGTATTCTTCAAGATACTAATACACTTTGCAGATATGTTATAACTTTTCAGCGATGAAAATCTATTCCTTTAAGCGAGGTCACTCTATACTTTTCAGCGATACATCATAAAACCATAATCACTGAAACAATTCATAAATCATTTCATTCAATAACATTTCATTCCAAGCAAAAAATTTCATTCAATAACATTCAACACTAAAACCATTCAAGTCATAAAACTATTCAATCAGTTCGAAACATTCAACACAACCATTCAAAGTCTCAAAACATCACAAAAACCATTCAAAAAGTCAGTAAAACAAGTCACAAAACCACCATTCAAAGTTATAAACACATCACCAAATCAGTTTTAAAAAAACCATTCGAAACATATTAAACATCGCCAGGGGGAGGAGACTCCTGAGAAGGCTCAAAGATGGCTTGATGCATCGCCCTAAGCCTATGAAGCAGATCTTCCCACATATTTATAAAAGCCTTTTTCCGTTCAATCAACTGCCCTGGAGTCTTTGCAAATGAGATTTTAACGCTGCGATAATGCTTCGACATTTCACGCAGCGGTGTGGGATCAAATGAACGTCTGTTCACATCACCACCATTAGATGTGCCTTCATTTTGGAGGACACCAATATGAATTTCCAGAGCTTCGAAGTGGGGATACATGATGTTATATGATCTTTCAGCAGCCTCAATATCATGATACTCAGTTATAATTTTCAACAGAAATTCCTGTGTTTCAACATATAAGAAAGATAGCTTATTAACATATAAGATGTAAATATAAGATACAAAGCAATTCGTAGCACTGAAATAATTTTTTGAAACAACCATAATCAGTACAAAAACAAACATAATCAGTTCAAAACAAATCACTAAAACAACCATAATCAGTACAAAAACAATTCATATCACTAAAAAACAACCATAATCAGTTCAAAACAAATCATTAAAACAACAATAATCAGTAAAAAACAATTAATAACTAAAACAACCATAAAACACTTAAACAACTCATAACCCTAGAACAACCATAATCAGTTCAAACAGTTCAAACATAAACACTGAAACATTTCGTAACCCTAGAACAACTATAATCAGTTCAAAAAAGCATTAAAAACCATAAATCAGTTCAAAAAAATTCCAACCAAAAACCATTCTAAACATTAAAACCATAAAACAATTTAAACCATTAATCAAAAGGTTCCTAAGCATACTCAGTTGTAATTTCAATAAGAAATACCTGTGTTTCAATAAGAATATCCCGATGCTTCGTCGGCACATACCCAGCGTTTAACATTTTTTCTATTAAATCATTCAGTCCGCGCGCATTGTCACACGTCGGATGTGTATCCTTCAGATAATTCCCGAACATCTCCCAGCATTGTGTCAACAAGTCGGATGTGCGACTGGAACTCTCTTCCGTGTATCTTCTTTTGGACGACATTTTTGAGAAATTAGGGTTTTGAGAAACGGTTTAAAAATGAAGATTCGAGAAATGAATGTGATTCCTTTTATAAGGCTCACAGTTTAAAAAATTTTCCGAGGCCCATTTAATTTTATTTAGGCCCATTTCATTTAGGCCACTCCATAAAAATGAAATATATTTCCTGCCATCGCTGAAAACAACATAGACCCATCGCTTAAAATACTTAACAACCATCGCTGAAAACAATATAGAACCATCGCTTAAAATGCTATATTCACATGTACAAACATTTTGTCGCTTAAATGAATGTATAAATATGAAATTTTCAGAAAACTCAAAAAAAGAGAAAACATATCACAAAATGCTTGATGTCCATCGCTCAACATAACTCAGAACTCAGAAACATACATACAAAATCAAAAACGACGATCTATCACCATCGCTTAAAATGCTTGCTCTCTGTCGCTGAAAAACATATAAAACCATCGCTTAAAATGCCATGGACACATCGCTGAAAATTGCTCTTGACATCGCTGATAATCACATGTACAAACATAACTCAGAACTCACTTAAATGAATGTATAAATATGAAATTTCAGAAAACTCATAAAAAGAGAAACATATCACAACACAACTCAGAACTCAGAAACATACATAAAATCGCATAAAATGCTCATATACAAATCGCTGAAAAATGCTATATACACATCGCTGAAAAGAATACATATACATCGCTGAAAAGAATAAATAACCATCGCTTAAAATGCTGAATAACCATCGCTGAAAAATTGATAATCACATCTACAAACGTTTTCACAAACTGTTTTCTTCTACTTTTGGCCAAACTGTTTATGTACAAACCTCAAGTAATCTCTCACAAATTGTGGATTGGTGATGCTCACCAGCATCAGTTCCCATGCTCCTTTTATACGTTTGCAGATTAGACTTCTGAATTTGTAATCATAATGCATGATCTTCTTTTTATTTCCTGTGTTACAATAATCCAGGGCCTTCTGATCCATTTCCATGAGGAGTTCGAGATAAGAAGTTCTGTAACGCTCCATCATGGCGGACACCATGTCTCTTTCCAGTGCTTCTTTTAAATAAGACATATCTTGTGCCAGATCATATTTCAGATACTCCTCTGCCTCAGCCTTGTTCATCAATCTGTACTGTCTTGCATTCTTTCTCAGCACTGGCCAGTTCTTACGCGTTATCTCATGTAGCACTTTTTCCCTTAGAAGTCTGATGTGCTCAGCATGTTCAGGATCCACATCAGTTCCTTTTTCAGCTATCCCAACCTGACCGAATCGCTCCAAATAAGCCAAATTGAGAATAATACTCCATAATTTACAATGCCCATGTAAGAATAAAGAGATGTACATTTAAGCGATCACAAAAAGTGCAATATATATAACCGATTAAACAATAGACATTTAAGAGATGAAACAATGTACATTTCAGCAACGAAAAAATTACATTTACATTTAAGCGATGTCATCCATCGCATAAAAAAAAAGTTCATTCATTCATCAAAAACACTTCATATCATCATTGTTTCTTTTTCCGACCCTTTTTTGGCTTAGGTGGTGCTGGTTTCTTTACCTCAAATGACTGACTATGCTGGGCAACCAACTGCATCTCTCTACTCACTTCTGCTAGCACAAAATCTTTCTTTTGATTGACATCTGACATCAATATTTCAGCGCAGACCTTGGCTCTTTTTGCCAGATTATACCTTTTGTTCTTCATTTCTGCC
The DNA here is from genome assembly GCA_030278955.1 of Hygrophila difformis. Lineage (NCBI taxonomy): Eukaryota > Viridiplantae > Streptophyta > Magnoliopsida > Lamiales > Acanthaceae > Hygrophila > Hygrophila difformis. Next base: position 5,845,122 of record JAOANR010000012.1, read on the forward strand.
AACGTCATCCATAATTAATCCTTCCCAATAATCCATATATGACATGACAAAAACACCGCAGCTGTGCTCATCTTTCTGCTCTGCAAACGGTGAGAAAAGCATACGATATGATGCAAACCATTTTTCAGATTTCATCAGTGTATTTCCCAGCATCCTCAAATTATACCATATCCTATTCAAAACATTATAATCAGCTGTCCACCCGCCTTCAGCATTCTTGCTGTTGAAGTAAAAAATTCTTCTCTTTCTCATATCAACAGAAAAAGCAACCCAATGGTTTTGTCGACAATATGGGAAGAAGAACTGGAACATTGAGAAAACATATAATTAGAATCTAAAAATGATCAACAATATAAACAAAATTATCAAAACAAAAATGTATATTACACTCTCTGCATTCAACACCACATCAATCATTTCTTCAGGAAAAAAACTTGAAATCTTTCACGAATGTATCAACAAGTTCTGCACCATCTTTTAATGGTAAATCTGCATCCACCTCTGCCTCTGCAAATGTCTGTTTCAAAAGATACAACATATCATGCATCAAAAAGAAGTTAAATATATATATATATATATGTATGTATATATATATCAGACTCACAGCAAATAATGATGAAAAACAATATTTCAGCATTGGTTTCCCATTGGCTCTTTCGAATTCACGACGGTTGATCACTTTCGCGTAACAGTTTATAACAATATCCGCAATATCACTATCAACCCTCAGTGTTTCAATGTCAAGCTTGGACAAGTTCATTTATTTATCATCATAAACAATCGTGTTCTTCGCTTCAACCTTTCCTAGAATATTTGTAATGATAGCCCAAACAGCCACATTCAACTCTTCTGGAGTACAGGTATATGACGCCTGAAATTCTGGATATTCTTTAAATCGGGTATAATTCATCTCCATGAATGTAAACTTGTTGCATTTTCAATAGGCTGGAGATCAATCATCATCACTCTAGGAGGCATATACTTCTCCTTCAATTTCTCAATTGTCTTAGCTCTATCAACTGTCTTAGCTTGTTCCTGAAAATTACAGATGATATATCAATCATCGCTGAAATATGAAAAGTGTTATCGCTGAAAAACATATAAATCATCGCTGAAAACTATTGACATACCTCTGGATTCTCATCTGTTACAACATTCTCATTCTCGGATAAGCCCAAAGAAAAGGTTGGCATATCTTTTCCATGCATCTATACACATACTAGAGTAATTTAGAGAAAATACCTCTATTTACATCACAATTGAT